>JAYEVE010000111.1:0-207491 GCA_036346375.1 Guadua angustifolia | reverse complement strand
AAAATCAGTATATTCGTTCCGAATAATCTAAATTCCAAAATTCATCAAAATTCAGTTAAACTAATTTTATTGGGTTACAAATAATCACTAGTATTTTTAGGAATTTTTTCAGGATTTTTAGATCATTTTTACTATTTTATTCTTCGCGTTTTTGTCTCTTCATTTCTTCCAACCAACAAAAAGTCGACAGGTGGCATGTTACTGTTTATCTTCAACCTGTGTCGTTCAAAGTTCCAGAGAGCACGATTTTCTTCCTCATGGCCCTCCAAATTCAAATCACCGTAACTTCTCATTTTCTCCACCAAATCATGCATGGCTGGATCCTTGCGAAGAGGAAGATGAGGAGAACCCATTTTCCATGACCAATCATCCATTAACCCACCAGAATTGGATTAATTGAGTAGAAACTGTTTTGCACTAAAACTTCAATAACTCGGCCGTTTCTCAACGAAACGATGAGCTTCCACTTCTCAATCGTGCGTATCGACGTCCTCTACCCTGTGCTCACCTTGCCCCTTTGGTTCTATGTCGTTTGCCATCCCAAAATGCGAGAAAACAGTACGTCCGACGTCCTCCAAAGACATCGGCGAGCCATCTCTTGCTCCGGTGAGTTTTCCAGCAAACCAATCGCGTCACTTTGTGCCCCTTGCTCCCAGGAACACAACCAATCAAGCGGATTTGATTTTCGTTGCAGTTTGACCTCGGATTTTGAGTTTGTTCATCGTCGGCCGTCGCTCCGTTCGTCGTCGATTCCGTCCAATCCGGTAACTTCTAGCGCAATTCCTTTTAGCCGTAGAATCACCTTGTCATTCTCTACACGATGCTCTCTTTCGTTTCGCGAAATTTCGCGTTTTAGAGTGGTTTTGGCCGTCGTGCCGTCGGTCCATTTTTGGCATCACCGGAATCATCGCCGACGTACCTTGTCCCGGCCTCCGTGCCACCGGCCACTGTGCGCCTCGCCACCGCGCCGCCGTGCCGCACCTCCGCCAACCTTCGGATGCCGCCGCCCATGCGTCGCCGTCTCCCTGTGCGTGCGCCGTGCGCCCTGGCCTGCGCCTAGCCGCGCCGCCCTGCTGCCTGGCCGCCGTGCGCCCTGGCCGCTGCCCTCCGCGCCGTACGCCTCCTTGCACCGTCCCTGCCCTTCCCTCTGGCCGTTGAGCTTTCCCTTCTGGCCATGGCGTTGCACGTTTCCTCCATTGTTCTCTGTACAGAGCTCTTGAGAAGAAGCCTTGAGCCAATGTCAAGTGGGGCCTGGCTGTAAGTGAGATGGGAAAATCAGGAAATTGAGAAAAAGAAAGATTCTAAAGGAATATTCCTCGATTTTCTATTTTCAGGATTTTGAGAATTCAAACACTCATATCTTTTCCGTCGTAACTCCGAATCGAGTGATTCCAATTGCTAAATTCATCTAAATTCATCCTCTATCTGTCAGTATTTTTATTATAATTTTTGGTGCTGTTAAAATTTATTTTATTCTTTTGTGTCGTTCTGTTTTGCGCGTAGCTGAAGACGTTGCTGTTGCCGCCGAGGACGATCTCCATTTCCAGACCGACGTCCCGCTGTCCCGCTGCGAAGGCAAGTCTTCCTTGACACATTTTGTACCCAGTTTTGTAAATGCTTTTGTAACTACTTCTTGAAACATGCATTGCTATTTACATAAAAGAATGATGTTAACGTTAGACTGTTAGCTATACCAGTTGTTTATACCTCCTTGATATTGTATCTATGAACCTTTGTCGCCTTAGAACAAGTAATCCACCATAGTAATTATTCATGATTAAATAATCTTTGATTAGAATGGAAATTGGAGCTAGAACCCCGTTTTTATTGGAGATTACATGGATATTAGTGTTGATGGGGATTAATAATTATTATAGTGATCTAAGAATGTTGATGATTGAAATATTGTGAAGTTGGATTGTTAATATTTGTGAGAAGTTATTATTGAGGAGCTGATTAAGAAAATAAATACTGGTTGAAATATGGATGGTGATAATCATATGTGAATTGGTTGATTAATATGGAATATGCATGATTGGTTAAGATTAATTGGTTTGGTTGATTAATATAGAATATGCGTGATTGGTTAAGATTAGTTGAATTGATTGATTAATATGGAATATGCGTGATTGGTTAAGATTAATTGGTTATGATCATAGGAACTACTATTGTCAATGGATTAAAGTAGATGATTTTGAGAATAATATTTGGGTGGTTTAGTAAATAATATTATGAAGCATTCTTGGTGCACTTGATAGATAATAGTGAGAATCATACTTATGGATTAAATAGATAATGTTGAGAATCATACTCAGTTAATTTAACGAGCATTCTTGGTGATTTAGTAGATGATTATGTGAAGTATTCTCGGTGAATTAATGTAGATGATGTTGTGAATCATACTTGGTGGATTTACTGAATGATATTGTGAAGTATTTTTCGTGGATTAAGTGGATGATAAGATTGATCAATACAAGAACGATGGATAAATCAATAATGTAATTTATAGTTCTAGGAAGATATTTTATATTCTGTGATAATTGTAGCTTAATATGATTTTGGAGTCATGATTACTCTTGATATAGACTTCACTTGATGGAATACCATATTGGGTTGGATTATATAAGTGCCATGAAAATAATGTGAGAACTTGGTGACTTCATGATTTTAGGAGATTACGTAATTGATTATAATAATTTTTATCAACGCTGAGAATTAAAGTTTATTGAATAAACTATTGGTGGAATAGAGTAGTTCGGTAGAAATGCTTATGCTTGCAAACGGTCAGTATACACCTATGGGTGGGGATTCTTTATAAACTCTTGCAAACTTGTGTTGGAAAATATAGGCAAAAGGTATTGCCGTTTGTTTGTAAAATAAAAATAAAAAGGAAAAGGGTTTAGATTGGGGCGGAATGGTTTATCTAAGCAAAAGTGCATAGAAAGACCGGTCTTGGTTTGTGGAAGCCGCCTAGTCAAATTAAGGACCGACTCTTATGATTGTCCATTCTTAGCACAACAAGACAACCACATGTTAAATGGGCTCGACTGGCTGAATAATTTGTAGAAACCTAACTTAGACTCACCAGATGGTGGAATGTGGGTGCGAGAAAGAGGCAAGTCGTATTTCCACACACAGCAAGAGGGGCTTCTATATCATGGGATAGAACCCTAATAGCGGTGAAACCTCAGCGGGTGAGTCGGGTTAGGCATATACATTGTAAAGGCCTTGTCATGATATCTCTGCCGGCACACCTAAGGAAGTGTGTTAATAGCTTGGCATCAAGAGAATATCATGTCTTGTGGGTAAAGTGTACAACATCTGCAGAGGGTTAAAACTATTCGAATAGCCGTGCCTACGGTCAAGTGCGGGCAAAGAATGCTTTGCATATTGGTAGTTTTTTTGGGTTTTGTTTTCGAAAATGAACTTTGGGATTCGGGAGAGGTTAGAACTCTCGGATGTGCCTCTGGCGGCTAGAGCCAGTTAGGTAGATGGAACCTGTTTTGATCATGACAGATAGAGTCATGAGTTGGTTTACCTTAATCTTTTTAAATGTGACGGATAGAGCACAGATACTAGTGATTGGTGGCTAGAACCTTCACTAGAGATATAATTATTTCAATAGATACAAATAATTGATAAATCTGCTTTACAAAAATTTATTACAAGTAAAGTTTGTTGAAAATGTGGCTTTATGCAAAAGAACCATATTAAGCCTTCTTTGATATAGCCCTCATCATGCATTTTTACCAAGACTTGCGAGTACTTTATGTACTCACATGCTACACTCAAATCATCTCTCGAAGGTTGAAGCTATCGAAGGAGATCACCGACTAGGACGCGCTCCCCACTCGATTGCCTGTGGGCATATGGTTGGGTCATTACTTGGAGTTTTCGTCTTCCGCTGCAGTTATTCAAGTTGTTCAGCCTGTTAAGGCGGTTTTGGTAAATCTCGACCATAAGGTTATTGTTCTTATTTGATGTTATTTATTACTTTAATATTTAATCCTGATATGGTCATTGATTTACCACTGTTTCGACTGTGTGTACTAGCTACTGATCTGGGACTAGTACAGAAATGCACAGGAGGTTCCGGATGGTAAATCTGGGGTCTCACAAGAGTGAGCTTCTCTAGAACAAGTGTATGTTGCAGAAAGCATACAAGCGCATGAAGATGAATTGTCATGCACCACTCATTGAGTAACAAAGCCTTTAACTTGCTAAATGTTGGACCACATCAAATCCTTTTTGAATATAAACTTGACAAAATGCAAAGGAGTAGGAATAGCTTAAGACTTCATTTTAGAAGACAACAAGGTGCTGAAGTAAAAGAAGCTTACCACAGATATTGAAAAGCCAAAACAGGCACAATAACAAAAGTGGTTTATAACCCATATCATTCCATAAGTCCCTAAATAACTGCTGTTTCAGAATCAAACCTTTCCAACTTCGAACACTAACATAAATAAAGGTAACGAAATTGGTCATATGAAAATGCAGTTATTGGATTCATACCAACACAAACACTAAAACTGTGTTTACTTAGGAACAAAGGGACCACAAAGTAAGATATCAGAAGTAAGAAAATGCAAAAATCTGAAATACAATGTATGAAGAATGCCTTAAAATAATCAGTTAATCACAAACAAACCATGGATTCCCCACTGAAAGATAATGGTTTAAAAAGATCTGTTGGTGATCATGCACACACACCACTTGTTTAGGAGCTAGTATGTCAAACAATGATATAGATAGTGTAAGAGAAATAGTTGATCACAGATAACAATAAACGCTAAGAAGTAACCAACCGCCAACATACCACACTAGGTTCAGCTATCAACTCCAAGCTTTTAGCCTCGATAAAACATTGAGGAGCACACGATCCTCGTTACCATCACCATCAAGACCACAGTTATCACAGATATTATCAACACACGAGCCCCGAATTCCTCTTTACCACAACGATCATCACAAATGGTGAGTTTAACAAATGTCGCTACTAATGACGGCATGCTTTCAAGCAAAGGAGTCTTCCCTAGCACTCCATTAATTCCAGTGTCATGAGACTTGGAATACAAATTTGAGTATGGACATTTGGACGAACACACAATCAATGATGGTCACCGTTTCAACGATTGGGACAAGATCATGTCACTTCAATGAAGCAACCGCTCATCCATAGTTCCTCCAAAGGCTGGGTAGCTTGAAAATTGAGAAAGTCGTCTTTACACTACATTGCAAAGCTTCAACCTCATCAGTGCCGGAGATGAGAGGCGGTCGTCCAGTGTCAAAGCATTCATTATCACGGACTAATTGAACTCCAAGGATCCTAGCTTGGCACAAGCAGAGCATGCCGGAGCCACAAGTTGATCTGTGGTTCATCCTGCTCCGGAAAGTATCAAGCACTATCTCGCACACACACGAGGAGCGCTGCGGACACGGAGGAGCAGCAGTGGTTCACAAACTTGTTCAGCTCCCGACACCCCGCCAGCTTGAGCGTTCTCCGTCACCGGTGATGCGCAGGCGGCATGGACTTCAGAGGTGGCGCCACTGCCAAGACGCAGTCGGCACGGCCTCGCAATGACAGAACAACAACCGTCTTTGCATGACCTCGTCCGGAGGGCGCCGATCCCATTGTTAGGCATTGCGTCGAACAGTGGCGGCGCGGCTACTGGAGGACGAATGGGAAAAATCTAAGGATGATCAAAGATGGATTCCTTGTCGCATCACCGAGAACTAAAATTTTGGGATCATGGATTGCTCACCGTGGAGCTTGGGGTTGGAGGAGGGACGGACTAATGGAGCGATCTAGCTAGCCCTAGCACCGTGTCGCAGCTTCTTGAGGCCGACCTCCCTCCCAACAGCGCCACGAGCCTCCGCCATCGCCACCGGTGGGCAAGTAGACCATGCACGGTGGTTCGATCGCCTGCTCCTTGCGCCTAGAAGCTTCGAGGTGGAGTGGTTGATGTGTAAGGGATTGGGGAAGAAGCCGAGAACCAAGGCAATGAGGGAAGGATTTCGGTGATACTGAAACTATGTTGAAGCGAGCCGAGCTCGGCTCGGTCTTGACTCGATCAATGTCGAGCCGAGCCCCGAGACGAGCCCAAAAGTTGGCTCGGCTCACTCGAGGTCACCATGAGCCAATTCGTTGCTCGCACGAGCCAAATCAATATGAATTTTTTTTCAAATTTTAATATAAAACTTCAGAAATGACCAAACAACATAGCTTTCAAGTAATAAAGTCAAGATATTACTAACAAAAAAACAGAATTGCATTTGCATTTATTATGAAAAGTTCAAGAAATTGCATTCAGAATTAGTAAATACTGATATTGCATTCAGAATTAGTAAACCTAGAGGTTCGATAGAACAATTAGTAAACAGAAACACTGATATTGCATCATCAAGGGTTCAAGAATTCAAAATTCAGAAGGTATCGCTTAGGGTTTTGCTCATATGAGCTAATTGGGCCGAGCCAACGAGCCGACTCGTGAGCCGAGGCGAGCCGAGCCGAGCCGGCTCGCTAAAAAACCGAGCCACAAAAATAGACTCGGCTCGGGCTCGCTCCAAGCCGCGAGCCTGACCGAGCCGAGCCGAGCCTGGCTGAGTCCAAGCCGAGCTGCGAGCCGCGAGCCAAATTTCCAGCCCTATACGAAACGGAATGTGAGGGCCTGTTTGGAACTAGAGTTTTTTAAAACCATAGTTTTGAAATACCATGGTCTGCAATTGCTTTGATATAAATACCATGGTTTTACCTAACTCTATTAAAACCATGGTATTTCTTGGAACTACCAATTGTTTGGACGCAACATCACAAACCATGGTATTTGAGTGGAAATAGACAAGAAGCTAGCCAAAACCATGAAAACTTTGGGTTGGAGTGGAGTTTTAAATACTCCAAAAATACCATGGTTTTTAATACAGAGTTTTTGGCATGGTAACCAAACACCCTATGGTATAAAATACTATGGTATTCTTAGAAACCATGGTATTACCTAGAAACTATAAAAATACATTGCTTCCAAACAGGGCCTGAAATGGTTTACCGTCAGCTATCTGTGCCTCTTAGACACTGCTAGCTAGGGCCCACCTCTCAGTGAAACCCGCGGACGTGACCTTAAGGCCACTAGGCCAGTTTGGAATATATGAATTTTACATAACTTATTGAGATTTCACGTTCTAAAATGAGGCCTCAAGATGTGTCCGGTTAATTGCCAGGTGCTTGACATATTTTGGCAGTAAAAATTTTAAGCGCAAAAATTTGGTTCGTTATCAATCCTTCATTTCCTGTAAATTATGTTCCCATTTAGCCGCTTAGCCTATTATCTTGCTAAGATTTGACCCATTCATGAGCAAGAGAATGCTGAAATTTCTTGGAGAAAAAAAGATGATGCTGAAATTTGGTTGTGATCTTGTTGTTGACTGTCAAGCATGACGCATTAGTGCTTGAACAACATCACCTTGGAGAATACTGCCCAGGTTGGTCCGGCCGTCCGGGTGAAGTTGACGATGAGCTCCGGGAAGAGGTGGCATCCGAGTGTACCAAGAGGGCAGAGGAAGTGTACAGTGCACACTGCATCTTGTTGATGTGTTGGATCAGTTGTTGGTTGATGAATTCAGATTATAAGAAGCAGCAGATAAATCAAATAATAGTGGATAAATAAAATAATCAATCCATGTGGAATGGAGGTCTCTGAATATCATGAGTAAACAGTTGATTGTATTTTAGGAACATGCAGTCTTGTAATAAATATTTATCAGTATCAGCTAGGACTGCGATGATAGAGAAGTTGCAGCCAGTACCTAGTCAAGTTGGCCAGGATAAGGGATGACAACCTTTTTATATAACTAGAAAGTTACCATTTGACCAAGGGAGAAGATATTTATTAGTATACTAATGGTAAATTACGATCCTAACAAAGGAAAAAAGGGGAAAAAATTTTGTGGAGGAGGTATGCAAACTTAACTCTATGCATCCCCACTTTGATGGATGCCACGTGTGCATCTTGTCAATCTCAATCATTCATTTAATTTCTCACTCCACCCTACCCTTGATTTCTCACTCCTCCAATTAATGATATTGTTGGTGAGGTGGGGTTGAGATTTAGCTAGATGAACACATGGCATCTATAGAAGTGAGGATGCACATGATTAAATTTGCATACCTCCTCCACAGAATTGCCTTCCAGAAAAGAAAACAAACCTGGAATTCTGCAATACTCAAGAGTCAAGATGGTTATCATGCAGAGCACTCATGCATCATACTAAATGCTCTATAACAATAGATTGCAAAAGTGAACATCAGATGCAACAATCAATGGTGCTTAATTGCTATTTGCAACAGTGAAATCAAGAAAATCAACCGCTAAATCTAATATCTACTACGTACTATATGCTTATTAGTATGCTACACCATAAAATTTGAGCTCTTTTACAGTGGATTAAAATCAATATAAACCGTACATACCTTTGAATCTAATGGTTGAAATCAATTTAGATATAGTTATACTACCACCTGTAGTACTAGCAGTAAAATTCAGAGAAGAATAAAAAGCGTAAAAAAATTTCGTCATACTATTTGTCCTTTACGGTAAAACACGTCCTGTGATCCTATGAATAGCGGATGAATGGATAAAAAGCCTCTGAAGATCACCAGGTATTCGGTGAATAAAAAACTATGAATGAATTAGAAAAAATCTAAAATACCCTTAATGAATGAATAGAAAAAATCTAAAATACTCTTGAGGAATGGAAGGAGTGTTTAGGCCAAAGGAGTAACACCGCTGCAACCGCATGAGAACTAGCTTGTCCGTACAACCTTCGTGAAGCTTAAATGTGTGCATGTGTCCGTTAAGTTTGGTTTACTAGAAAACTTTTCACAGCGTAACACGCCGCGGCGTGTCGTTTTTTCGTAGAAATTTTTTTTTTCAGCAGTTTTTTTTAATCGTCGAAAAAATGAGCGAAACGGCTGAAAGAACACAAACGGAATCACGTTTTTTTCGCATCTATCTGGGGTTCGCTCATGAAGGATCCGCGATCGTGTTAAATCGAAAAGGCCCTTTTCATAAAAAAAAATAGCCGGATTGATCGAAACGTCACCACGTTTTTTTTCCGATATCTATTTAAGGTTCTCTCACGAAAGATTCGTGATTTTCTGAACCGGATCTGGGATCATGCTAAATCGAAAAGGCCCTTTTCGCAAAAAATAGCCGGAATGATCCAAATGCCACTACGTTTTTTTTGTATCTATTTAGGATCCTCTCACGAAAGATTCACGTTTTTTTTAAGGTTCTCTTCGTTAAAAAACACGAAAATAACTAATATGTAATTACGGATTTTTTGAAGGACTTAAACGCAAAGATAATTTTGAGCTGAGCCGGCCGGTCGAGCCGAATCATCTGGAGGGCGTGAACTTTTCAAGAAATAGGAAAGGTAGTATTCCTCGGCCAATTTTGCATGCAGGGAAAGCATTCCAAGCTCTGTTTTTGTAAGGACAGGCTTAATACAGGTTGCATAAGTCTTGAAATAAGTGAACAAAATAAGTAATTATTGTTTACTTTTCATTCATACTTTATTATTTATACAACTTTCAAATAATAATATATAGAAGCGCCTGCTTTTATTTTTCTCTCTCAAAGGACCATACTTTTGAAGCCACCTTGTAAAAACTTTCAAAAAAATTTTACAAAGATTTTTTTTCTGTTTTTCACAAAACCCGTACCAGCCGTTCAATATAGCCGTACACTCTCTAGCCCTCAGCTGCCTTCGCTAAAACCCTGGGAACTGTTGAGGTATTTAAATGCACCCCTGTAAAAGGCGACCGTCACAGTGACTGTCAGAAGCTTCTTGCAGTTTGAGAGGGCAGAGGAAGTGTACATTGCACACTGCTTCTTGTTGATGTGTTGGATCAGTTGTTGGTTGATGAATTCAGATTATAAGAATTAGCCGATAAATCAAATAATAGTGGATAAATAAAATAATCAACCCATGTGGAATGGAGGTCTCTGAGTATCATGAGTAAACAGTTGATTGTATTTTAGAAACATGCAGTCTTGTAATAAATATGTATCAGTATCAGCTAGGACCGGGATGATAGAGAAGTTGCAGCCAGTACCTAGCCAAGTTGGACAGAATAAGAGATGATAACCTTTTTACATAAGTAGAAAATTACCATTTGACCAAGGGAGAATATATTTATTAGTATACTAATGGTAAATTAGGATCCTAACAAAGGAAAACAGGGATGCCTTCCAGAAAAGAAAACAAACCTGGAATTCTGCATTCTGCAATGCTCTATGACAATAAATTGCAACAGTGAACAATGGTGCTTAATTGCTACTGTGGAATAAAAAAAATCTCCACAGTAAAATTCCTACTGGACAAAGGTATATTTAGGCCCTGAGGAGTAACACCGCCTGAGAGCTAGCTTGTCTGTTTTTTCACAAAACCTGTACCAGTCGATCAACCCGAGCGCGTTTACCCATCTCCCGCTGCCTGCCGCGCCCGCGTCCGTGCCCGCAGGGGAAGCATCTCCGGCTTGTGCCCACGCCCATGGCAAGCCCGTCTTCGACGTCGCCCTCTCTTCCTCCGTAAGCCTCGCCGCTCCTGCCTCCCCTCGACGCGCCACGCAGCTGCTTGGCGAATGCCTTTCACAAAGCTTATGGGCTTGTGGGCAGCCTTTGGTCCCACGCCTACGGCCGCCGCAGCATCGGCGACAAGCCCTGCGTGAACCTCTCAACGTGGTCCTATGCAATGTGCTAGACATCTCTCGGGAGGATGATTGTTTCTGGCCCTGGCACTCGACGATGCTACAGCTTCACGGCCTGGAGTTCAATGACAGCTTTCTCAACGTGGTCTGGTGCCATGCATTTACCAAGTTGAAGACTTTTACTCGAATGAATACTTGTGTAGGGGGATGGTTTCGGCAGCAGTACAGCAAATGGCAAATCCTGGATGAAAATGGAGGAGTGGCTCGAAGGACAAACCCATTTTTTAAAACAAAAACTGAAGAGGACTAAATTAAATTGAGATAAACATAACAAATATAGTGTTGTGCAACCCAAATCCATACGTAAACAAAAGAGAAACTAAGAAAAAAATATGAAAGATCGAGACGCACCAAGAGGGGGATGAATTGGTACAAATCAATATCTAAACAACTTATTTTTTGTGTTTTTATTAATTCTGGAAATTAATAAAATAATGACTAAACTAAACAAATTAATCTAGGTAAATACATGAAAAACTGACGAAAATAACTATTCACTGACGTTGGGTCTTCTGGACGTTTCTGCTGGAAACAAGCCGCATTCCTTGCCCTCCAAAATGTCCACATGACTGCAGCACACCCCACTAGCACCAACGGACGATGCTTCTTAGGAGAACTGCCAAGCCACACTCCCAACATTTGTTCAACACTCTCTGGATGAGTACTGATATTCAGAGCATAGATTACCACCTGCCAAGCATATATAGCAAGGGACAATGAAAGAATAATAATGCATCCTGCAGGTCCTTTCCTGTTTCCACCCTCTTTTCAGCACGTTATGTCTTGTCAATAACTGTTCTTTAGAGCCAAATATACAGACCTGACTGTGAAATCACCTTTTACTTCTAGAGTTTACACCAACATGTATGAACTATTCTCTGAGCTACTCACCACACATGTGCTGCAACCACTGCCACATTTGCTTTGTCTCCCCCCTCAGCATTTTTTTGAATCTTACACAATCAAAACATTCCACAAAACACTATATTCACTTTTGATATCAACGCCACTTTTGATGTGCTCTGAATATTCATGTGTAGTACTAGCTCTGACTTCGATGAGCTTCTACGAAAACTGAACAGCTCCACCGTTTGCCGGAGCAGCTCTGGCTCTGACTTTAGATTTCAAGGCCCTTGACATTTTGCATCTAAACTCCAAATTTGCTTAACGAGAATCGAGTCTGGTTGGTGCTCGTTGACAGAGTCCATCTACTCCCACGTGTCCGCGCCATTTGAAGCGTGGGATTTTTTCTTTCATGAATCCCATAGGAATTAAACGTTTTATTGTGTCCTAAATGAGCCCTCAAATTCTACTTTTTTTATTGGGTATAAGGATGCACATAACACACACTCACGTACGCGTGTACTCCTATACACGCTAGGGAATTTTGTAGAGACCTTTAAGGCTTCTAACTATCTTACTAAATGCACATACGTATATGTATATGATATAATTTTATTTTTTAAGGTGAGACCTGTGACTCTGTGAGTCGATCTAAGATCGAACTCGTGACCTGGTCGCTAGCACAACTGGCTTTTGACCAAACAAGCAAATACTCGTCCTCAAATTCTACTTTTCGCATTACACCCTACATCTTAATTTGGTTAACTGACCTTTATGTGTGTGATTTTTTTTGTCCATAACTCCATCCCATCATTTTCCACGTCTTTTCCTCTATTTTCTTGTGCCAACTGCACCTGTGCAATTAGGGTTGTACATAGGTATAACACTCTGGCCTAAACTTTGCTCAATACTTAGTCCACCATAGGGTTGACTAATGCATGCATAACACCCCACTTACAGTTTCATCATCACTTCGTATAAAAGAGTTAACTCAGAGTGCTACATTTGAGCTCAACATTCATTATATGCTACTAAAACTCTAGACAAGTAACGTGGGACTAATCCCACTATCACTCTATATGAGTCACATGGGCCTTCACACTAATAGATTAGAACATTACAATCGGTAGAGGTGGGTCTACGCACAGATTAATATAGGTTAGGTGGGGCACTCAATGTGCCGCAGACAAATAACGACTGTGTACACACCACCCGTTAAACTACCCCACCCAACTCAGCCCACCTCCACCCGTTGTAAATTTCACCAAAACTATTACCCTAGTCCCTAATACAGTATTACTCAAAGAACTACAATTTTTTATTGCAATTCGCTTAACCTACGGACAACTACTCAGAAGTCAGAACTACATTTCCATGGCTTTGAACGGCTCCATTGCTCCGGGCCCACGTGGCTGAGGTGAGGCATTTCCCGACACGATGTTTTCTCAATGCGAACTACTATATTCTGACACTAGGACGCGCGCCCATGATTGCACCAAAACGAAAAGTCTTTTTTGTAAAAAATAGTTAGAATGATTTAAACGCAATTACATCCTTTTTGGCATTTATTTATGATTCTTTCACGAAAGTTTCGTGATCTTACTGAACCAAAAGGTCCTTTTTGCAAAAAATTGTTGAAAAGACCTACACGTAGTTATATTTTTTTAGGGGAGCTCGCAGATGGAGGACACGAAGCGTGCGATGCCACGCTCGGTAAAAAAACTTGACCCTGATTTTTTTTTGAAAAAAATAAAATTACTTTTTGTCGGCGGTGTTTTTTTTAAAATTGGCTATGATTGTGCGAAATCGAAATGTCCTTTTCGTGAAAAATAGCTAAAACGATCTTAACGTAATTACACTCTTTTTCGGCATTTATTTAGGGTCCTTTCACGAAAGACTCATGATTTTGCTGAACGAAAAGGTTCTTTTCGTAAAAAAAAACCGAAAGGACATAAACATAATTATATTTTTTTGGAGGGGAATCCGTGCAAGGGCGACACGTGGAACCGTTGCCTGGCCAGGAAGTCTGCAAGGTTTAGGATACTAGACTAGATAAGTAGATATGCGACGAGAATTCTTGAAGGCTATGGCCAGCACATATGTTGGGGGGAAGGGGCGAAGGGCAGGTCCACTTCTCTGTCGAAAGAAATATGCTTGTTGCTTGCCCGGAGCTTTACTACAGGCTTGTGAGTCATTGAGTGAGAAGCAGTTTTCTTGAAATAACTTATCTATTAAAGCCGGTGGAATTGGGGCTCATTCGGCCGGCCACGTCATCCGAATTTCGTAGGCCGTTCATCCTTGCATCGGCCCTCATCCAGCCGTCCACGTCCTTCGTGCGTGCCTCCCCTCGCCATCGCTCTTCGCTCGGCCGCGTGTCCGGACGCGTCCGCCTGTTTCGGTGGCTTTCCTCGCCCGCGTTTTGTTTTCGCGCATACGTCCGTCGTCTTCCGGACGCTTCTTGCCTCTGCCGCCTTGATCGTGCGTCCGGTTCTTGCGAGCTCTGGTCCACCTGCTCCGTCGGTGTATCGCCCTTGCCTTCCGTGTCGCGTGCCTGCAGCTCACTCACGAGATCCTCCCTCGCCCACAACGGCCAGTCGCCAACGCGATGTTCGGGCGCAGCAACCGCAGACGCGTTGCCATGCGATGGCTCGCCCATGGTCTGCGTTGAGCTCGACAATTCATGAGGCTACAGTAAAGGCGTGCCAATTCTGTACAGGTTCCCATCTTTCGGTCTATTGAATACTTTGAATTAGCTATAACATTCTGGTGTGTTTGCTCGGCAGCTCAAGAATACGCCATACGGCCAAGGGTCTGCGTTAATCTGTGGATATACCACTTATCACATATCAGTGGAGGAATCATTAACAGAGTTGATGAAAAAAAGGTTCGATATTGTGTTAAACTTAAGTAGCCATCATTTCATTAGCTATTCATCCTTAATATAGATATCTCTTACAGGATTGCCTTCTTTGCCCAACTGGATTTTCTGCCAATATGGCTGTGATGAGTGATGACTACTCTGGGAAGCATCAGCTTTCTTTCGCCTTTTGGGAGAAAACCTGCAGAGCATGAGAGAATTGCGGTTTTTTCAGATGCTCTAAACCATGATTCCATTATCGATGGGATTCCCTTGATGACAAACAACAAGAAGCAGTATCGTTTGTCTACAGGCACTGTGACATCCCCAGCTTGATTTCCTGCGGTATGTTTTTTCATTTTCCAGTCATAACATGCAGAATATTAACCACCGAGTTAGCTATAGCTATATCTTGATTATCCATGCAGGTCCAATTTCTCAATAGAAAAGAAAGTTGTTGTGGCAGATAAACAAGTTATGCTTTTGCTTTCAAAAAAAAAGTTATGCTTCTAAGTAAATTTCATCATTCAAGCGGTATTTAAGTTTGTAGTAGGATTAATGAACATCACTTGCTTCTGTATGCATAATGTCTGAGTACCGAACTCAAGCTCTTTTTATTGATAAAATGCAGCCTGTTCAACATGGGCGGTGATTTTGCTTCATTAACTGAACTTGTGAAATTATGCAGGAAGTATGGGTTTTTGTTGGTTATCGATTGTGTTAGTATTTTATCTCCCCTCAAATACATTTTTGCAAACCTTGATAGTAATCGAATTATGTTTAAATTTTCTTAAAACATTACGCCACTTCCTCACCTTTTTAAAACACTTGTCCACACTCAGTACCTTTTAGCTACAAAATTGTTTTCCTGTAGTTACTCTGTTTATTATTCTATTTCTGCATTTTACACATTCATTTGTTTGCTATTGGAGTATTTGTTGGGTACTATCATGGTTGCAGAGACAATAACCTCTGGTATTTTTGGAAATTGCAATATCTGTTGCAGCATGATATTTGCTCCCATTCTTTTTCCTTTAGTTCTGACATCAATTGTGCCAACAAAGTTAGAGTTCGCAGTATTTTCGATGAAGCCCTTCTCCTCAAATATTTTATCTAGATTCCAGAGCATGTCATGGTTGTAGATACTAATCTTTGGTGTTTTCGGAAATTGCAATATGGCGCTGTATTGCCAAGTCAGTTATAACCATTTTTCCGGTTATTTTGATCAAAGCAAACTGCATATCTCAATTTTTTTGGGTTTCAATGCAAGATAACAAATGCATATTGGTAAACTGGAATTTTGCTGCACCACTTGCTGTTGTGAGAAGTGTGATTGATACCATTTATTTTTGACGCATGCTTCTTCAGGTAAGCGGACCTTCGGTTTTGATCTTCCATATATACAATTTTTATCACTCATAAACGGAGTAGGTACAAGATGGAATGCTGTGAATGATATATTGGTAACTTGGCATGCATATTAATAACATGTTAATTGAGTGATCACTACTCCTCTTTGCCAACGAGATTTGACATTTTCTTAAAAACAACCTTAGATTACAGATTACATATTAGAGTTTTTAAAATACCCAGATTGTCCAGAGCGCCATTCTGTACTAACTTGCTAATATTCCTGTTGTAGTCATCTTATTCTAAGAACAGCAATGTGCTTTTTACCTATAATGGCTTATTAATTGTACTTCTTTGACTGAACGCTTCCATTTTGCCTTATTAATTAGTCTGTCTTGCTATCCTGTCTTTAATTTTAGGAAAAATTCTTCATATTATATGATTCCATTTCTTAGTTTTCAGTAGTTTTTAACAACAGATAAATAAAGGATTTATAAAATTCCTATGTGCCTTATTTGTTCAGTTCTACCATCAAAGAAACTTCTTGTGAACTTAAAGTTGACATCGATAATTCAAGCATTGTATATATCATTAGTCCGATTCTTTGTAGGAACTACCCATAATTACGAGCTTCCAAAATGGATCTGTTTATCATAAGAGATTCGTTGTTCCTGACCCTGTTTCACCTTAATTGTTATTTGAATAGAAAGATCACAAAAAACTTTTGGTAAAAGTTCTGTCTTGGTCGGAGTGGGGATAGCATTTCTCTTATGCATATCTATAGAGTTTTGCAAAACCCAAACACCTCAGAGATAGATATAGAGGTAGGAATTTGTCGACCACCTTATTTGTTTATTGATCCTATAGAGGATTGCATTTGTGAATGTAAAGATAAATTTCTCTTCCAGTTCAGATTAGCTTATGTAGTTCCGGAGTTCAGATGCTCGTTTTCTCGATTTGGAGGGCTATGATCTCTCAAGCTTATTTGTTCTAAGCTGTCAGTCCTTGCATGGCTTACCAGTATTTTTATGTTTCAGGGAACCATTAGAAACGGTCAAGAGGTTGTGGTGAAAGTTCTCTGCTGAATCCAGGCAGGGCATTAGGGAGTTTTTGACAGAAATTGATGTTATTAGCAATGTGAAACATCCCAACCTTGTTGAATTAATCGGCTGTTGTGTTGAAGCAAATGACCGAATTTTGGTGTATGAGTCTAGAAAACATCAGTCTTGGCCGTGCACTGTTGGGTGTGAATCTATTCCTAGGTCATCATATTAAAATGATTATTTTCTATATGATTTCATTTCAATATTATTTTTTTGTTGCTTCTTAACAATTTACCTCGTGCTTCTATAGATTCTAACAGTGAACCTTGAGTCACAAATACATGTTTGTGCATCCTCCTCTTTATGAACAGCCTCAAAACTCTAGAATGGATTTTATCAATGCTAATGCTTCACATTAAAAAAGGTAGTTGTTACTACTTATTTTAATTGACATTTCGGTGCTTCCTTGTTAGGTTCGCATGTTAGAATTTAAGATACATTCACACTTCCCAATCTGCTGCTAGCTGCAGAGCAGAACAAAATCAAAATACTAAGGTTGATGATGAAATGTCTTCGCTGGTCACTTCACGTAGATCACCAATCCAGATTCAGAAAGCCAAACCTGAAATTTTCATGATGATTGAAGGTTATTCTTGCGAGATAGCTCACTTTTCGATATCTTATTCGTCTCCAAAGTATCCTAGGCTTGCTCGCTTTTTGCACCCCATTTCCAGTATGAATAAGTGCTTCTTAACCTAAAAAATTGTCCTCTGCTAGAACAAGCATGCAATACATCATGGATAAGGAAAGTTCCTTTATGCATTGCCGGTGTATATAAATAATATGGCTTTCTTCATAGTGCTTCCATTAATCTGTAAGTTTAGCTTTAGTCTACTCTATGGAAAAACTCAACTGCATTGCTTAATATCCTATTTGAGCATGTAAATTCCTGGTGTGCTAATTATTTTCTCATGCAGCATCAACATTATTGTTTATTGATATATTCTGTTTGGAATATCCTCTTTATTCTTTTGAAGATATAAGGCCTTCTATAGAAATTCAACACCCTATGTTCATGCGCAGTAATTCTCATATGCACTCATATAATCTTCAGTTAGATATTTAAGAAGTATTCTGCTTTTTTTTATCACTGTGACAAGCCTAAATCCGATACGATGTAGTCAAAATGATGTGCCTATTTCTACATGTTTTAAATGATGAACAATGAAAAATTAATATCGATGAAGAAAACATAAATCAAAATATGCCTTAGCCAGATGAGTTGTTAGAAGACTCTGCACCCTCTTTCAAAAAAAAACCCTCATGGTTTGCAAATTAGCATCCAACTCCGAACCGAAGCCTTTTGTAAAAAGATACTCGCTGTTCCGAGAAACTGTATCAGGACCCAGACCAAGCCCTTTTCCCAAAAATAAAATGTTTTCGAAAAATTACATCCCTATTCTTGTGGAAAAAACCATAACTTTTTCTATGTTTTATTGCACGAACGACCCTTACAAAGCTAAACCTGTTGTTTCCTATGCTTTATTTGTAGGGTTGTGAGTACTTCAAAAAGGAAAAGTTCGCTTGAGCAGTTGGGTGCTACCCAAGAGGTATTGGGATGTCTCTTGCAGCATTTGCCTTTGTAGATAGAGCTATGACATATCTTAAGTTAAATAGGCAAATCACTGTTGGAATATGTTTGCAGTCACTGCTTGTCCTTAACTGCTTAATTGCTGGAGGCACTTCACCTTGGCATTGTCATATGCTGCTAGCTCTTATTGACTGCTAAGCAATTCCAATGCTATTGATATGTATTTGGTTGTGACACAATTCTACAATAGGCTTCTGTTAGCGAGTTGCACGTGCTAATATTTCTTGCTATGCTTTTAACATGTATTTCTATCGGACGCAGCGTAGCGCGGAAATCTACCTAGTATTTTCTAGTGAGCGGAGAAACAGCGCATAGAAGTGTCTTGGAACTTGAAATTCATTTCTGGATGCCACCCTTTCCAATTTGATCCCACCACGTTATAGGCCATGGCTCATGACATTTGGAATCCATCTTTCTCCTCTCTCTCAGACTTCTACACAAAGCCAACCTTTTGTATTGGTGCTACAGCATAGGATGCATGTGATTTATCACGAAGGCATGGAGTAACAATTGGTAACTAGGTTGAGTTGCGCGCGATGTCGTGCCGCGAGGAAAAAAATCTGCACGAGTTTTTGTAAATCGAATTTATGGAACCACGGGTCTCTTTTTTCAAAATAACCCATGAAGGATCTATTTACGATTTCATTTTTTTAATAAAAAAATCGACGAAAGGACATAAATGCAATTTTCAATTCAGCTATAAACCCTAGACGAATCTGTGTTTTTAAAAAAAAACTATTTTTTTAGAAAACTGTGTGCAAAAAAATCGACGAAAGGATCTAAAAAACGATTTTTTAGAAAACTAAAAATCGACGAAAGGACCTAAACGCGATTTACAATTCAGCTATAAACCGCGTGTAGGGACCTAAACATAATTTCGATATTTCTTAGGTCTATTTTACTTAAAAAACGGCCGAAAGGATCTAAACGCGATTTTCAATTTTTTTAAAAGGACCTAATCGCGATTTTCGGATTTTCCAGAGGCCTCCTCGAGGGGGGCGACATGTGGCCCCCCGGTTGAGCGGCAATCCTTGGGGCTTTTATATATAGTATATGTATAATATCTAGTATCTCACTACCTCCGAATCTGCTGTGTTTTTTTTTGAAATGCACAAAATAGAGTGAGAGATGATTATGTGTATCTTCTCTCAATATAAGTTGCACAAATCTTAAAGCAAACGATAAGAGTAAATAATCACTGTCTACCTTTTATATATACTTTAATATTTAGCAATTTAAAAAAATACATAGAAACATCTCTCAGTCAGAGACTCAGAGTGGATGTGGGTGCATGAATCGTTACAATCTTTACCCATTTTTACAATTAGTTACTTCCTCCGTTCTAAATTATGTGACGTTTTAGCTGTTGGAATTTATTCTAAATTAAGTTACGTTCTAGGATTTCAAGGTGAGTATTTGATCACTAGATAGGTCCACGTGGCGCCACGCTGCGTACTTGCGCCGCGACACAGGGTGAGTTTCCATGTAATGTGTGAAATTTAAATGCATCAGTAGCATTGTTCTTAAAAATCGCACAAGTTTGATCATGCTTTGAATTTTTTATGATAGCTTAGGCATGCTCTCAGGGCCCTCCTCAAAAAGTTTCAAAATTTTCTAACATGCTTTAACAGCTCAATTAAATCAGTGAAGTTGCTTTAAATGCATTAGCATCATTGTTAGATTTTGTAGAAATTGCACAGGTTTGATCATAATCTGAAAATTTTATGGTAGCTTAGATATGCTCCTAGGCAGGGTTCACAATTTCGTCGAAAACCGCTCGAAAACCGTGAAAACCGGTCTTACCGCTGCGGTTCGAAACTCAAAACCGCTCGATAAACCGTTCTAATAAAAAAAGAAAATTTAAAAATTTTGGAAAAATTTATGTGAGCGGTTTTTTGCGAAAAATCGTCAAAAACCGCTCAAAACTGTTTTCGAAGAACATTCATATGGCCGGGTCGGTTTTCGCCAAAAACCGAGCGGTTTTTCGAGAAAACCGAGCGAAAAACCGCGGTTTTCGTTGAAAACCGAACGGTTTTCGATTTTTTCAAAAAAAATTCAATTTTTTTTATTTTTAAACCTTTCGGTTTTTCACGGTTTTCGAGCGGTTTTTCGCGCGGTTTTTGTGAAAACCGTACCACGAATTTCGACGCGAATTTTGAAAAAGGTTTTGTAATCCCTGCTCCTAGGACCCTTCTAAAAAATTTTGAAAAATCAAATTCATTTAATAGCTCTAGAAAACAAAAAATAGCAAAATTTAAATGCGTTCAGAATTTCTATAACTCGTACAAGTTTAATCATGGTCCAATTTTTTTATGGTAGCTTGTGCATGATCTCAGGACCCTTATAAAAAGTTTCAAAAATTTGTAACATGATTTATTATCTCAATTAAATCAGTGGAGTTGCTATGAATGTATTAGTAGCATTGTCAGAATTTTGAAAAATTGCACAAGTTTGATTTTGATTCAAATTTTTTATGGTAGTTTAGGCCTGCTCCAAGGACCCTTACCAAAAAGGACCATTGAACACATTGAAATATCAAATATACAAAATTTTGTATTGAATATTAAACAATAATTTTGTATATTGTATTTCTGGCACTTTCCCAGTACCTTTGCATGGCGTCCGGTTAATTACATATGTAGGCTTGATCTACAAAATACCTCTGATTAGGTTGTACTGCTCTAGTCGTCTTTATATAGCTCGTCCATATGCATGTATTATGTTGGTGTAGATGCATATGGTGAAGATGTGGATGTGATATACATGGCTTTGTTTTGCCGATGCCCGGTCGCAGTACGCTATCGTTGCATCGGTTCACAGAAAGGATCTGTCGATGAAGAGGATGACTTTTGCCTTGTTGGTGCCCAGTTATCTGTACGCTTGACTTCATCGAACACAAACATCACTACTACAAATGAGGCTTATATCGACGACGACGACGCGAGCGGTTTTGAAAAACCGCTCGTAATATGGAACATCACTGACGGTTATGTACTCAAACCGTCGGTGCGTATATGATGACGGTTTTATATTACGGTAAATCGTGATACAAAAACATCACGACGGTTTCTAAATATAACCGCTCGTGATGGCTATAATATCATTACAGACGGTTTGAAGTAAAACCGTCAGGATTTCCTGACGGTTATATAACACAACCGTCTGTAATATCTATAAGAATTATTACGGTTATATTTAGAAACCGTCTGCGATATTTCTTGTATCACAAACGTCTGTAATATAAAACCGTTTGTGATAATACCGTCTCCCGTAAAAATAGAGTCTCGATCCATCCACTTCTTTTATAGGGTTTCGATTTCTATGCTAAGTGGCGGCTGTGGAAGTGAGGCGATTTTTTAAAAGAAAGCCATTGATTTCGAAGGGTGATATTAGATTCATTTGATTTTGGTGATCTAAGGTTAGTAATGAGTTCTCTAATTGCATGCGCATCGAATTCAATATCTAGGTTTGTTAGGACAGAATTAATTTAAAGATTGTTTTATTAGATCTAGTTTAATTGTAGCTGGATCCATATGTTGTTTGTGATATTTGGTTAGTAATGTGTTTTAATTGCATTATATTTAACATCTATCTTGATAAGGAAGGAATTTGATGATTTTTTTAGATCTAGCTTGTAGAACCATGTGTTGGTTGTTTGATGTATAAGGTTAGCTAGTAATGGTTCTATTTGCATAATATAATATTCGATCATGATGTAGCTAGCTAGCTTGTTAAGGATAGAATTTAAAGATTGTTTAGATCTAGTTTATAGATCAATTCAAGTCTTTTGGTGATCTAAGGTTAGTAATGGGTTCTAATTTCATTATTATATTGAAGATTAATTTGAATTGTGTTAATTATTTCTTTGTGATGTAATTAAGGTATGTAATTGCATAATTAGTTTAAGAATGTGTGCATACGCACTACACCTGGTGCACTTAATATTTAACACTAAGTGTTACATGTGTAGCGAGATGGATCGAAGTGGATGTACTGAGAACCGTCATGAGTGTTGAGTACCTTAATGGCGTCTCCACTTTCAAAAGAGCTGCAGAGGAGGATATGTTTAATAAGGGGTGCAATTCATGTCATGTCCGTGCATTGATTGCGAAAATCAAGATGTTTCAAACTCAAATACAGATCGAAGCACACTTGATTCAAATGGTTTCAAAAGGGGCTATACATGTTGGACCAGTCATGGCGAAGAGCATAATATACAGGAAGTAGCAAGTAGTGTTAATATCGTCGACGATGTCAATGATATGTTGGATGATCATATCGATTGTGCTTCCGATGAGGACAAGTTGCACGATGACAATTTGGATCGGATGCTTACGCGATGCGAATGAAACCTTGATGACAGGGAATATGGACAGTTCTGTGGCTTAATGGAGGACTCGGAGAAACCTTTGTTCGCAGGTGCAAGTTGAAATACACAAGGTTATCATCCGTGCTTCAACTACTCAAATTGAAGGCAAGCAACGGTTGGTCCGACAAGAGTTTCACAATATTTATTACGTCTATTGGCGGACATGCTTCCAGAGGGAAACGAGTTGCCGACAAGCACCTACAAAGCCAAGCGTGTTCTTTGTCCCTTGGGAATGGAAGTAGAAAGAATACATGCATGTCCAAACGATCAGATCTGTACCGCAAAGAGTACACAAACTTGCATATATGTTCGATGTGCAACGATCCCGGTACAAGCGTAAGAGTCATTCAGATGATGATGGCGAGAGCATTGAGGTGAAAAAGGTCCTCTGCTAAGGTGGCATGGTATCTCACAGTAATTCCTGTTTGAAGCGTTTGTTTGCGAACCCAAAGGAGGCAAAACTGCTGCGTTGGCACTTTGAGGAGCGTAAGAATGATGGAATGCTAAGGCACCTGCTGATTCCATCCAAAGGAGAAACATCGACAGAGCTTTGAAAAATTCGGTCGGATCCGAGAAATATAAGGTTTGGATTGAGTACAGATGGAATGAATCCTTTCGGTAACATGAGCAAATGCATAGCACTTGGCCCAGAATCTCAGATCTACAACCTTCCTCCTTGGTTGTGTATGAAGCGGAAGTACATTATGTTGTCTCAGGCTTATCCAAGGACCGAAACAACCGGGAACGATATTGATGTGTACCTAGCTCCATTGGTGGAAGATCTAAAACACTGTGGGTTACCGGGTACACGATGGGATGCGTACAAATGAGAGAACTTTACTTTGCAATCGCTTGTTGTTCGCACCATAAATGATTACCCCGCCCTTGCTAACTGTCGTGCCAGAGTACAAAAGGAACCAAAGCTCGCACTCACCGCTTAGATGATACCGAGAGTTTATGGTGAATCACTCCCGCAAAACCGTGTACATGCGTCATCAGAGGTTCTTCGGAGGAATCACCCATATCGCAAGATGAAGCAACTTTTCGACGGAAAGAACGAAAATGGTTCAGCTCCAAGGCGTTTGAGCGGAGAGATGTTCATGACATTATTAAGGATTTGATGTTGCGTATGGAAAGGGACGAAATCAAGTACCCGTGAAAAGAGCATGTGGAAGAAGAGATCAATATTCGGGACCTACCTTCTTGAGCACCTAGAAGTTCGCCATCGCATCGATGTCATGCACGAGAGAAGAATGTCCGTGATGCGTGATTGGTCTCTTACTCAACATTAAGGGTAAAACAAAGGATGGTATCAACGCACGGCTTGACTTGGTCGATATGGACATAAGACCCGAGTTAGCACCGAAAGAGACCGATAAAGGCCGTCGTGCTTGGAACTCGCTTGTTATACTCACAAAGGCCGAAGAACTGAATCGTGCGCTGCTTGCATGGTATGAAAGTTCCGTCCTAAGCACTCCTCCAACATGAAGAGACTTGTTTCGTTGCAAGATTTGAAATTAACCGTATGAAGTCTCATGATTGTCATGTGTTGATGACACGATGCTCCTCGTCGCAATTAGAAGTATTTTGCCACCAAGGTCCGAGAGACAATCACTAGGCTGTGTTATTTCTTTAACACAATCGCCGAAGGTCATCGATCCCGGGACTAGATGCTCGCAAGTCGAGGTGGTGATGACTCTATGTAATCTTGAGATGTATTTCCCTCTATCATTTTTCGATATCATGGTCCATCTCATTGTTCACCTTGTGACAGAGATAAAGATATGTGGGCCAGTGTTCCTACATAGCATGTACCCGTTCGAGAGGTACATGGGAATTCTCAAGTCTTACGTACGGAATCGATCTCGTCCGGAGGGTAGCATTGTCGAAGGTTATGCAATGAAGAGCCGCCGAAGTTCTCGTCGATTACATGGCCCAGGTCGAACCAATAGGTGTGCCTCGATCTCGCCATGAGGGGAGGCTCCAGGGTATCGGGACCATCGGAAGGAAAGCAATCACGCCTGATTCGGTTGCGTATGCTCGAGCCCATTTCACGGTTTTGCAACACATGGTCAGAGTGTCCGCCTATATCGCCGAGCACAAGCAATGGCTAAGGCAAGAGAATCCAAAGACGGCAGAGTCTTGGATCACGAGACAAAGATAACCTTCGCCTCAACAAATGGTTGAAGGAGCGACCTATCACCGGAGCTCGCCGATGACACGCTAACATGGTTGGCAAAAGGACCAACTTTTACAGCTTGTCACATGGAAAGGATATGACTTAAATGGATACACATTTTACACGAGAGATCGTGATATGAAGAGCACAAACCGTATCAGCGGTGTCGTGATAGATGCATTCAATAATACCGCCGGGTTGACGAGGAGCTCTTACTATGGGTTCATAGAGGAGATATGGGAGCTCGACTCACGTACTTTTCAAGATTCCCTATTTTGGTGCCATTGGGTCCACCTCCAAAGACGTGAAGGTTGACAGAATGGCATCACTCATGTGGACCTCGAATGTGTCGGATACCAAGATGAACCATTCGTACTTTCGCTAACCAAGTTGTTCAAGTCTTCTATGTAACCGATTCGGCCCAACAAGAAGCGCCACGTAGTTCTTCAGTGAAAAAGGAGAATTGTCTGAGTTGAGAATATAGTAGGTGAGGAAGAGTACAATCAATTTGATGAGTTGCCACCTATCGGAAATGACATCCCGGTCCCGGAAGAACAACATGAGGAAGCAAGCTACACACGCTGATCATCATGAAGGGCTAATTTTCATACAAAAGAATAAGCATGTGGTGGCGTAGTTATGAGAAGGGTGCATTGTCATCATGCTTACTAATTTTCATGTGTAATAATATTACATTAATGCTATTGTAAAGATGATACGACCCATCATGCTTTGTACATATGATTGTGATGATCTTTGTAAGTAACTTGTGAAGCATCCTGAATTATGTATATAGGATTGTGATGATCTTTGTAAGTAGCTTGTGAAGCATTTGGATTGATGGAAAAGATGCAAGTATAAGAGCACGATTTATTCCTTAATATCAATATGATTCCAAATACATGATTCAAAGATGGCCATTCGCACATAATTGATGACAAGAAATAAATTATGTAGACTATGGCAAACAAGAATGTAATCATGTCTACTTTGGCAATATGGAAATAGTTGTATGTGATTGCTCGAGATTTTAGGGTTTGAATTGAGGATTAGAATTCCACATCAACCACAAGATGCCTATATTCTGTTAATGACAACTTTCCCGTAAGATACAACAAAGTGGCACGCATAAGAGTCGATCGAATCGAACCGACAAGTGAATGTCGATGAATAAGACATATCACGACGGTTCTTTAACATAACATGCAGGATGTTATTTGTCACGACGGTTATGTTACCTAGCCGCTCTCGTGATATCTCAACATCGAGACGGTTCTATTATATAACCGTCCGTGATATCACAACATCACGCATTTCGCTTCTATTATATAACCGTCGTGATATTCAACATCGCTGCATCGTTCTATTATAGAACCGTCAGGATAATACATCATGCATCGCTATATTTTACAACCGCTCGTGATGTGCTCTCTCTATATATCTCCTGCCACAGGCTCATTCACGCATGCAAACCCTAACCCTTTGAGACGTTTGTCTCTGGCTGCTCCCCTCCTGGCGCCCTCCCTCCCCCCTCCTGCCCCTCCCCTCGGCGTCCTCCCCTCTTGGCGTCCTCCTCCTTGGCGTCCTCCCCCCGCATCGACGTGCTCCCCTCGTCGTCCTCCCTCGCCGCGACGTGTTCCCCTCGGCGTGCTCCCCCTCGGCTGTGTTCTTGTGCATCTCGGGCTTCAACCGTGATTCTCGTGCTTTGCCTTGGCTTTGTTGGCTTGGATCCAACGCTACGTAAGCAAATACGGTGCCCTCTCTATTACTTGTCCATTGTGGCGAGGAGGGCCTTTTAAGGCAACTCGACATCTGAGAACATTCAAACAATCAATATGAACTTTATGCTAATTGCTTTATTCGTAATACTGTACATGTTCATATGTGAGATCCTGAACTTCTGTTCTATTATTCTGTTAACTATCAAAGTTCAATCCATACGTATTCTTCTGCTTGTCTGCTGTGTGGATGTCCTAGTTTTAGGGGAGGTGCTACCGAAATTTTTATTAAGTTCGGCAACCTCCTAGTTCGCTTCTTTTGGTAAAAGGCTAATAACAAGCCATTTAGGCTAGTTCTTTTAAAAGGCTAATAACAAGCCATGGTATCCACAAACTTATTCACTCTAATTTGATTTTATTTGTTCTTCTCTTTTAGTTCGCCTGAAACTATTTTAACTTACAAAGAAGATGTCGTCCTCTAATCCATCGTTTGAAGGACATGATGTGCCCTCAAAAGAAGAACTGACCCGCGCTGCAAGAGGACCAAACAAAAGGCCAACAGACCGATATACCATTACGAGATCGATCCAAAGGATGGGGCCCTAGAAAGCCAAAAAGGCAAATAATGCATTTCGAGTATGTGCGGGATAGTAGCACGAACGGGTTCGATCACGCTATCTTCCCGGAGGTTGGTGACTATTGAGGCTCGCAATGCCTTGCCGACGGAAGTTCTTTCATCGCTCAACATTCCGTAAGAATTCGCCCCCTAGTGCGACGGTATGCACCGCTAGCGGCAGAAAGGCATGTAAGACCTTCAAGCATACGCCAGAGACTACGCCAAGAAGAATATAGATCCATACTCTAAGTATGGGTTCATTGATGCGACACGTGGCGGCGTTTTGTTGAGATGAAGACGAGCATTTAATTCGCGGCCAAAGTGAAGCAAACAAGGCCTTGCAGTAAGGAACACTCACCCCTACAGACTCGCACCGCTGGCTACGCGGGGAAGAGAGCGCAATGGGACAGGAGGACGAGGAGGGTATCTCGCCATTTCCAAAGAATCACAGATCCACGCGCGAGATCGCTAAGAGCGAGGTCTTCGCCACGCCCTCCGCAACTGCCTCCTTCAGAAACCCCATGGACGAGGAAGTCTGCCAACGCCTGGTAATATATAAATCGAACTACCAATTTTACGTAATTAGTCCATGACTTCATAAGTGAAATAACTTGTTAGGATCTTGCAGGTAGCGTTGAGTACACAATCGGCCGATGGCTCTTTTTTGCCAGATAGGGAGAAAGATGCACTGTCCATGGCCTTGGGAAACAAGGAACACCTGGTCGCATAAGAGGCATAGGGTTTTTGTTCCATGGAAAATCGATTCCTAAGACTTCCACATATACCAAGTAAGAAGAGAACTAAAGCCGAGCGAGTCAAATCTTATAAAGAATTTGGAGGACAAGTTGAGAGGAGAGTTGAGAGAAGAGTTGAGGGAGAACCGAGAGAAGAATTTTATGAAAGGATAAGAATCCTCGAGGAAAGGCTCACCAATCAAGAAAGAAATATCTTGACAAGCCCTGTATATGTCCGAAGTCAGCCCCACCGCCTGTGAAGAGCAGCTTGTGCATCCGCTCCTCCAAGTGACATAGATGAACATAGCGGACTTATCCTCAGATGTGACATTAAGGTGGCACGCAAAGGCAATCTCCAAGTGAGAATTAACAATGGCACTGCTCCTCCGACGGCCGCTTGGGGCATGGCGATCCATCCACTAAGGGGACCATGGTGCACTGCACCATGATAGCGCCGAAGTTTCACCAAGGTCAATGTGGACGGGTATTTGATAGTTTCAAAATTGTCGATCTACGAAGCCGCCAAACGACGAGATCGTGAAACTTGGGGATGACATTGGCACATTCATCCAATGGCCTAGCAATGACATCTCCTCGGTCGCCTTCGTCATGCAACAACCGCGACGATCCGATTCGCTTATTGTATCGCCGCTTGATCATTGGCTACCAAATCAGCAATCGTGACAAACAGACTCCACTTGATGTACATAATGTTGACCTCTTTCCTGCCCATTCCTCTCCGTGAAGGGTTCATACAAAACAAAGAAAGGCAAGGAAAACAGAAGAAAGAAAGGCAAGAACAAGTCGACTATCCATCTCGCCGAGTTGGCTAAACAATACAAGCTAGGAGAGCCGTTACTAACGAAAAGGCAACGAACTTCACTCAGTATACCTTGCCAACAATTGCATAAGTGGTACACCCAAGAAGCTGGAAAGCCAGAGCGTGAACGTACAACAAGTATCAGCGTTAAGTTCAAGTATGAACATCTATTCAACGACTCAGCGGGGGGCTTCTTCACGTTCGATTTTTTGGACTTGTTCCATCTCTACAACCTTGATGCCCTCGACGCCACACTCATAAGATGCTGGACCTTGTAAGTGTGTGCTATCACTAGGGGTGAAAACGAGTCGGATACGGGCGGATATTGCTCTTCCCGTATCCTAACCCATATTTTTTCCCGGATTCGGAACCGAATACGGGTTAGCTGGATCCGGATACGAATCCGGATAATTCGGGATACGGATACGGGTCGGATATGTGATGGATTCGGATCGGGAACGGATAGAGATATACGGATAACACACGCATACATTGAGTAATATATGGCGAATCAAATCACATAAATACATGCTTACTATCATATAATGGTATCTTTTGTTGCTTATACAGAAAACATCAAGCAACTTTGATAACAAACACACAAGGAAAACAACGACCAACAGATCTGTGATAATTAAGAATGGAAACATGTGATTTACAAATTAGAATGTGTTCTGTACCTACATACCTGTATACAAAGGATGGCAACTTGAACAACCGAAGATTTGGTAGTTCTACAGGAAAGTGACTACATAGTAATTCTATCAACTAAAGAAGGTGGTATTACTGCATATATAGTCCACACACAACAAACCCTATGCCGGACATGAAAAGAAGAACACTGAATATTGCCTAATCTCTTCATAAATACATAGATTTATTTTATAAAAATTCATGCCAGGCAAGTTTTGTTGAATACATTTCTTTCCGAGAACATGCGTAAGAATTAGCATCTTTAAATTAAAGGAAGTATATCGCTTGTGTTCAACGTTAGATGAGGCGGCAACTAATATTGTGCCAAAGATAAATGTAGATGGCAAAACTGAAACTACTCCTACCCTATTTTCTCATAAATGGGCAAATGGGAGAAAAGACTCATTTGTATTCTCTTCCCTCGTTTTCTACTCTCTTTCATGCTCTCTCCTTCTATCTGCTCCAACGGAATATTGATGTGCTTCATCTTTCTCAACAATAATGAAATGTCTCAACTATTTGGATGACCCATTTTAATGTCATGACTCGCAGAAACTCTGAAAATGATATGTCATTCATACAAAAATGCCGAGTATCATGATACTGAACTTGGTTCTCTTGCTATTATTTTGAAGTGTGTTAAACCTTCACCCTTTGTTTTGTATCCAGTTCAGCCTATAGGACTGGTACATGGATTTAGGACTGATCAAATGAAAATGTTGCTGTCTTATAATTTTATTAGTCACAAAATTAATCTGGCAAAAATGATATCTTCTTTTATCATGCTTATTGGTTGTTGTAGGTTGCAGTTTTCCCTAACGAAAATGTACCACGAGTATCAAAACAAGAATGCTTATGGTATGGTTGAACAGAACTAGTACCTTGTCGCTTGGGCGGAGGGAGGCATTCGGGCGGAGGCGCAGTTAGGGCGGTGGAGATGCTCGCCCAGGGGCAGAGACGCGACCGCGGGGGAGGCCCTCTGGTGGAGTTTCTCGGTAGGGAGGAGGCACTTGGGCGGAGGGAGGCGCAGCCGGGGGGCGAAGACGACGCTCGGCCAGGGGCGGGCGAAGCGGTTGGGGGTGAAGGACGCGGTCGCAAGAGCAGGGAAATGGCCGGAGGCCGGGGAGACGCAACCGGGGGGCGGAGATGACGCTCGGCTGGGGCAAAGACGCGGCCACAAGAGCGAGGAGGTGACCTGGGGCAGAGATCTGTCGGGAGCGGAGCCACGGAGATCGGCCGGCGCCGGGGGATGGGGGTGCGACGAAGGAGATCGAGGCGAGGGGGGCCATGGGGGGCGGAATGGTGTCTGGCGGAGTGGCTACGTGGGGAAGACCGGAAAACGGGAAGGATGGCTACGTGGAGCGCCTGCCGCCGGGGACCGCCGGTCCGGGGGAGGGGAGCGCCGGCCGCCGGTGCTGGGGAAGGGAGGCGGTCCAGATCTGGACGGGAGTCTGAGAGACAGGGAGAGAGATGGGAGTCAGGCACTCGGGCTCACGGGTGAGGTACTCGGGCTCACGGGTGAGTAGGGGTAAGGTGCGGCCTGACGGGGTGACTGGTGAGGGACATGACGACCATGACGCATACGAGATAATCCGGATATCCGAATTACCGAATACCCCATATCCGTTTCCCGACCCATATTTTCCGGATAGTAGGCGACCCGAATCCGATCCGGTATCCGTTTTCAAATATCCGGATCCAGATCCGAATCCGACCCGATATCCGTTTTGCTTCCCGAATCCGGTTGGAACCGGATCTGGCTCCGGATCGGGCGGGAATTATCCGTCCCGTTTTCACCCCTAGCTATCACAGTCTACATTCGTCTAATAGTGATAATTGTCCTCCAATATATATATAATTCTCCTTTGTATATATAGATACATGCAACTGGAAGCAACACGGCAGAAACTATCGATCGGTTTCCTCGACCCACATATAGTCTCAAAGCAAACAATGGATCTGGATATAAACATGGTCGAGAAATACGTGATAGAGGCATTGCTAGCACAAAAAGATAAAGAATTCATACTTATACCCCATAACCCAGGGTACGTAAGTGCTACCACATGATATACTTTGGTCTGTACCGTGCACACAACTCTATTTCGTTCATTGTCCATTATGATATACCTGTATAGGTTTCACTGGGTTCTAATTGTAATTGAACCAGCCACAAACCGGTTAAGTACCTTGGTTCCGGACGTATGAAACCACGACTTGACACCTATCGCAAAATTACTCACCGTAATCACGCTTCCTACGCATATGGTCGTGTAAGTTGTTCCGTGTTTTATTGCTATTGGAATGGCTTAGGCTAACCTTTTCAATCTTGTAGAGCCGCTCAAACACGTGAAAGATTGGACTAAACTACAGACATGATTTGAACTTTTCGATCCGCTATACACAACAATTCTATATCAAACCCCGTAATAGTGACTCTAGAACTAACCGTAGGTTTTATTTGCAGTGCCACCAAAGAAGGTCGTGAAATAACCTATGTGGATTTTATGTTTGCTACAACATGCAAACCATCGCCGCTAAAAAAGTAGCAAGATGCTTAAAACTACGCTGATCGAGGCCCATTTGAGCAACATTAGAGGAAAGTTTGTTTCTTCCTCGCCACCGAAGTAATACATAAAAAGGCGATTCCACGCAGATCGATAACTTCGAGTTGTACAATTGTCAAATGGTATTCATTAATTCGGAAAATATGTCAAAAACTTGCGGTTATTCTTGTTTGTACGATTCATTGTATTGTCACATGATATTATCCTTAATACATATTTGCTCATCTTGAATGCAACAACTTAACAATGTCTTGCTTGTTGAACTAGATGTTTTTCCTACACCCTCATTGAAACCTCCATTATTTATGGTTTGTTGTTAAAATTTCCATCTACTTAGGTATTCTGCATCAATATTTACTTTGAAAAATTTGTAGATGTATTTCAGAGATTACTCTAGTTGCTTAATTAAAGATTGAACAAATGTGATTGCAAGTCGGGTCTTCCATGTTCAAATGTGATTGAACAAATGGAAGACCCGACTTGCAATCACATTTGTTCAATCGTTAATTACCCTACCTAGAGTAATCTATCAAGTACATCTACAAATTTTTTCAAAGTACCATTTTCTCCCACCGTGGCACGACGGTGACGCTGCACAAGAGCATGTCGCCCCTGTACTGCGACCGTGGCACAACGGTGACTTCACAGAAGGCCACTTCATATGGCATGAAGCAAATCACACACTCGAAAGTGTGTCCGGCTCGATCAAGCACACTATGGTTGCCGAGACTCGCCATACCGCTCAAGGGTCTTAGTTGATTTATTAGTCGAGTTCCATCAACATTATCATAAGAAGGAGAAAAAGCGCTACAAATGTTTATATTTTAAGTCTATCCCGACGGACAAATCATGCACAATGCATATAGGAAGTGCAGATATTCAATTACAACATCTATAACTGACAGTTTTGTAAATATCAAGTAGAAATATTGATGGAAATTTCAACAACACCATAAATAATGGAGGTTCTCCGGGGTGTGGAAAAATGTCATCACAGACGGTTCTTATCTAAAACCGCTCAGGATAAGTTCAGATCACGATTTGTTATGATTTGAAACCGCTCGTGATATTTAGTTATCACGCACGTTGCTCGCTTGAAACCGCTCAGGATAATTAATATCACGACGGTTTATTAATACAACCGCCTCGTGATATATATTTTCGCACGGTGGAAAACCGCTCGATGATCTCCTTCATCATGCATTTATTGTTACCGACGGTTCACAAAACCGCCTCGATAACGCTATTTAACCGTCTGCGTGATTACGATTTCAGAGTAGTGCATGTGTATTGCCTTTGTGTTGTTGGTGCCTCGCAATGGAATGTTCGATCCCATCCGCTTGGGATGTTTTAATGGAGTAATCGACCTTGCCTCATCAGCTAGGCCATAATCTTGTCTAGCCTCATCACTTCGACAAATGGTAGTGTGTATGGTAAAGTAGTTTTTTTCTCGTCGACACTTGAACACCATGTCAATGTATAAAAAAAACATGCTGATTGTGCAGTTGGTGATATGTATATGATGCATTGAACGATGCTTGCTTTGAAGCATTAAATAATTAAGTTCCTATGCAAGGAGTAAAAATCAATATAGTAAGGTATTTTCTTGGATCGATTTGCATGTAGTTACACTATATTAATTTTCTATCAATCAGGAATTTGAACTATGTATTTCATAGCTACTTCCATCATACTAGAAAAATTTGTACCGCACTCGTGTGAATTTCATGGCTAATTCCATCTAATTGAAAGAACATGCACTATAATCGTTTTGATATATAGTCGAGTTTTACATCAACCAGGAATATATGGTGCATATTCTAGAGAAATTTATTCTCATTTAGAAAAATTAAGTTGCTTACCATCAAATACGAATGTCGCGAGTTGTAGCATTTTGATAACGGCACACTACAGTAGAGATACAGAAGTGACGAGAAACCGGCAACTTTTTGACGCTTTTTTCCTTCTCTTCTATTGGTTGGCGTTACTCTATTTTAGATGCTCTATTTTTCGCCGTTTGGAGTTGTGGTGTATCCGTTGGTTGGCTGTGCTTGTGCTGGTGGACGACGGCTGTGTGCGCGTGCCTCCTCTGGTTTTTAGGGGAGGGGATCACACGTCTTTTATAGCGGAGGGTAGAGCTTTGTTCAAAATCCTGGTAAAATCTTAAATTTCAATTCTCTCCCCCGAGATTTCAAATCCTGACTGAATAAAAAAATTAAAAATAAAATAAAATTACTACATTATTTTCAGAAAATCTCGACAAATTTCACTGAGATTTTAAAAATTTGACCGGATTTTAACTTTTTTGGACCGGATTTGGGTCAATGTCTCTTAAGAATGTCATCTTTCAAGAAAATTTGTTGAGAACCATAAAAATAAAAGAAATACTATCAGATTTTTATAAAAATGTACAAGCTTCATAATACTTTGAAAAAATTTTGGTACTATATTTAGTAGCTTAGGATGACACAGAAAAATATGCAAAATAATTGAACTTCATTTGTTATCTTAAAAAAATTAAAAACAGAAAGAACATAAATGAGATAGTAACCTTGTTAGACTTTTATAAATTCGTTCGAGTGTGATAATGATCCAAAAATTTTTAGAAAAGCTTAATAATTACCTCAGAACCTTTCTATAAATGTTAAAAAGTTATAAAACTATTTTGGTTTCTCAATAAAATCATGATCCAAAATTATACATGGAAGCTTTTATCAGGATGTACATCAGCACTATCAGAATTTTTTAGAAACCTCAAGCTTGATCATTATTTGAAAATTTTATGGAAACATTAGTGATACGTCAGCACCATTTACATAAATTCGTTTGAAAATTTTATAGGAACATCAGTGGAGAATTCTACTATTTGGTCACATGAAATCTTAACATATCGGTTACTTGTGTCACCGAATCTGTCCAGAGAGCCATGCATGTCGATGACGTAAGCTAGCCAGTGGTGGTTAGTTCTTTTTGTGTTGTACTAGTTTTATTACTAATCTTTCGGGAGATCTTATTTTTAAAACCAACAGACAGATTTGCGATCGGTTTGAACTTTCACGTTCCTTGCAAAAAAAATCATTCAAAATGAGTCTAATATTACATATAAAAAAAAATTTAACGATATGTAGACCTGCACATCATAATATAATATAATACAGATATTAAACCCGGAAGATTTTCCGGCTTCCCAGCGGTGGCACGCCGGAGCGCTGTGTGTACGGCTCATGCACAGAGAGGCCTTGCCCACTTGACTAACCGGCTGACATAGCTCAAGTATTTTCTCACCCGCCACATTTTGTAAGCAACGTCGTAGCTCAGTAACTCAGTTGGTTAGAGCGCCCGGTTGCCAGCTTCCGGTCTTCTATTCGATTCCGTGATAGCGCAAAGACTGGCGATTATTTTTTTGGAGCTACAGTCCATACGCGACCTCGCCCGCTTCCCTGGGTCGTGTCCCCGCATTCCTCGCCCGCCTCTAGCGCCGGAATTTTTTTGCGACGGCATGTGTCCTTCCTTTTTTGTTCGGCGATGCTGCCGTTGGCTAATCCCCTTTCTCTTCGGTGGCCAGCGCTTTTCTCTTCGGGTTGCATCGCCGGCGGTCATTGGCAGCGGCCCTCGCGTCCCCCTGCAGCTACTCTCAGTGGCGAATCTAGAATGAGAGTAGAGATAGGGCTCCTATATTGAACTTCTGACTCAACATAAATATACTAATGATACATCTACCGATCTATTGCCAACCAAATTTTAAATTCATACATATTAAATCAGATAGACAAAAATATCAATCAATCAATAGAATAGACTTGGACAATAAAATACAAAAATTAGACATCAGTTATCACAACAAAAGGCATTCAGGCATGACGCATTGCATTGGGACTTAGGGCAATTTTTTCATACATGGGCTTAGTTCCTATCTGGGCTTTAGCGATGCACGTTTGGCTGCCGGCTGGACGAAGGGAGCCTCGGTTGCTCTCTGGGCTCTGGAGATGTGTGTTCGGCCGTCGGCTAGATGGTGCTCCGAGCGGCCGATTCCTCTCCTCTAGTGATGCGCATTCCGCTCAGCTCCCGACAATGCGTGTTCCGCCTGGTGCTCCTCTGGCGATGCGCATTCTACTTCACGCTCTAAGCGGCCGATAACTCTCCTCGTTTCGCCGCCATCGCCATCCGCCACTTCGCCTCGCCCGTGCACGCCTGCTCCTCGACCGGGTCTTCGGCACCCATCGGTGTCGGCGTGCCGCGGCGAGTTCTCGCGAATTAGCCACCCGCTGCGTGGTCATGCCCACCCGTGCGTCTGCCGCCCACAATCGCCCGTGCATCGGTCTGCCGCCTGCGAGACAACATCGACATTGTTCGTCTCTCGGACTCATAGTGCTGCGCTACAGGTGAAAGCCCATGAGAGTAAGGGAGTCCATGACTAATTTTGATGATCCACCTGCGTGGCAGTATTGTTTTCTATTTTTCTTCTTACATGATCTTACTCCCAGTTGCCAGTTGCTAAATATGTCAATTTGCCGCCATGGCGCCATGTCCCTACTTCTTTTTGACGTTAAGAATACTAAAAAGAGGCAGGATTCGACCAATCAGAGATGGGGCTGGCGCCCCAGCCAACCCTGACGGTGGATACACCCCTAGCTACTTTCTTCTGCCAGTCAGAAACGTCAAAGTTCTTCTCAGAGTACACTAAATAGACATGCCCAACTTTCCGAGCCTCCTCAAAAGAAACGGAGATGTGATGCTATTGATGAGGATGATGATATTATTATTGTCAGGATTGATGTTGAGCAGGTTAATGATGAATCTAAAGTGCAAGACCTGGACTTGGAAAATGATCATGCTGCCACTCTCTGTGGGATATGGGGCTTAGATAAGCAAGATCCGAAGATGAAAGATGCAAGAGTGGTAGAAGATGTTTTCCACTCAAAATAACTTGTTGTGCTCCAACTCTATTTGGTAGGTGCTGCTAAATTTCATTCATCTATATTTGATTCATGTCCTGTTTTCCTTGATTTGGTACCTTTGCTTTACTTTGCACTTCGTACATAAGAAAACTAGCAGATGTTAGATAGCCCCGTCAGATAAAAAAGGAGTTGTCCACTTCTCTTCTTGAGCTGCAAAATCTGAGCTCACTGTCTTTTTGGAAATTTTCTAAGCCAAATCACTACCTTAATTTTACATATGTTGCTTAGAAAATTATATTTAGAGTTTGTAGCATACTCATGTTGTAAATACCCTGTGTTGTCATGCACACTGCACTTACTGTGTCCTATTTTGCCATGGCAAAATACTACATTTAGTTGCGCAGCCAAACAATTCTTACCCTGGATGGTTTAAAGATGGCCATCCATGAGGAGGCGCTGACCACGTGCTAATTGCACAACACAAATTCCGCGTTGGCCTTATTTCCAGCTCTGTGTTTTCCAGGGGTTACTAATATGCTGGAATATTCGTATTTTACCTATACAGAATGAGTGCGTTTTAATTTTAAACTTTCAAAGCATGAAATAGAAAGATGAAACTAAGGGGGTGTTTGGGACAGCTCCAGCTCCACCAAAATCTGTGGAGTTGGTGGAGCAGGGTATTTCTAGCTCCAGAAATTTGTGGAGCTGGAGTTGTGGGTACATTAAGAGTGTTTAGGTAGATGATCTTGTTTACATTTTAGACTAAAAATATAAACTTAATTCACTTTATTTTAGCCTATAAGTTTCAGCTCTGAGCTGAAACTGAGATCTGGAGTTCTCCCAAACAGGGCCTAAATATCAACATAATATGTGAGATATAAAACCCCTCTGCCATGCTGACGTCCATATAGATAATGTGCAGTGTACATGCCTTTAGTTACTCATCAGTGCATGTTAATTTGCTTTTCGGGTTGGATTTTGTTTAGATAATGTTCGTACCTTGGTGCTTGCATAGGAATAAATTTTTTCCCCAACGATTCTTAATCCCCCAACTGGTAAAACAAAATCGTTGGTTACGTAGCAGGTCACATTGCTACATGGGTTCGCAAAGTTGGAGGGTCTGTGTCTATCAACTCTGCAGTTTATTGAGCCTGTAGAATGTGCGCTGATTGCAAAACTGCTACAAGCATATTACATAGTTATTTACTACGTGTGTTACTTTCTGCAAGCATTTAAGCAAGGTTTTCTTTTCTCATTTAATCTACTAAATTATGTAGGAAATTATGTATCAAAGGAACCTCAGAGAGAATTGCCGACCTCAAGCAAGAGCTTTGTCTCAAATCTTTTTCTTGGGATTTCGAGGTTTTCTGTCCGGGAGGTTTCAAATTCAGGAGCTTTCAGCGTGGGCGCTTCTTGGTTCTTGGTAATGCCGTCCTTTTCTTGCGGCTCAGCAGCCGGATTTTCTGCCGTTTCTTCATGATTAGGATTTCCTTGCTGATTAGGGTTTTTTGAGAGCTTTGTTGCTGACTTATGTGCTTCTTTTGGATTGGATGCACCGTAAAGACATTGCGAGAAAAGAGCCGTTTGGTCGATGCCACCTCCGCCGATCCAGCGGAGCGGTGGTAGCCCGCCAATCGTGTCGTCGCCTCTCGGCAAGGGGAAAGGAACCCCACAGACGGTTGCCGAACTCGAGCAAGAGGTTTGGCCCAATCTTTACTTTTTTTGTTCAGTTGTTTCTTTGCTTTTTTTGTTCAGTTGATACAACTTACGAATCTAATTTCTCAACATGTTCCTCTGCTCATGTTTGTTCCCATGATTTTGAACTAGGACTCTGCTAGAGTCGACTACTACAATATGCACTACTCTTTCATCAGATGTTGTTACTCTCTGAAAAGTGAAAAGTTTAGCATTTAAACCAGTAGCCCTCCGGCTCTGAATTTCAATCCAGAAAACAGTTGAAAAATTTTGGTTTGGTGACAATTTTTATTACCGTGAAGAAATTCTGGGAATTAGAACTATTTCACCATTGCTATTTTGATTAAACAAATGTGTTTCTTAAAGAAATACTGTTTTCGTGTAGCCCAAGGAAGAAATTGAGAAGTTTTTTCAGGCCTTTCTGTCCGGTCTATGTTAAACAAAGCACTACCAAAAGAGATTTGAAAATTGTCCTTATACGGTGTGTCGCCCTTGCGCGGCGTGGCATCACGCGTACGCATATATAGGATCAATTATTTTTTTGTGCCGGCGTGCTGTCATAATATCGCCTTTGTTTCTGATTACATGACATTGTCTTGATTTACCTGCTACCAACTGAAATATGCAAGAAAATATAGATTCATATAATATATGCTCATATGAATCGTGATATCACTCAAACGTCTGTCATCATCGACCTATTCAAAATACGAGCCGGTGATCGTTGTAGACACGCTATCCTAATTGCTTCATTGCATGTTGTCTCACAATATGTCTTTCCAGCTACGTCTTGTGATATTAACTACAGATGCGGCGTGCCGCCGTGCTTCCTCATCTAGTAGTCTTCATTCAGAGAAGTTTATACGCCATATGCTACTCGATCTTACACACGTATTATTTACTGGCATGTGTAGGCTACTGCCTTTTACTTTATTTATTTATTTATTAAACGACGGAAAGACACGATTTGTTCTTAGACGCGTCCACTGAGAAAAACAACAACTTTAAGTTCCTTAGTGACACCATGACGAATTAATCACTTCTCTAGTTTTCTTACCTTATTTTTTTTTTGTAACTCTAGCTCCTTCATGAATGAAGAATTTACAGATTTAGACCCCCTCTCCCACGACGAAGGCACGGCAGATGACATCTATCCCCTGCTACGCTCGGAGAGAGCAAGAGCTGGTCGGTGAGCACAGCTGCAGGTGCTGTCGTACACAGGGAGTGAGAGAGTAACGTGCTACCGCGGCCGGCGAGAGTAGGAGGGGCGCTGCCATGGCCGGCGAGCGAGGGAGGTGCGTTCCGTGGTAGAAGAGCGTGAAAGGTGGTACGAGTCACCTTCCAATCCTTCCGTGGTCAGGAACAAGATTTTATTTGCAATTTCGTCTAGAAGGAGGTCATATTTGTAAAAAAATGAGATAGAGGGCTTAAAAACAATGATCATTTCCACCGTGAGCATAAAGCGTCGTAGGAACCACACTTGGGAGATTTTTTTTTTAAAAAAAAAACAGCAGCCGGATTTGCGATCGGTTTGAACTTTCACGTTCCTTGCAAAAAATCATTCAAAATGAGTCTAATATTGGATATATTACATATAGAAAAATATTTAATTAAAGATACGTGGACCCGCACATCATGGTCTTCATTCAGAGAATTCTATTCGCCACATGCTACTCTTACACATGTATTATTTACTAGCATGTAGGCCACTGCATTTTACTTTATTTATTTATTTATTAAACGACGGAAAGACACAATTTGTTCTTAGACGCGTCCACTGAGAAAAACAAAAACTTTAAGTTACTGACATCATGAGGAATTATTCACTTTTCTAGTTCTCTTACCTTATTTTTTTTAAATCTAGCTCTTCCATGAACGTATTTACAGATTTAAACCATCTCTCCCACCACGAAGGTGCAACAGGCGATAATTGTCCCCTGTTGTGCTCTGAGAGAGCAAGAGCCGGCGAGTGAGCATAGCTGCAGGTGCTGCTGCACATGAGGAGTGAGGGAGCAGCGTGCTACCACGACCGGCAAGCGTAGGAGGGGCGCTGCCATGGCCGGCGAGCGAGGGAGGCGCGTTCCATGGTAGGAGAGCGCGGAAGGTGGCACGTGTCACCTTCCAATACTTCTGCAGTCGGGAATAGAACTTTATTTACAATTTCGTCTAGAAGGAGCTCATATTTGTAAAAAATGAGATAGAGGGCTTAAAAACAATGATCATTTCCACCGTGAGCATAAAGCGTCATAGGAACCACACTTTGGACCAACATGCAGTTTGGAGTAAGTGTAATTATGCACCAAAGAGTAATATACTCTGGTAAAACGTTTAGCTATAAATGTCCATGTGAGCCTGGTGAGAAATGTAGTGGTTTCCATTCTATTTTCATTTACAAAATACTTTCTATGCATTCATGCTCTAACTAGCGTGAAAATTTGTGGCTTTTAGAGTGCAAGATAGCATGAAATTTCCTACTAGTGTTAACAAAAAAATGCAAGACATACATGACCAATAGTTAAAATCCAGGTGGTGGGTTGGGAGGGGGGGTTGTTGTCGGCGTACTTTACGCCAGGGTACCCTCTCCGCCGCACAAAAGCGTGCGTGGCCCACGTGGCAGCCTGGCGAGCAGGTGGGCGAGCACACCCTGCCCGCCAGGCGTTGGTCCACGTGGCGTGCGGGCGGCAGTGGGCGAGGCGCCTGCTGCGCTGGCGCCCGGCCCCACGTGGCGGCTTTGGCGACGGGCGGCGAAGCGAAAGCACGCCCCGCCGGCTAGGTGCTGGTCCACGGGCGTTGAAGCGGCAGTGGCGAGATGCCTCTGCCGCCGGCGCCACCCCACGTGGCGGCTTTGGCGACGGGGGCGAAGCGCCACCGCCTTCAAAGCCGGTCCACGTGGCGTGCAGAGCAGCAAGGGCGAAATGCTGCTGCGCCGCCACCGCCACGTGGCGGCTTTGCGACGGGTGAAGCGCGCCCGCCGTCGATCGTGCCGGTCCACGTGGCGGCGGGCGAGCAGGTGGGCGAACGCCGCTGCTGCCGGCGCCCACCCCACGTGGCGGCTTTGGCGACGGGTGGGCGAAGGCGGCTGCCGCCAAAGCCGGTCCATGTGGTGTTCGAGCAGCAGGGCGAGGACGCCGCCACCCGACGCCGGCCCACGGCGGCTTCGGCGACGGGCGGCGAAAGACGCGTCCGCCCGCGATGCCGGTCCACGTGGCGTTCGGGCGAGCGGCGGTGAGACACCGCCGCTTCGCCAAGCCGGCAAAAAAAGGCGGTGCGAGGTTCTTTGACCTCGAAGCCTCCTTCCCCAATCGTACCCTGCCAGCGGTGCGCATGATGTGTCAGGTTCGTTGATTGCGAGGAATTCCGCGGCAGGCCCTATCCTCTGGCGCCTGTCACCTACCTGTCAAGGAGGGGTCCCATCCCGGGCGGACCGGGCGAAGCCATGCGTCGGCATTTAATGAGGCTGGAGGAACGGGACAACACGGGAAGGGACAATAAATGTGTATGAATCAGCATGATGACCCCCTTTTACTTACTCCCGTTAGCCTGGCCTATATAAGGGCCTTCTGGTGCATGGGGAAAGGGGGATCGGTGAAGCAGATATTAGAAAGCTAGCAGAAGAACTTGTAACTCAAGAACTCTGTACTGGCTTCCAGCATTCCATAAGAAAAATCTAGCAGGACGTAAGGCTATTACCCTTCTCACAAGGGGGCCTGAACCTGGGTAAAATCTTTGTGTCACCACAGTTCATAGACACCAAAATCATCCGCGAGGGAGTCTTAGGGTTTCCCCTCGCTAGGGTTTTCCATCCACGAAGACGCCCTCCTATCGAACAAAACCCGGTCTGTAGACCTAGGCCTGTCAGGCGGAATACGCCGACAGGGGCGCGCCAGGTAGGGGGCTAGTGATTGGTTTCTCCGACTAACTCCCCGGTGAACTTTGGTGTTCGGCGCTCGGAAGCAAACTCGCACATCTGGAGATGGCGGATTCTCAAGACCAAGGAGCGGCGGGGGCGAGCTCCGCCCACAGCAAGTCCCGGCAGTCCCGCCGGTCGAAGGATCATCTCACCCTGCCTCGGCAGGTGGCAGCGTTGTTCCCGTGGAGGCGACGGAGCATCCTGTGCGACGCCGGCTGGCCATGGAGGCAGCCACCCCTACCCAAAATCTGGATGCGGTCCGTCTCCTCTTGGACCACCCTCCAGTGGAACTCGCGGGAGACACCCCGGCCACTCCGTGGCTGTGGGACATCGCCAACCTCGTGGGTGCAGCCCAGCTTAGGGTCGGGCCCGACGACCCGGCGGGTACCGTTGGTACACCGCCGCCGGGCGCGTCGGTTGGCGCTCAGCGCTTCTAGCCCCATCGGAGAAGGTTCGCCAGCGGCCGAGCCGGGAAGGCGTGCGTGATGGCGCTGGTCCCGCCCACAAGGAACCGTGAGGACCTCCGGTCGCACCTAGATGAAAGCCGCAGCCGGCGCGGTGATGACCTCCGTGGTCGTTTGCCGCGCCAGTCGGCCCAGGAGCGCAGCCGCGGAAAGCGGATAGCTTCTGGCAGTGAGAGCCCTCCGCCCGGCTCTCACTCTCGAGCCAGGGAGGAGATTCACTCCTCCGGCTCTGTGGGGAGCCAGGTCCCTCGTTCCCGAGGGCGGTCCCCGGACCGAACCTCCGGTGGACGATCTGGCTCCTCTATGGCGTTGGTGCCAGCGTTTCTCCCGGTTGCGCTGTGGCGTGGCGTGGCGGCTGTGTTCGCCCGGATCCATAGAAAAATACGACGGCACCACCAACCTGGAGGAGTTCCTGCAAATCTACACAACTGTGGTGTGGGGCAGCTGGCGGATCTGAAAAGATCATGGCCAACTACCTTCCAACAGCCTTGACGGGCTCTGCCCGCTCTTGGCTGTTGAACCTCCCTCGAGGGTCTGTGCACTCATGGGAGGAGTTGTGCGGCCTGTTCGTCGCTAACTTTCAAGGCTCATTTGCGCAGCCGGGCATGGAAGACGATCTTCACGCCTGGGCGCAGAGAAGGGGAGTCGCGTGCGACTTCATCCGCGGCCATCCTTCGCGCAATACAATCCCCCATATTTCGGAGCAGTCGGTCATCATCGCCTTCCGAAGAGGCGTACGTGACCGCAAAATGAAGGAGAAGATGGCCACCCGTACCATCAGCACCACTTCCGAGCTCTTCTCCCTCGCACACAAGTGTGCGTGGGCTGCGGAGGCGAGAGGGCCGACGCCTGGCCCCAAGGGTGACCAAGGCAAGGACGAGGCCGGGACCTCGAAGGGTTCCAACCGTAGAAGCAAGAAGGCGCAGAAGCGCGAGGCAGGAGAGACCGGGCAGGTCTTGGCCGCCAAGCGCGAGGACGAAGACCCCGCGCCGCAAAAGCGCAACCGCCATGACCGGCGAGACGATCGCCGTGATCGGCGAGATGACCGCCGTGATCGGCGCGATGACCGCCGCGGTCGCAGGGATGACCGCCGCGGGCAAAAGGAGGGCGAGCCCTATTGCCCGATCCACAAGACCAACACTCATGACCTGAACAGCTGTCGGGTCGTGAGCAAGATGGTGGAGCAGCGGCTTAAGGAGCGCCGCCCCAATGACAACGATAAAGACGAGGATCCTGCCATGCTGGCCTTTCAGCAGGCGGATCACACCGTGGCTTACATCCATGGTGGTTCATCTACCTTCCCCTCCAACGCCGCATACAAACGGCTGAAGAGGGAAGTATGTGCCACGGCATCGAGCTCAGGGGCGAGTCGGATGCTGAAGTAGTCCGAGCAGTCGCTCACTTTCAATCAGGCCGACCACCCTGAGGGCACCACCGGCCTGTGGCATCTCCCGGTCGTGGTGTCGCCCACCATTCGGAACGTGCGGCTAGGGCGTGTGCTGGTGGACGGAGGGAGCTCCATCAACCTCCTGTCCTCTTCGGCATTCTTGGCGCTCCAGATCCTGGCGAGATCTGCGCCAATAGCCCCCATCTTTGGGGTGGCCCAGAGCTGGGTCTCGATGCCCCGGGCGGTGACTCTCCCTGTCACCTTCGGGGAGAAAGACAATTACCGCACCGAGATGGTGGACTTTGAGGTCGCTGACTTCGACCTCCCCTATAATGCCCTGCTCGGCCGACCGGCGTTGGCCAAGTTCATGGTGGCAACCCACTATGCTTACATGGTGGTGAAGATGCTGGGGCCCGGCGGCCCCATTGCGATCCGGGTGGATAAGGCCGAGGCCTTGCGCTGCCACAAGTATGCGCTGGACATGGCTCATGCCACTGCGTCGGGCGTCTGACGCCCTTCCTCGAGAGCCCTCAGGCTCGATTCGTGCCTCACCTGGCTCTGCCGGTGAGGTCAAGGTGGTCGCCTTGAGCGAGGGCGAGCCCCGAAAGACCGTCAATATTGGCGCCAACCTCAGCGTCAAATAGGAAGACGCGCTCATCACCTTCCTCCAGTCTAATGCAGACATGTTTGCCTGGCAACCGTCCGGCATGACTGGGGTCCCCAGGGAGGTGATCGAGCACCGATTGGCAACGCTCTCCGAGGTGTGCCCGGTCCAACAGAAGGTCCAGAGGCAGGCACCTGAGCGGCAAGATGCCATTCGGGAGGAGGTAGAGAAGCTGTTGAGCGCAGGGATCATCAGGGAAGTCTCTCATCCTGAGTGGCTTGCCAACCCTATGCTCGTCGAGAAGTCCAACGGGAGATGGCGCATGTGTGTCGACTTCACCGACCTCAACAAAGCCTGCCCGAAGGACCCTTACCCCCTGTCGCGAGTCGACCTCATTGTTGACTCCACGGCCGGATGCGAGCTGCTGTGCTTTCTAGATGCGTACTCTGGGTACCATCAGATTAGCATGGTGCTGGGAGACGAGGAGAAGACTGCTTTTGTAACCCCTATGGGTATCTACTGTTATGTAAGAATGGCTTTTGGTTTAAAGAATGCCGGTTCCATTTATCAGCGTGCCATGCACATTACCTTCCGCCCTCAAATAGGCCGAAATCTTGAGGTTTATGTTGATGACTTAGTTGTGAAGATCAAAAAGAGTGAAGAACTAATTCAAGACCTGGAGAAAACCTTTGCTAACCTCCGGAAGAACTGCTTGAAGCTCAATCCAGAAAAATGCGTGTTCGGTGTGCCCTCCGGCAAGCTGCTGGATTTCCTGGTGTCCAACCGGGGGATTGAAGCCAATCCTGACAAGATAGTGGCCATCGAACACATGAAGCCGCCAGAGCGACTCAAGCAAGTCGAAGGTTCGGCGGGTCGCTCGCCTCCACAGAGGCGGTTCATTGTCTTTGGGTGAAAGAAGCCTGCCCCTATTCAAGCTGCTGAAGAAAACTAATCACTTTGAGTAGACAGATGAGGCACAAAAGGCGTTTGAAGACCTGAAGCAATACCTTTCCTCTCCCCCGGTGTTGGTCTCCCCCGCGCAGGGTGAGCCATTGCTTTTGTACATCGCCACCACTCCGGAAGTGGTGAGCGCTGTGCTGGTCACGGAGAGGGAAGGTGTCCAGAAGCCAGTCTACTACATCAGCAAGGTGTTGCATGAAGCAGAAACTCGGTACCCACAGGCTCAAAAGATGCTATATGCGGTCATGGTGGCCTCCAGGAAGCTGCGGCATTATTTTCAAGGACGAGAAATCACCGTGGTCACGGCATATCCTCTGCGGGAAATCCTCCATAATCGTGAAGCAGAGGGCCGAATTGCCAAGTGGTCAGTGGAGCTGGGGGAGTTCAACATCAAGTTTGTGCCCCGCACTGCCATCAAGAGCCAAAAGTTGGCGGAGTTCGTCGCTGAATGGACTCCCGCCTCTCATGAAGCTGAAGAAGCACCCGCGCCTTCTCCTTGGACCTTATTCTTCGATGGTTCATTCAGGTTGGAGGGCGCGGGGGCTGGGGTCGTCCTGGTCTCCCCGACCGGAGACGTCCTCCGGTATGTGGTCGCCCTCGACTTCAAGGCTACGAACAATATAGCTGAATACGAAGGCTTGCTGGCGGGGCTGCGCATCGCTTCGGCCCTAGGCATCCGGCGCCTCCAAATCAAGGGCGACTCCCTGTTGGTCATCAACCAGGTGCGGAAAGAGTTCCAATGTTCTGACCCCACCATGGCGGCGTACCTGGCGGAGGTCCGAAAAATGGAACGCCATTTTAAAGGATTGGGGTACGTTCATATCCCCCGGCGCGACAACCATCTTGCGGACGGGCTTTCGCAGCTTGTGTCTTCAAGAGCTCCTGTTCCGGTCGGGGTCTTCGAAGAAAGACTGTCGCGACCGTCCGTCGCAGTCCCCAGCTCTGGCGGGGACGATGGTGTCGCTGTCGCAGCCCCCAGCTCAGGAGGGGATGATGGCATGGCCGTAGCGGCCTCCGACCCAGGCGGGGAACCTGGCGCCGCTGCCGCAGCCTCCAGCTCAGGGAGGGAAGGCCGCGTGCCCGCATCAGTCCCCAAGTCCGGGAGGGAAAGCGGCGGTGCTGATGCAGCACCAGGGGAAAAGCTCGGCCCAGCGGAGTACCCGGGCGAGCACCAAGTGCTCGCCACGCTTGGCCAGGAGGGTCAGTGGATGGATCCTATCCTAGCCTTCCTGCGAGACCAAGTGATCCCCGACGATGATGCCTCAGCTGAGAAGATTGCACGCAAGGCCAAGTGCTATACTCTGGTAGGTGGGGACTTATACCGCCGGAGTAGAAACGGAGTTCTACTGAAGTGCATCACTCGGGAAGAGGGGAGCAGCCTGCTCTTTGATATCCATGGGGGCGTGTGCGGGAGCCATATGTTCGGCCGAATGCTAGTTGGCAAGGCGTTCCGCTAGGGATTTTACTGGCCTACTGCCCTCCAGGATGCTTGCGAGCTGGTGAGGAAATGCGAAGCTTGTCAGTTCTTCGCCAGGCAAATCCACCAACCAGCCCAAGCTCTGCAAACCATCCCGCTCTCTTGGCGTTCGCGATGCAGGGCTTTGGATATCACAGGCCCGCTCTCTGAGCCACATGGGGCTTCACCCACCTCTTCGTCGCCATCGACAAATTCACCAAGTGGGTTGAAGCCGAGGCAGTGCGCGCCATCACGGCTGCCGCTGCCATCAAGTTCATGCGCGGGATCTTCACCCGCTTTGGAGTCGCCAACCGCATCATCACCGACAACGGAACTCAGTTCACCAGCGCGGCTTTTTTGGAGTTCTGTGAAGAAATGGGGACCAAGGTATGCTTTGCTTCGGTGGCCCATCCCATGAACAATGGCCAAGCAGAACGCGCCAACGCGCTGGTGCTGAAGGGCCTCAAGACAAGGGCGTTTGATCGGCTCCACAAGTGAGGGGCAAGATGGATGGAAGAACTCTCGGCTGTGCTGTGGTCGCTTCACACCACACCCAGTCGGGCCACTGGTGAGACGCCTTTCTTCCTGGTATACGGTGCGGAAGCTGTTCTTCCCTCCGAGCTGTCGCTCGGTTCCCCGCGCGTATCGGTGTTCAACGAGGAAGGCCAAGAAGACCTCCGGCGAGAAGAAGTCAACCTCCTGGAGGAAGTGCGTGATCGGGCCGCCCTGCGCGTCACCCGGTACCAGCAAAGTCTCAGGCGATACCACGCCACCCGGGTCTCTGAGAGAACACTAGCAGTTGGCGACCTGGTCTTGCGCAGAGTTCAGACGCATGCCGAGTTGCACAAACTGTCTCCCCGGTGGGAGGGCCCCTTTAAGGTGGTTTCAGTATCTCGGCCCAGGGCGGTTAGGTTGGCCACTGAGGACGGTCAAGAACTGACGAATTCCTACAACATTGAGTTGTTGCAGAAGTTCTATCCATGAAAAAGTTGTAAGTGCCCAGTAGTTTGCTGTGGCTGGCCTTGAGGTGAGTTTTTCCCTAGGCTGGTCGGTGACTACTGGAGTTTAGTAAAGTTATTGCCTAGGAGGATTTTTCTTTACCTTTGTTGGCTCTTTTTGCGCCCCGAGTTTCATAGTCTTGAAAATAGTGTACACCCAGTTTCATCCTAATGAAACTCATTCCCTCTCTCTCTTCATAATTACCATGTTATGTCATCTAAATTACTAATATGTCACATCATTTAATAGAAATGAAACCCTTATGAAACCTCCACTGAAAATAGCCTAATAATTTGAAAATATAACAAATAATGTCCCATCAGTTGTAGGTTCTTCACATAGAAACCAACGTGTGAACAACTAATGCAAAAAGACAAGTGGAGGCCTGTCTTGTTTGCTGTGTTTAACCCTTTTGGGAATTGTGCTTTGCTCTTGGCTACCATTTAAAGGAGCATCGTCAGTGCAAAAGTTGTGCACTTGTCCAAAGGTAAACCGTAAATGCTATATATGAGAAATTGCATGTGTAATAGACTTTATTGGAAGCTTACAAGATATACTACCTCTGTAATCCCTGTGAGAGATGTAGTTTCAGATTATTCTTTCTCTTCACCAAAAATGGCAATTTCTATGCTTTAGTGTCCCAACTAGCATGGATATTTGTAACTTCGACCTTTTCTAATTAATTTGGATGAATCTTCGTTGCTCAATTTTATGCATGAACGGGATCATAAACAGTTATAGACAGTTACTATCTATAACAAATTGGCATGTCACCTATAGACAACCTAATACAATGGTATAGACAATCACTTTTTTGATTCTCGTGCTACAATCAATTCATCCCTACACACAACCAGCTTGGTTCCCGTGCTACAGTCGATTGCAAATGTATATACAGCTTCTTTCTCTTTCCTCTTTCTCTTTCATCCATATCAACAAATAGGTGACATGGCAACTCTTATAGACAGCTGATATCAACTCATTGTACATGCTCTAAGAAGCCAGAAAAAGTGTCAGTAGCCAACTTACATTCAGAAGATCTCACTGTCTTTTGGATATTGATTTGCTTAATATACACGCCGCAGGTACTCAAGATCCTTACAATTTTGTGAATCATCTCATCAATCTTTCTACACTTGACTTCAACTACCTTAACTCCTTAAGGGCCTGTTTGTTTCAGCTTTAGATTCTTTAAAAGCTGATTCTAGATTGTAGTCGTAGAGAAGCTAGTTCTCCAAAAGTTGAAATCCAAAAGTACATATGAGGTGGATTGTGAATTCTAATGTATATGAGTAGGTTAGATTGTGAGAATCGGATTTTAGAATTGAACTGTTTGATTTTGATTCTACTTTTAAGATCAAAATCCAGAATCTAAAGCTAAAACAAACAGGCTTAAGTATCTTCGTACAAACGGCTGTCCCCATGGATTATAGCTTCCTTCTGTTTCCTCCCAATTGTTGAGTGCAAAATAGTTATCTAAAATCAACAAATCACAAACAATAACTTTAATGAGACAGCATCTGACATATTATTAAAACGAATCGGAAAAGCCGGTTTTGTTTTGTGCTTTTAAATTTTTGGGGAATTGTGCTTTGTTCTTTACCATTTAAAGGAGCATCGTCTGTGCAAAAGTTGTGCACTTGGTCCAAAAGTAGCGTTCACATTGTTATTCAATGGATCAGGGAGCTAGAGGTGATACCTGTATCCGTTTTTTCTTCATCCGTTTTACGTAGGCTCCTCTCGTGAAACGACAATAAACCGTAAACTTTGCGGGATGGTAATTTCTAAAGACTATACACAGTGGATTAGATGAATTAGAGCGCAACAATGCTAATTTTTAGGGGTGAAACCAGGTCGGATACGGGCGGATATTGCTCGTCTCGTATTCTAACTCATATTTTTTTCGGGATTCGGAGTCAGATACGGATGTCCCGGATACGGATACGAATTCAGATTATTCGGAATTCGGATACGGAGCGGATACCTGACGGATTCGGGTCGGGATCGGATATCATAATCGGATAGTAGTATAGTACATAATTGTGTATGTAAAAGAACGAATGAAGCATTAATCTTACAACATTAGCTTCAAGTCATAATTATTTCAACGTAGGATAGTAGTATAATTAGAGGTGCAATTTAGTGACTCAACTAATTCCAGTAATTTGAATAGAAAAGAAGTTTATCAAATGAGTTGAACAAATCAATTTAGGTAAAAGCATTATGTCATCACTCTATTTGTTTGTTGATAGATTTGTTGAAGTTCACGCTTAACAACAAAGTAGTGTTTTTTAGTGCCAGTATCAAACAACTATTCTATCTATCCAATAACGAACCAAATTAATGGAAGAATAACTGATTTTATCCGGATATCGGGTCGGATATTGCTCTTCTCATATCCTAACCCATATTATATGAGATTTTTCGAATACGGATCAGATATTGCTCTTCCCATATCCTAACCCATATTACACTGGATTTTTCGGATACAGATAACATCGGTACGGATTTTAAACGGATTTGGGATCGGATCGGGTGGATATTTCCTGTCCTGTTTTCACCCCGACTAATTTTCAAACTTCCACCCAGGGTTAACAAAACCACGAAAAACCGCTCGAAAAATGCGGTTTTCGACTTTACCGCTCCGGTTCGAGATCTAAAACCGCTCAGTAAACCGTTCTAATTTTTTAAAAAATAAAAAAAATTATGTGAGCGGTTTTTCGTGAAAAATAGCGGTTTTTCATGAAACCGCTCAAAAACCATTTTCAAAGAACATTCAATTGGTCGGGTCGGTTTTTCGCGAAAAACCGCGGTTTTCAAATTTTTTCAAATTTTTTTAAATTTTCAACTCTTTCGGTTTTTGACGGCTTTTGAGCGGTTTTTGCGAAAAACGTACCGCGAAAACTGAACTGTTCTTCCACCCAGAATTTGTTAAATAATATATTTTTTAAAAAAAATTATAGAAATAGTATGCCAAAAAAATTAAAAAAAATACCCACCTATCGCATTTCTAAAATGTGACATGTCTCTGTCGCAAATTGGAAATGCGACAAAGGTCTGTCGCAATTTAGAATTGCGATAGAGATGCTGTCGCTATTGGAAATTGCGATAGAGACTTAGTCGCAATTGCCTCTGTCGCAAATTGGAATAGCGACTTCAGTAAGTTGAATTTTTTTTAATAATTCATTTATTTAGACGAGGGCAATTGGATATATATTATTCTTCTTTCGTAAGGGATTAGATGTATATTCAACATTCTGAGTGGATACTTGTTTTATATATAGAATGAAAAGGCATTGCCTGCAAATGGCCCAAACAAGAAAATTATGGTAGATGTGACCGAAGTGTCATTGCCTGGTGTTAACGTAAGTAACACTGGACTGCATCGGCATTCCTATACAGAAAGCAATGTTTCTAGAAAATGTGGCATGTCGGGAGACAATGAAGGTGCTACTGGATTGAAGAGGCTGACAACCATCGTAAAGACCCAAGTATGTGGCAGCCAGCATAGCCGGTCCCCACGCTAGCTGCAGGATCTCCTCGATCTCGGCGTCTACGATCGACCTCGCGTACTGGATCATATACTTGTCGACGGTGTCCTGTGGGAGGAGCTGAACAGAACCCAGCCGAAGAGTCACAAGAGGTACGCCTCGAAGTGGCGACTAACAACGTACTCCCCTACTCTGTCTGCCATCCTCTCGGGCTACAAAAAAAGTAATGGTCAGTTTCACAAATTTAAGAGATAATGAACTAAAATTTAGATAAAATTAATGTCACTTACGTAAAACTGTATTAGCCACTTCTGCGTCGGACCATGCGTAGAAATGAAAGGTGTGTACCCACGGTCAGTTGGTAGCATGTCCGCGAAATGGGCTAGGAGCTTCGTCCGCCACTCCGGGTGGACGTCGTCAGGCACTACGTGTCCCTGGTGCAAGGTAGGCCAAGAAGGTAGCTCACGTCCTCCAATGTCAACGCCATCTCACCGCACGGGAGGTGAAATGTGTACGTCTCCAGGCGCCAGCGATCTACCAAAGCGCTAAGTAAGCTCCTGTCGTACGGAAACCTCCTAAAGGCACCACGCCTGTCCTGCGCATCGGCCGCAGTCGCCTCCATCATCCGTGCTATGGGCAATAACCCTACCGCTCTCAGGCTGTAGAAAAATATTTTCACAACTATTGGTTCAAATGCACAATATATAGTAAGGGAAGTGTGAGAAAAGTGCACGAACATGGGAATCCATCGGGGGTCGACTCACCATGCTCTCATCGGGGTCCGCAAGTGAATGGCACTAAGCTCGAACGGTGGCTCCCCCTCTGGAGGTGACAAGGTGACCAAGCGACTCCGATGAGTCGCGTCGATCACTGGGCCCAGCAACTCGTACTCCCTTTCAATCGCCATACCTGCAATTGAATCAAACAACATTAGTACAAAATTAAGTGCACAATAAAAATGAATGCAGTGATTACAAATAAAATTTGAATACAACAAAGCGACTACACATTACAATCCACAAACGCTAACAACTAGAATGCGATAATAACACATCCAACGAACAGACAAATTCAAACCAAATAGAATTTGATAATAACACACCCAACATCCATACATGCATTACACATCATATGTCCATACATGTATTACATATAGGAATTCGACATATCACATTGACATACGAGCTAACAATTACGTATGCAGAGCCCGTACAACAATGTCACGGCCTCTGAACTGTTGGGTAATACTTGAAAGAGTGTCCCGTCTCCTTACAAATGGAGCATTTATTCGCACGATGCCTACTTTCTCTGACGTCCATGTGCTTCTTATATCGTCTTGTTTGTCGTCATGCCTGCGCCATTGAACTGGGCCGACATCAGGAACCCACTGTGTATCCTCCCATCTTTGATGCTCTGTGAACAAACCCACCACTCTAAAGCCGTATATTTCTCCACTCCAAGTTGCCATCACCACTTCTTTACTGAAGAACTGCGATAAGAATATACCTGCATCCATACGGATTGTTGAGTAGGCAGCCATTACGTGCGAGCATGGCTTGTGTAGCTGACCAGGCTTGTTGCAGGTGTAGACACATGTTACTGATGTAGAATGCATTCGTGAGCAACTTTACGTCGGTTCGTCCCATGTCCTGCTTTCTCTTTGCAAAGTACCTCGAAACGAAGCTCCCTCGTACCCATTTTCAATGCTCTATGAATCTCCCCCTTTTTCCCTTTCTCCTCCATGTACATACAGATCACCTCCGAGTATTTCACATCTGGATTACTCATGCGAGCTAACGCTCTAGCATAACGATCCACAAAGTACTTTTCAACACCATGAAGAACACCCTCCACTATAGCAACAAGAGGAAGGGGTCTCAGTCCTCGCATGACCCAATTGTAAAAACCTCAGCCAAGTTTGTCATCATAATCCCATACCAGGCACTATCGGTGTCATAAAGTAATGCCCATTTCTGCCTAGGCTCATGCTCTATCTATTCAAAGAAGCATTTTGTGGATCTTCCATTCCTCCGGACCAAGTGCGGAGGATCTGTGGGTAACACTTCCAGTGCTACTGGGGCTTCCTCTGTGCTAAGAATTGGTCTCTTCGCTGCCTCTGCTGTATGCCTCGATGTTAGCTCATCCAACTTCTTCCACAGTGCATCAAACTTTCTCTGTTGGGTCTGGTCGTACAATCTCTTAAAAAGCTTCGTAAGGTCCTTGTTCTTGAACTACTTGTAGAAGTTAGCACCCATATGCCTCTTGCACCACCTACTTCGCATATCAAGCCATGGATGTGTTTCTTCTGCACCTTTCTGCAACTGAACACCGCCCTCAACAGTTTGAGGTGCCGATCGTGTATAACACAAACTCCAGGCCGTTGATCCACGACACTAGCTTTCACGTTCCTTAGAAACCAGAGCCAACTTTCTGTGTTCTCACCCTCCACGATGCGAGCGCTACTGAAAGAACCTGATTATTGCCATCAACTCCTATGGCAGTCAATATCTGACCTTTATACTTTCCAGTCAAGAATGTCCCATCAACACATAATAACGGACGGCAATGTCTGAATGTGTTGACATATGCACCGAAAGCAAAGAATGCCCGCTTGAGTACCATCTTCCCAGGGAAGCGCTGCGAGGGCCGCTCACAAATATTGACATAAGTTTCAGGATTTCTTTTCTTGATCACCTCAAGCATACCTAGTAGGTTCTGATACGAGTTTTTGAATGTACTAAATCTAGTTTCTAAAGCCTTCTGCTTCACTCTCCATGCTTTCGCATAGCTTATGGTGTACTGAAACCTCTGTTCTATTGCAAGTATGATGGTACGTGGCTCTAAATCCAGGTTGCCCACAATCTCCCCATACATTGCATTTACAACAAAACTTGAAGATATGTTTCTATGCGATTGGGCAGACTCTGTAAGCACGCATGTGTGTGGGACGATTATAGAACACTTCCAAACGATATTCCATTTAGGCTGGTACGCATGCTGTCGGCAAATGTCACCGGACAGGACCCCGTCGACAGATTGGGTTTCCCCCAACAAGGGGATTAGGATTCGGTAGAGGGCGTCTTCGCGGCTGGAAACCCTAATGACTCTCACACGGGGGATCCGGGGTCTACAGACCAAACAAAACACAGTGATGTATCCAGGTTCAGGCTCCCAAGGTGGGTAGTAGCCTTACGTCCTGCTAGATCTCGTGTTGATGTGTATTGAGCTAGTTATAGTGCTCTCTTCCTCTTGTTCTCTGTCGTTTGCTCGTCCCCTCTCCCCGTGCACCAGAGTTCCCTTATATAGGCTGGGCCGGCTCGGGCAGGTGAGAGGGCGACGTCATATTGATCTATGACTCATTAATTACACTCGTCAGAAAATTAATTACACCCCTTAGAGTAGTCTTGTTCCTCCTTCCTTAATTAATGCCAGCGCATGGCTTCGTCCTGTCCGCCCGGGATGGGACTATCCTATGACGGGTTTGGTGCGAGGCGCTAGAGGAATGGGCCAACGTCGCGTCGACAGCGGAATTCCTCGCATTCAATGGCCTTGGGACAGCATGCAGGCCCTGACGCAGCATGTCAGAGGAAGGAGACTTCGAGGCTAAGCTACCTCCCTTCATCCTTTTGGTTGCCTGGCCGGCCGGGCGAACAGGGCGTGGCCGCCCACCCACATCGCCAAAGCCGCCACAAGCCGACCCCGGCGAGCGAGCGTGGGCCACGCACCGCCGCCAGTTGCCATGTGGACTTACTTTTCTGCGCGGAGAGGGTACCCTGGCGCAAAGTACGCCGACAGTAGCCCCCGGGCCCATCCTGGAACACACGTCAGGTTCGTACAGGCTTCATTTAGTGCGTTCCTGGATGGGCCCATCACTTCTAATGATGAAATCGCTTTGGTCCTCCCCACTTCCACCGATTTCACTTGGGACTCGAAACGTCGCACGCCTTTGTCTCTTTTCGAACCGTCGGTGCGAGGGGCTATATATATGCACACCCACACCAAGCAGTTCACGCTTTCTTCCTCCTGCGCACTTTGCTATTTATCTTTTCAACTTCCTTGCTCTAGCATTCTTGCTCAAGCTCCCATGGCTCAATCCTTCCCATCTTCCTCAGTTGACGCGGAGAGGCTTGGATGGCTCTCCAAGGTCGCGCCTGAGGGCTCTCTTGGCCTCCGCCGAGGAACCCTTGCGCCGCGGCCCACCCCCGGGGAAATCGTGATCTTCACTTGGAGGATGATGGCGGGCTTGATCCTACCATTTTCTGAATTCTTTCTGACCGTCCTTCACTTCTATGAGATCCATCATCTTCACCTCGCCCCCAACTCCATTCTCATCCTCTCCACCTTCGCATACCTCTGCGAGATGTTCGTGGGGGTAATACCCAACCTTCCTCTCTTCCGCTACTTCTACACCTGCCGCAGCACTTCTGACGGTGGGATTGCGGGGAGCTGCCACTTCCGCCTCCGTGATGGGCAAGCCCCCCGCTACATTCCCTTCCAGCCTAAATCCAACTGGAAGGCATGGCGAAGTGATTGGCTGTACGTTAGCGACAACAGCGGGATTGATGCCCTCGGGATGCTGGTCGGGCCGGTGGAGGCCACCGAAGACTGGAGCTCGTCTGTCGAGGAGACGATAGAGCTTCAGGCGATGGCGGCTCGCATCCACCGGCTGCGAGAAGCCTGTTTAGTAGGGGCGCTGGTGGTCCAGGACTTCGTGGCTCGAAGGATCAGCCCCCTTCGTCGACGTGCCCGCCCTGCATGGCTGTACACAGGGGACGACGATATAACCCGCACGCACCCAGGCCGTAAGTCTTCATTTTCTTCTCCCTTTTTGTTTTACACATATATTCTTTTTTGTGATGGGCATCAACTGACAGTTTGGTCTTCTCTCTTTCTTTTTCTCGCCAGGCGTGGGGAACTTGGACAACCCAGCCATCTCCAGATGGTTATCTGGACTCCTCCCGTCAATGCCTGGCGTCCTGAATTTTCCAGCTGGGGCCCGGCCGCTCTGCGAAGTGGATCCGGTGGAGCGCTTGCGGATCATCAAGCTGTTCCCGCCAATGGACTCCACCGGACCACAAGAGCTGCCGGCCCGTGGTCCCTTGAGGATCAGGGAGCTGGCCCTAGCCTCCGATCGGGCCACGGGCAAGCGGCCAATTCTTCCGGACACCTCGGGCGCGGACCCCAAGAGGACCTGTGCCGAGGGTCAAACTTCTGGTGCCACTAGCTCCCCTCCTCCAACTGAAAGTGGGGTGGCGGCACCTTCTCCTGGGCGGCGACGATCGCCGCCCCTTCTCTGGCATTGATTCCACCGACGCCGGCTTCATTGGTGCCTACTCCAGCGGCGCCAGCTCCTGTGGCGCCGCGCCTAGCGACGCCAACTCCAGCGGCGCCACCTCTCGCAGCCTTGCCTTCATCAGGGACGAAGGTAGCTGCTGCCGCCCAACAGGGCGGGGTCACGCTTCAGGCGTCCTCCTTCCACTTCCAGTCACCTCCTAGGGTGGCTCCTCAAGGCGCCCCGGCCAGGCAGACGTCCCCAGCTCAACAGAGCGGTGAGACTTCCGGTCCAAGGGCGCTGCCGCTCTGGCGGCCGCGCAAGACATCATCGCGCTCCCCGCCGTGACCATTCCTACCGCCTGCACTATCAGCCTGAGCACGATGCTCGTCGAACTCGGCGAGGTGCTCACGTCGACGGGAACTCTGGTCGCGGTGGCCGCCCAGCGCGAGGCCCAAACATCGCAACAGACGGCGGCGCTGCGCCAGGAGTTGGCGCAGGAGAAGGAGAGGGGAGGGGTGCTGCTGGCCCAGGAAAGGGCAGCCGGAGTGGCCCTTCGCGCCCGAGCGCAGAAAGCTGAGGCGGCGCTGAAGCATGCGGAGGAAGAACTCTTCCGCACGCGGCACAACCTTGGGGTGATGCTCGGGTCTGCCTTCCAGCGCATGTCGAGGGCCCTGAGACCACTAGGGGCGGACCTTCGTTAGCTGATCGAGCCCTCGGCAATGCAGTACGCCCACTGCATGACCAGGGTTGCCGAGGCGATCCATGGCCTGCTCGCCGCCTTAGCCGCCCGCTCTGCTCAAGAAGGGCAGCTAGTGACCATCGCCACCGCATCATTCGTGCTGGCATGCTGCGCCAGCCATGACTCCTCCTTCGATCCCATGGTCGTCGCGACCGGCATTGAAGGAGACGAGGCCCAGGCACAGGCCCGCGTGCGCGAGGCAGCGGAGCATGTGACCGGGATGATGACGGTGGAGAATCCGGACCTCGAGGCAGCCATAGAGGAGGCCGTCGACGCCGCCGGGCACATCGAAGTTGTCAACGATAACTGACGGCCCGGACCACCGCCTTTGCTTTTTTGTTCATTTTTTACTTTTCTGTATGCAAGACAATGCCTGAACAATTGTAATGAAACAGGTACCTTCTTATTTCACCTGTGTGCTTATTTGTTTGCGCTTGAACGTGCTTGTTTTATTCCAGCCATCGGGCAACCAGCCCCCGGACTTGTCACGATGCAAACTTGATCACTCAGATTAAGTTGATACTTTGGCGCTTCCTGGGTGACTGTGAGCAGCCACTTCAAAGGCAGACAAAGATTATGCGAGACACACAGAATGTAGACAATCGTAGTCTTAAGTTTATGCACAAAGTTGTCAGCGGCCCAAGTCCCTTCAAAACTTAGATCCTAGCGATCTCTTGGGACCGGACCGCAGTGTAGCGTGGCAAGGCAGCAGGTTCCCAGGAGTGGTTTTAGACTCGCGGTGTTCACGGTGGCAACCTGAGGTGCGTGAGCCGTATTGAAGCACCGGGCAAAATTCACGCTCCGGTCGCCCGTCCTTCCTCGCCGCTAACACTGGATGTTTCTCTTTATCAGCAAGGAGTCGTCAGGTTACTGATGCCGGTGACAACCATGCATAATTTAACCCAACAGGGCGCTAGTAGAGAAGACAAACTAATAGTATAACAACTTATCTTGCCCACAGACCGCCGGGCGACCAGCCCCTAGGCTCGTCGTGGAGCGGTTTTTAAACTCTACACATAGGTCAATGCTTCAGCGCTTCACCTGTGATCACATGCATCCACTGAAAACACAAGTAGACATTACGCAGAGCATGCGGGAAATAGATTTGGAGAACATAAATCCTTGCGTGGGTGTGTCATGGTCCTTTCCTTTGGGACTCGAACCCTTGTGATCTTTTTCGAAACCGACCCGCGGTGCTGCGCGTCAAGATAGCAGGTTCCTAGGGGTGGTTCCGGGCCAGCGGCGTTCACGGTGGCAACCCGAGGTGCGCAAGCTGTATTGAAGCGCCGTGCCAAACTCGCCCCCTGGTCATCCATTCCTGCCCGACGCAGATGCCGGGCATTACCACATATCAACAAGGAGCGGCCAAACTGTTGGAACCAACGACACCCACACAAAAGGCTACCCACCAGGGCACAGGAAAGGTAAAGCAAGAGCTTTGGAAGCAAACAACTTTATTGATCATTAGCAGTCGTCGATCAGTTAGGGGAAAGCCAACGCCTCAGCTGATCGGAACGAACTACCGTGTACTTACAGTTTTTATGGATAAATTTTTGCAACAGCTCCACATTGTAGGAATTTGCCAGCTCTTGGCCGTCTTCGGTGGCCAACCGGACCGCCCCGGGTCGAGAGACTGAGACCACCTTAAAGGGGCCCTCCCACAGGGGAGACAATTTGTGGTGCCCAGCATGCATCTGAATTCTGCGAAAACCAGGTCACTCATTGCCAGTGTTCTCTCATAGACCCGGATGGCGTGGTACCGCCTGAGACTTTGCTGGTACCGAGCGGCACGCAAGGCCGCCTGGTCGCGCACCTCCTCCAGAAGGTTGACTTCGTCTTGACGATGATCTTCCTGGCCTTCCTTGCAGAACGTCGAGATGTGTGGGGAGCCGAGCGACAGCTGGATGGGAGGACCGCTTCCGCTCCATATACCAGGAAGAAAGGCGTCTCCCCTGTCGCCCGGCTAGGCGTGGTTCGAAGTGATCACAACACAGCCGAGAGCTCTTCCGTCCATCGCGCCCCCCACTTATGGAGCAGATCAAAGGCTCAGGTCTTGAGGCCCCTCAACACTAGCGCGTTGGCACGCTTAGCCTGGCCATTGCTTCTTGGATGGGCCACTGAAGCAAAACATACCTTGGTGCCCATGTCATCACAGAACTCCAGGAAAGCCGCGCTGGTGAATTCGGTACCATTGTCTGTGATGATGCGGTTGGCGACTCCAAAGCGGGTAAAGATCCCGTGCATGAACTTGACAGCAGCAGCAGCGGTGATGGAGCGCACGGCTTCGGCTTCGACCCACTTGGTAAACTTGTCGATGACAACAAACAGGTGAGTGAAGCCCCCTGTGACCCGCAGGAACGGACCCAAGATATCCAGCGCCCAGACCGCGAATGGCCAAGAGAGCGGGATGATTTGCAGAGTTTGGGCTGGTCGGTGGTTTTGCCTGGCGAAGAACTGACATTCTTCGCATTTCCTCACCAGCTCGCAAGCATCCTAGAGGGCAGTAGGCCAATAAAATCCTTGGCGGAATGCTTTGCCGACAAGCGTCTGACCGGACATATGGCTCCTGCACATGCCTCTGTGAATATCAGAGAGCAGGTTGCTCCCCACTTCCCGAGTGATGCACTTCAGTAGAACTCCGTTTCTACTCCGGCAGTATAGGTCCCCACCTACCAGAGTATAGCACTTGGCCTTGCGTACAATCTTCTCAGCTGAGGCATCATCGTCGGGGATCACCTGGTCACGCAGGAAGGCTAGGATAGGATCCATCCACTGCCCTTCCCGGCTGAGGGTGGCGATCATACGGTGATCGCCTGGGTACTACGCTTGGCCAAACTTTTCCCCGGGTGCCGCACCAGCGGCACCGCCGTCTTCCCTCCCGGACTTGGGGGCTGAGGTGGGTGTGCTACCTTCCCTCCCTGCACTGGAGGCCGCGACAGCCGCACTGCCCTCCCCGCCTAAGTCGGAGGCTGCAATAGCTGCACCATCGTCCCCGCCTGAAATGGGGGCAGCGACGGACGGTCGCGATAGTCTTTCTTCAAAGACCCCGACCGGAACAGGAGACCTTGACGACACGAGCTGTGAAAGCCCGTCCGCCATGTGGTTGTCATGTTGGGGGATATGGATATATCCCAGCCCTTCAAAGCAGCGCTCTATCTTTCTGACCTCCGCCAAATACGTAGCTATGGTGGGGTCAGAGCATTGAAATTCCTTCTGCGCTTGATTGATGACCAACAGAGAATCGCCCTTAACTTGGAGACACCGGACGCCCAGCACCGAGGCGGCGCGCAATCCTGCCACATGCCCTCGTATTCGGTGATGTTGTTGGTAGCCTTGGAGTCGAGGGCGATCACATATTGGAGAACGTCACTGGTCGGGGAGACCAGGACAACTCCAGCCCCGTGTCTTCGAGCCTGAAGGAGTCGTCGAAGAACAAGGTCCAAGGAGAGGGTGCAGGGACTTCTTTAGCTTCAGGAGTGGCGGGAGTCCACTCGGCAATGAACTCCGCCAGCTTTTGACTTTTAATGGCGGTGCGGGGTACAAACTTGAGACAGAATTCCCCTAACTCCACCGACCATTTTGCGACGCGGCTTTCTGCTTCCCGATTGTGGAGGATCTCTCGCAGAGGATAGGCCGTGACCACCGTGATTTGTCACCCTTGGAAATAGTGCCGTAACTTCCTAAACGCCATCAGCACGGTGTATAGCATCTTCTGCGCCTGCGGGTATCTTGTCTCTACTTCGTGAAACACCTTGCTGACGTAGTAGACCGGCTTCTAGACACCCTCCCTCTTCGCCACCAGCACTGCGCTCACCACTGCTGGGGTGGCAGCAATGTTCAAAAGCAGTGGTTCGCCAGGCCCGGGGGCAACCAGCACCGGCGGGGAGGAGAGGTACCACTTTAAATCTTCAAATGCTCACTGGGCTTCTTCCATCCACTCGAAGTGGTTGGTCTTCTTCAGCAGCTTGAAAAGGGGCAGGCTTCTTTCCCCCAGCCGGGAGATAAATCGGCCAAGGGATGCCAAGCAGCCAGCTAGGCACTGCACTTGCTTAAGCCAAACCGGCGGCTTCATGTGCTTGATGGCTGCTATCTTGTCTGGATTGGCTTTGATGCCCCGATTGGATATGAGGAACCCCAACAACTTTCCGGAGGGCACGCCGGACACACACTTCTCGGGGTTGAGCTTCAAACAATTCTTCCAAAGGTTACCAAAGGTTTCCTCCAGGTCTTCTATCAACTCATCGCTCTTTCTAACTTTCACGACCAAGTCATCGATGTACACCTCAAGGTTTCACCCTATCTGAGGTGAAAAGCAGTATGCATGGCACGTTGATGCATAGAACCAGCATTCTTTAACCCGAAAGCTATTCTAATATCACAATAAACTCCCATGGGGGTTACAAAAGCAGTTTTTTCTTCGTCTTCTGCTACCATGCTAATCTTGTGGTAACTAGAATACGCATCCAGAAAGCACAGCAGCTCGCACCCTGCCGTTGAGTTGACAATGAGATTAACGAGAGGCAGGGGGTAGGGATCCTTCGGGCAGGCCTTGTTGAGGTCGGTGAAGTCGACACACATCCGCCACTTCCCATTGGATTTCCTGACAAGCACAGGGTTGACAAGCCACTCAGGGTGAGAGGCTTCCCTGATGATCCCTGCGCCGAGCAGCTTCTCTACCTCCTCCCGAATGGCATCTTGCCGCTCTGATGCCTGCCTCCGGACCTTTTGCCGGACTGGGCGCACTCCTGGGAGCATTGCCAATCGGTGCTCGATCACTTCCCTAGGGACCCCAGCCATGTCAGACGGTTGCCAGGCAAACACGTCGGAGTTAGACTAGAGGAAGGTGACGAGCGCGTCTTCCTATTTAGCGCTGAGGCTGGCGCCAATATTGACGGTCTTCCGGGTCTCGCCCGCACTTAGGGAGACCACATTAACCTCGTCGGCAGAGCCAGGAGAGACACGGGTCTTCGCCTGAGGGGCTCTCGAATGGGCGGCATCAGCCTGCCCTACGCAGGTGGCGACGGCCAGGTCCAGTGCGTGCTTGTGGCAACGCAAGGCTTCAGGCCTATCCACCTGGATAGATATATGGGGCCACCAGGTCCTGGCATCTTCACCACCATATACGCATAGTGGGTCGCCGCCATGAACTTGGCCAACGCCGGTCGTCGGCCGAGCAGGGCGTTGTAGGGGAGATCGAACTCAGCAACCTCGAAGTCCACCATTTCGGTGCGATAGTTGTTCTCCTCCCCGAAGGTGACGGGAAGGCACACCTAGCCTAGGGGGACTGAGCTAGCCCCGTGGCTATCTTGAGAAAGGCAAGGCAGGCGCAACTCTGCGGTGATATCTGGGCGCTGATGCGTTTTTACAGACGAGAGGTTGATGGAGCTCCTCGCCCACCACACCCGCTCGAAGCTTTACATTCCGGATTGTGGGCGAAACCACGATCGGGAGGTGACCTAGGCCGACAGTGCTATCAGGGTGGTCAGCCCGACTGAAAGTGATCGGCTCCTCCGACCATTTCAGCATCCGACTCGCCCCTGTGCTCGGGGCCGTGGCGCAGACTCACGTTGGAGGAGTAGGTGGCCGAGCCACCGTTGATGTCTGCCACGATGCAGTCCGCCATCTTTGAAGCGGCCGGGCGGGGTCTTCGTCTTGGTAAATGCGTCGCGAGGCGGCGCTTGAGTCCGCCGCTCCACCATCTTGCACACAACCTGGCAACCAACCAGGTCGTGGGTGTTGGACCGATGGATGGGGCAGTAGAGCTTGCCCTCTTTCTCCTCGTGACGGTCGTTCCTCCGACCACGGCGATTGTCCCGCCGGTCGTGGCGATCATCCCGCCCGTCGCGGCGGTCGCGCCCCCATGGCTTATCATCCCTGCAGTCGTGCTCGGTAGCCAGGACCCGCCTGGTCTCAGCCGCCTCACGCTTCTTGGCCTTCTTGTTTGCCGAGCTGGGTCCCCTCGAAGTCCCGGCCTCATCCCTGCCGCGGCCGCCTGCCGGCCCCCGCGCCTCCACCGCCCGTGCGCACTTATGCGCAAGGGAGAAAAGCTCGGATGTGGTGGCGACATCGCGGGTAGCCATCTTCTCTCTCATCTTGCGGTCTCGAACGCCTCTCCAAAAGGCGATGACGATCGACTGCTCTGAAATTCGGGGGATCGTGTTGCGGCAATGGCTGAACCACCGAATGAAGTCGCGCAACGACTCCCCCTTCTCTTGCTCAAGGGCATGGAGGTCATCCTCCACGCTCGGCTGCGCATACGAGCCTTGAAAGTTGGCGACAAAGAGGTCTCACAACTCCCCCCACGAGTGTATCGACCCTCGCGGAAGGTTCAACAGCCAAGACCGAGCGGACCCCGTCAAGGCCGCTGGAAAATAGTTGGCCATGGCTTTTTCAGACCCGCCAGCGGTCCGCACAACCGTGGTGTAGATTTGCAAAAACTCCTCCGGGTTGGCGGTACCGTCGTACTTCTCAATGTACGCGGGGCGAAACCTTTCGAGCCACGCGACACGGCGCAGCCACCGCGAGAACGCCTTGCACCCGACGCCATAGGGGGAAGCGCACCGTCCACCTAAACCCCAGCCCGGAGATAGTGCCGAGGAGTGCGGATCTTGGCTCCCCAAAGAATTGGAGGAATGAACCCCCTCCACACTCCGAAGGTGAGAACCATGGGAGGAGCTCTCACCATCAAGAGCTATCCGCTGATCGCAACCCTGCTCCTGGGATCGACGGCACTGCAGGTGGCTGCGCAAGTCTTCGCCGCGCCACCGGCGACGGCTCTCCAGATGAGACCTTAGGTCCTCACGGTTCCCTGCGGAACCAGGACCAGTGGCCTACACGCCCTTTCTTTTGTTCTGGCCCGCCTGGCCAGAGTTCCGCCCGCTTGGGCGGCTGGACGCTTGGGTGTGCTCTACGTGCACCCTTGGTCGGGGGACACCGATGGTACCAGACCAGTCGGGCTCCCCTACACGAAGCTAGGCCGCATCTACGAGGCCAGCGTTGTCCCGCAGCCATGGCGTGGCTGGGGTGTCTCCTGCGAGTTCCACCGGGGGGTGATCGAAGAGGAGACGCACTGCATGGAGATTCTGGCAAGGGTGGCAGCCTCCATGGCCAACCGGCGTCGCACCGGATGCTCCGTCGCTGCCAGGGGAGCACCGCTGCCTCCTGCGGGGGTGGCGTGAGGCGATCTCTCGACTGGCGAGAATGCTGCCGGGACGAATCCTGAGCGACGCTAGCCCCCACCGCCTCTAGTTGCCTCAAATGTGAACCCGCCATCACCAGATGCACGAGCCTTCTCAGAAGAAAAACCGGAACTCGCCGGGGAGATGGCTAGATGAACCAACCGCTAGACCCCCTACAGCGGCGCTACTGCCGGGCGAATGTCACCGGACAAGACCCGTCGGCGGACGGTGTTCCCCTAACAAGGGATTAGGGTTGATGGGGGCATCTTGGGCCGAAACCCTAATGACTCTCACACGGGGGATCCGGGGTCTACAGACCAAACAAAACACAGTGATGTATCCAGGTTCAGGCCCCCAAGGTAGGTAATAGCCTTACGTCCTGCTAGATCTCGTGTTGATGTGTATTAAGCTAGTTACAGTGCTCTCTTCCTCTTGTTCTCCGTCGTTTGCTCGTCCCCTCTCCCCATGCACCAGAGTTCCCTTATATAGGCCAGGCCGGCTCGGGCAGGTGAGAGGGCGACGTCATATTGATCTATGACTCATTAATTACACTCGTCAGAGAATTAATTACACCCCTCAGAGTAGTCTTGTTCCTCCTTCCTCATTTAATGCCGCCGCAGCCGCTTCGTCCGCCCAGATGGGCGTCGTCTCGCAATCGGTTTTAGTGCGAGACGCCAAAGGAATGGGCCAACGTCGCGTCGATAGCAGAATTCCTCGCATTCAATGGCCTTGGGATAGCATGTCAGGCCCTGACGCAGCATGTCAGAGGAAGGAGACTTCGAGGCTAAGCTACCTCCCTTCATCCTTTTGGTCGCCTGGCTGGGCGGGCGAACAGGGCATAGTTGCCCGCCTGCTCGCCAAGCCGCCACCTGGGCCGAGGTCGAGCGAGCAGGCCGTGGGCGCCCACCTGCTCGCCAGGTCGCCACTTGGGCCGACGCCGGGCGAGCAGAGCGTGGCCGCCCACCTGCTTGCCAGGCTGCCACGTGGACTTACTTTTCTGCGCGGAGAGGGTACCCTGGCGCAAAGTACGCCGACACATGCACACGCCATTGGCAACCCTCCATCTGGCATCTGACATTATACGTCCACTGGTCTGACTTCGCTACTTTAAAGGTTCTCTGACGACCTTGCCCATCTTGTCTCGCTTCTAACCTCAAACTTATTCTTGTAAATAGCACCTTGCATCACCTCATTCCTATCCGACTGTCATGGGAAGTGTTCACCCTCGTCGACCACCAATCTATCGAATTGACATGCATCCCACTCCGTAGAGAAATGCACTTCATCGTTTGTGGCGTTACTCAAATTCTCATATTCCTGGCTCTCTGCCTCCATGGCTTCAACCAACGATTCAATGTTTTCTCTATTGTCTGCCACGCCCAATGGTTCCTAAACATCTGCATTTGGAACATCAGCTTCGTCATCTCGCACACCCTCATGACTCACTAAGCACTCTTCGGTTAGGCTACTCTCCCCAACTTCCTCTAGTTCATCACCACCAATCTCCTCTTGTATCGTATGGTCAGTATTGGTTTTATCAAATATTTGCACCAACAACACTAATGGCCAACTATTTTCAGTTGCCAATCTTATGTACGAGCTCCAGGACTTCGGCCCCTTCAGTTCTACTAACTCTCAGTACGTGTAATCCCATCTCTGAGACCCCACTCCGTGCAGCTTCAGATCACGCAATTTCCTATCCAACGAGAACATGTGGTACAACCATCTGTTAACCATGCCCCACGAACGCTCACCAGCACGTGACAGGCCAGCCATAACACTTGGGAAATGAATAAGTTCCACCCCTTGTGCACCCATCTGCGGAACCCCTTCTCCGTAGTGATTTTAAATTCTACTCGTTCGTCCATACCTGTCAAACATTTCATGGATTTTTTAATGATGGCACGACAAAACTCTACCACCTTTCAAGTCTTAATCTACTTGTGGGGGATATATACCCCGGGGGTCCACAAGGCGCACTCATGAGGCCCAACCAGTGAATCGGGCCAGCCAGACTACGAGGATTTGGAGGCATATTAAATTTGAGCAAGACATGAAGAATCGAGCAAATCGAGATAAGGAAACCGAAGTCAGATTAGGCAAAGGATAATTGTAATCCAAACTGATATAGAGTCGGATAGATATGAAGGTGCGATTTCCATCTCGTGATCCGAAAAGGGATTCCCTATTGTAACCGCTTCTTCGCTATATAAAGGGAGGCGAGGAACCATCAACCTGAGAACATCATCGACAATAAGCTAGCCAATCATAATTCCAGAGCACAGGGACTAGGGTATTATCTCCACCGTGAGCAGTCTCGAACTCAGATAATTCTCGTGTCTTGTGCTACCATCGAGCTACCGATCCAGCGCCTAGCCCCATTTTAATTATTGTCGGTAACAAACCTCGACAGTTGGCGCGCCAGGTAGGGGCTGCGCTAGGATCAATCTTGGCAGGCTCGATGGCGATCTTCACTAAAAGCATGGCCACCTTCGCGCCGGCCCAGGCGTTTCGCTTCGGAAGTCTAGATTTCATCACCAACGACTTTGGTCATCTTTCCCTCTCGGATTCGGATCAGTTCCAATCTGGAGGCAATCTTGAGGTTCCCCTCGCTAGCCAACCACTCGGATCGGGAACAGGCACGGCCATCTATCCCTGGACAATAAGCCAAAAGCCTGAACCCCGTCTAGAGCTGGAGTCGGGTGATGGCAGATCCCGAGTGGTCAAACATACTAGAAAACGACTCGGACTTAAAGGTCAGTACAACTCATCCTCTTATTCAGAAGGAGGGGTGGAAGATTTCCAGAGCTTTCGCAGCATTTTCGTGATAGAAGATCTGCGAACGGAATCCCAGCAACAGAAGGACGCGGCAAACGCTGCAGAAGATGAGCGTCAACGACAAGAAGGACGGGCAAGACTCCTCCAGAATAGAGGCCGCAATGTCAACGAGGAAATTTTGCAGACAAAGATAGGGAACCAATCGGTTTTCCATACTCCTCAACAGAATATTATTGCCTCCAAAACGCTCCTTGATACTTTAGGTCCACTACTTGGCCCTGATAGCCCTGCCGCTCCGATCGTGGCCCAGGTTCAGGCTATGGTGGCGGCGGCAGCAGTTCAGCAGCACCAGGAGGAGCCATGTCGAACCCGCTGGTGCGCTTTCAGTCGCTAGTACGATACGGCGCAATCTGCCACATCGTCCTGCTTGAAACTTCGGGGAAGACGCTGGCCACAAAGATCGGTACCGACCTCGCATGGATTTAAATGCGGTGGCGATCGGGAAGATGAAGAAGCGCCAGTAAGCGCGAGATAACTACGAACATTTTGGCATTGGTCACGATGATCGGGACGATCACCGTAATAATCCCCGCTATTGTGGAGGGGAAAACGAAGACCGACGAGCCAAATCACCCCATCGACGCTCTCCACGAAGACGCAACGACGACCCTATTGAGGGCATCCGGGCTTTCACCCCTCGCCTTCGCCGAGTGGTCTGGCCCGAAGGATTCGACCCGAATAGCATCACCAAATTTGACGGAGAAAGAGATCCTAAAGCTTGGCTCCAAGTTTACTCCCTTGCGATCATGGCTGCTGGGGGCGATCGCAATGTGATGGCTAATTACCTTCCGGTCATGCTCACCTCTTCGGCTCAAGCATGGCTTACAGGGACTTCGAAAGAAATTTCATAGATTCTTGGGAGGATCTTTGTGAGCGGTTTATCACCAACTTCGGGGCACTTACGAGCTTACACAGAACGCAATGGGACTGTGCAGCTCTGCCGAAAAAAGAATGAGGCGCTCAGAATTCATCCGGCGCTTCATGCAAAAGAAGAATACGATCAGGGACATCTCGGAAGCGGCAGTCATCGCCGCATTCCAGAAGGGTGTCAACGACCCCGACCTGATCAAGAAGATGTCTAGAAAGCCGCCGACCACCGTAAGGGAGATGTTGGTGGCGGATCGTTCTGTGACGACCAGATGCATTGGCGGAGCGGAGACGATCGCTCGTGACAAAAAGATAGGAAGGATTACGCCGAATCATCAAGGCAGAGAGACAGAAAGCGGAAGCCTGAAGAAATAGTGGCGGCAACCGAGCAAGGCCGGCATCGCGCGCCACGCACTGACGACTACGATATGGTGATGGAGGCTATTTGTCCTTTTCATCCAAAAGGCAAACACGCCGCAAAAGATTGCTTCACTCTGAGAAGATTTGCCAAGGAATCCAGAAAGCGACCAGCCAGAGGCGAAGCAAAAGAGGAAGACAAGAAAAAGCAAGACTTCCCTGAAGATGATGAGGGCGAATATCAAAAGATGGGAGCTCAATTACATCTATGGAGGCTCAATGGCTTACGAGTCAAAGCGGAAGCAAAAACTCACGGCCAGGGACGTCAACGCCATCATGCCAGTAGCTCCCCAGTTTCTCAGATGGTCCGAGGCTCCTATTACCTTTGATCGTTCTGATCATTCGGATCACATCTCTTATCCTGGAAGATTCCCGCTGGTATTGGACCCAGTGGTGCGCAATGTTAAACTCAAGAGGGTGCTGGTCGATGGAGGCAGTGGGCTCAATGTTCTCTTCTTGAAAACTTTTGACGACATGAAGATTCCCCGTTCCGAATTAAAGAGGGGCTCATCACCATTCCATGGAGTAATTCCCGGAACTTCTTCGGTACCACTCGGATAAATCACCTTGCCAGTCATGTTTGGAACCAAGAAGAACTTTCGGACCGAGTACCTCAACTTTGAAGTGGCCGACTTCCAGACGGCGTATCACGCCATCTTAGGAAGACCTGGCCTGGCCAGATTCATGGCCGTCCCACATTACACTTATCTCATCATGAAGATGCCAGGGCCAAAGGGTATCATTTCAATGCGTGGCGATGTCAAGCGATCGTTAAATGCTGATAGAGAAAGCTGCGAGATGGCCGAAGCTCAATAGGTGGCAGATGGCAGAGAGAAGATCCGGCAGGCAGCCGCACATCCAGAAGACGAAGGAGAAGTGCCAGCTAAGAAGCAGACCAAGGCAAGCTTAAAACCTGATGAGGGGGTCAAAAAGGTAATCCTCGACCCATCCAACTCCTCCCAGGCAGCTTTGATCGGGACAGGCCTCACCCCCAAATAGGAAGACGCGCTCGTCACCTTTCTTCGGGCCAACCGGGACATCTTCGCGTGGAAACCATCCGATATGCCCGGTGTTCCCAGAGAGGTGATTGAGCACTCTTTGAACGTCGACGAGAGGGCCAAGCCCATCAAGCAACGGCTCCGAAGATTTGCTCAAGATAGAAAAGAAGCCATTAGGGAAGAGATCACAAAACTTCTAGCAGCAGGTTTCATAAAAGAAGTGTACCATCCCGACTGGCTAGCGAACCCAGTACTTGTTCGCAAAAAGAATAAAAGCTGGCGCATGTGCGTTGATTATACCGATCTCAACAAGGCTTGCCCGAAAGATCCTTTCGGGTTGCCTCGAATAGACCAAGTGGTAGATTCAACGGCAGGCTGTGAACTCCTGAGTTTTCTGGATGCCTACTCAGGATACCACCAGATCAGACTAAAAGAAGAAGATTGCATCAAGACTTCGTTCATTACTCCATTTGGCGCATTCTGCTACGTCACAATGCCGTTCGGTTTGAAAAATGCTGGCACAACTTATCAACGCGCAATACAGCGATGTTTTCACTCCCAGATTGGACGCAACGTAGAGGCATATGTCGACGACGTCGTTGTCAAGACCCGTGTGAAGGAGGACCTTATAACTGACTTGGCGGAAACCTTCGAAAGCCTAAGGGCTTACAAAATGAAGCTGAATCTAGAAAAATGTGTTTTTGGAGTCCCGTCAGGAAAGTTACTCGGGTTTATTGTGTCACAACGTGGCATTGAGGCAAACCCAGAGAAGATCAATGCAATTCTGAAAATGAAGCCTCCAACCAGTCAGAAGGACGTCCAGAAGCTCACCGGATGCATGGTAGCACTCGGCAGATTCATCTCTCGGCTAGGATCGCGAGGAATGCCCTTTTTCAAACTTTTAAAGAAGCAAGGTAACTTTCAATGGACCACCGAAGCACAACAGGCTTTCGAAAAATTGAAGACATTCTTATCATCCCCACCCATGCTGGTCCCTCCAATGCCCGAAGAGCCCTTTTGCTCTACATTGCCGCGACAATTCATGTAGTCAGCGCTGCAATCGTTGCAGAGCGGAAGGAAGAAGGACACCTCCAGAAAATCCAGCGGCCAATCTATTTCATCAGCGAAGTGTTGGGAGAATCCAAGGTGCGCTACCCACAGGTACAAAAACTATTGTACGCCGTGTTGCTCGCCTCTCGCAAACTCAAGCACTATTTCCAAGAGTATCCAATTGTGGTGGTTACCACTTTTCCGCTTGGGGACATACTCCACAATTGAGAGGCCACCGGGAGGATCGCAAAATGGGCAGTCGAGCTTGGGGCCTTTGAAATCTCGTTCAGGCCGTGAACGGCAATAAAATCCCAAATACTTGCCGACTTCACCGCCGAATGGACAGAATTGCAAACTCCGACAACTATTGAAGATTTGGAGTCTTGGACAATGTATTTGACGGCTCTCTCATGCTCAGCGCCAGAGGCTGGCGTGGTCCTCATCTCTCCAGCAATTGGCGCTGAAATCGTCCTCGAGATCCACTTCCCAATCAAACAATGCCGCCGAGTCTGAGCACTCATCCACGGGCCAGCATTGCGATATCCCTCGGTGTCCGGCGGCTAACTATTCGGGGCGACTCCATGCTGGTGATTAATCAAGTTCAAAAGGAGTGGTCGTGCGTTGAAGACAACATGGCAGCCTATTGCCAGGAGGTACGAAGGCTGGAAGGCAAGTTCGACGGGCTGGAGCTCATTCACGTGCTCCGACATGACAACGAAGCAGCAGACGAACTGGCAAGACTAGGATCCACTCGGGCAACAATACCAGCTGGTGTGTTTGTCGAAGAACTTCATAGGCCTTCAATAAGCCCAAAGCAGGAACAGGGCAAGTCAGAAGAAGCACCCATTGAAGAAGAGGTCCTGGTCATCAACGCAGATTGGACAGCTTCTTTTCTCAATTACTTGTTGAAAGATGAACTTCCAGAAGACCGAACAGAGGCAGAACGCATCTCGCGGCGCAGCAAGAGTTACGTGATAGTAGGCGAAGAATTGTTCCGAAAAAGTGCCTCCGGAGTTCTAAGGCGATGCATATCAGAACAAGAAGGAAGAAACCTACTTAGAGAAATACATTCGGGAATCTGTGGACATCACGCGGCGTCAAGCACTCTGGTGGGCAAGGCATATCGACAAGGCTTCTTCGGCGATCTGTGTGGTCGACGCAGAAGACATCGTCCAACTCATGAAGGATGCGATTTTGCCGCCAAATACACGTGCACCTTTCGCCGTGTCGTAGATAATTCCGATCACTTGGCCGTTCGCAGTCTGGGGTCTCGACATGGTTGGCCCATTGAAGAAGGCTCAAGGCGGCTTCACTCATCTCTTTGTCGCCGTCGATAAATTCACCAAGTAGATAGAAGCAAAACCAGTAGCTACAATCACGGCGGCCAAGGCTAAAGAATTTTTTCAGGAGATCGTCGTAAGATTCGGCGTACCAAACATAATTATCACGGACAATGGCACCCAATTCCGAGGAGAAGAATTTCAAGAATGGTGTGACGAGCTTGGCATCAAAGTTTGCTTCTCCTCCGTGGCTCATCCAAAGAGCAATGGTCAGGTAGAAAGGGCAAACGGCATGGTGTTACTGTTAGGAGAACGCGGTGCTACGCTAGCCGAAAACAAAAATTTTCTACCGCGAACACCAGGATACATGCGAATCAAAGATCATAGAGCATTACCCTTGGAGCACGTTAGCAGCGGAAGTAGAGTGGGTGAAGCCTCCCCGCGTGCTCAAGCCTTGTCACGTGGTCGAGCGTATTCATTTCGCTCCGAGTGCTTGCGAGATCACCCAAGTGCTCGCCGAGTGGTCTCCGGACCGCCCGAGTGCTCACCAAGTGATCGCCTGAGTCCTTGACGTCTCCTCTTCGCGGGTGCACTACGTAGCAGATGAAGATGTGCACGCGCAGGTTGGAGAGGGTGAAACCGATCGCCGATCGGCCGAGGACAGATGCAACGGCGCCTCTCGGTATCCACACGTCCAGGGTGGAACGCCGTGCGGCCGGCAGGCTAGCACCACGCATGACGGCTAGGGTTTCTGGCGGGGTAGAGGTCGACGGCTAGGGTTTCGTGGTGGGGAGAACCTCCGGCAAAGACACCCCATGCCCCTTTATATAGAGTGCACTAACGGGCCTTCGCAATAAAGCCCATTAAGACTCACGCTAATGGATCTTCTACGGAGAAATCCATTAGGACGCCAGAGGATCCAAATCCATGTAAACCCACTAATGGATCCAATCCATCGACATGATCCAACCCGTTAAGTGTGTGACCCGTTAGGTTCATGCATAACGGCCATGGCCCCGAAACCTCTTTTCGAGACCATCGACAACAATGGTTCCTAGCAGACATGTTGTCCCCAAATGCACGTAATGATCGTATCGCTGAACCTTGATATACTCATATACCGATCCTTTTGCCACGCGATACGGCCAAGCTCAAGGCAAGATGTGTGCCATCCTTGTGGTAGCTCGACCCATTCACTCGTCAATGTAATGGATATAATTAGTGATTAACACTTTAATCACTTTGGCATGGCCATGCACTTTTCATTATCCATCCACACCGGGGGCCCAGATATCTCTCCAGATTATCGAGGAGGGCAAATTCCATCTTGATCTCTTATATCTCACGTCATGTTTCATGGCATACTTGTAAGCTACCTTTATAACTCCCCTGTTACGGAGAAGCGTTTGATAGCCCCAAGGTATACAATTACACATGCTGAGAATCAATAAGAATCTCAGGTCGAAGGATCGTATAGGTATACCACTCAAGAATACATCCTGATGGCACTTCTAAGATAACAATCTCATTAGTGTCTTGGAGTGGGTCTATCCAACCCCATGTTCTCTAACATGTGCCCACATTATTGATTTGATATCTCCATATCTATGGTATGTGAAACATTACCATTAATCAATACATGTGCTGGTCAGATCACTATTGTCCCACATAATGATATGTGACCAGGGATCGTTTAGAATAATATCATATAACCAATATGTTTCACAATTAAGTCATACTCAATGAACAAAGGAATGACATTTATTCATGGAACTGATAAGTACATGAACACAGACTTATGATATAATCATCTCACATGATCGCCTCTAGGGCATATCACCAACAGTTACAGGGCTTAAAGGCACGCATCTTCGACCGACTCAAACCATATGCCACCCGATGGGTAAAAGAATTGCCTTGGTACTCACGAAATGAGAACCACCCCAGCGAGGCAACCGGCATCACCTTTTTCTGGTCTCTGGCTCGAAGCGGTTCTGCCCACCGAGTTGACCTTCGGATCCCCTCAGGTTCGGAATTTCAAGGAGGCCGAGTCGGAAGAAAGTAGAATGGAAGACATTGATCGATTGGAGGAGGCAAGGGAAGTCACCGCGGTCCAGTCGGCCAAATACCTCCAGGCCCTGCGCCGCTATCATGACCGAAACGTCCAAAACCGGGCATTCTCTAAGGGCGATTTGGTCCTAATAAAGAGTCAGAAGCACGAGCACAAGTTATCTCCGAATTGGGAAGGACCCTACATTGTGACGAAGTAACGCGCCCAGGGGCTTACAGACTTAAGCGAGAAGACGGCGCCATCATCAGCAACTCATGGAATATAGAGCAGCTACGTCATTTTTACTCTTAAAATGTTCTATGGGTGTTTGAATCTTTCCCTAGACTTGCTACTCAATTGTTACTCAATTAAGCAGTAAGTCGGGGGCTACACCTAATAGTGTTGCGCATGCGCAACTCGACTGGAGGATTATTTGTTTGAAAAGATGTTATATGTCAGAATCTTTATTCAATTGACTTGCTACTCAATTGTTTCTCAATTAAGCAGTAAGTCGGGGGCTACACCTAATAGTGTTGCACATGTGCAACCCCGCTATGTCAGTTCTTATCCTTTTTCTTTTCCCTACGGTCACGACTAAAATCCGAAAGTGCTCTATACCTCGATTGTGAAACCCGAGCGAAAAAAGTCTAGTTACCTAAAGGCATGCTCGAGGGAAAAGGCCAAAGCGCCAACTCGCGATGCTCGGGGGCTACACTAATCGCACGGGGTGCTTAAACATAAGGGAGGATGAAAACCACTCGGGAAAAGTCGAAAATATTCAAGCGAAGAAAAGGAAAACGGTGAGTTGCGACTAAAACAGTCTTACAAAAGACCGGCATTGTCCACAGAAGATACATACAACAAAAGCACTATCTAAACAGCAAAAGTGCTACTTTCCTTACGAAGATAAACTACTCTCGGCGCGCACGGCCGACGGCAGTGATGAGGGCATCCCTAGCTCTGGTGAGCCTAGGAACGACCTCGATCAGGGCATCGACGGCAGCGGTGTCCCGGGCGACGGCCTCCTGCTCTGCGGCCTCCGCCATGGTGAGGTCAAACGCGGCCCAGAACTCGGCGTGTTCGTCCTCAGGCTCCACGGGGACGTCGTCGCCAAAACTGTTGAACAGGTTCTCGATCCACGGCGCCACCGGCGGACCCGGGGACTCTGGAGGGAGAGACAGAGGAGAGAGATCCTCGGAAGAAGAGGAGGAATCCATGAAGAAGAAGAAGCTCCTGAGGAAATGAAGAAGAACGAGCAGGCGGAGAACGATAGTGCGCTGCAAATTGCCAAGGTCGAGGCTAAGTATACTCTTATAAGGGGCGACGTCTGTCTCCGGAGAGAGATTCGCTCCGGCTTAAGGTGACGCTTGGCATGGAGGCGGGAACGATTCACCTTCTGGGTGCGCTGAACGTAACACCGCACATTTTTCGAGGAATGTTAGACGCTATGATAATCAAAGACTCCAGAAACGGGCCAAGACGTCAGATTTACCTCCTAAATGGGCCGAGAATTAGCAAAGTACATTAAGGTAGCAGCTAAGTACTCCCGCAAAGCAAATTCAGGCCCAGGGGAAACCCTTTTGAACATTAGAGCAATTATCCCGAAGGAGCAGCAAAAAAATACAGCATAAGTTCAGTACAAACAGAAGACTACACGGGACCCAGGTCCAGGTTTTTAACCAAAACAGAAGCAGTATCCTTGGCTTCATCCATAAGGGCGAACGCTCGGTCGTCATCAACAGTGTGGGCAAATCCCTCCTTGACAGCCTCGAGCTCCACCCACGGATATAAGGACTTGGTGATCGCCAGCACCTGGCAGGCGCTTGTAATTGCGATATCCTCCAAGTGCGCAGTCAGCTTTTTGGGGGCTTCTTCCAGCTTCTGAATTGTGATATTAGCGTCATATGGGACACCACTGGTGCCGGCTTCATCAGGACCCAGGATTCGCAGCATCCTCTCAGAACCCAATTGAAGACGGTCGACCCTCGCTTCGGTACTTTTGATCTTATCATCAAGAGCTCAGTACTGAGCTTGCGAGTTGACCCGATGCACTGCAGAATACCAGTCGGGTAATTATGAAACTACAAAAAAGAGGGACAACAGGACAAAAGATAAGACCAAAAGCGCACCTTCCAATTCTCTTGTCAGCTTGGCTACTTGTTCCTTGGCGTCCTCTTCAGCCTTCTTCAGTTTTTCATTCAGGGAAAGAGAGGCTTCGAGCTTCTCCCGGAAGTCTGACAAAAAAGATGAAGACCAGGGCATCAGAAGACGAAGGATAAAATCGAGGCTCAAAGCACTTGGACAAAAGGATTACCGTCAGAAAGACTGGTCAAATTCAATTTCTCTGCCTCAAGGGACTGGATGCGACTTCGAAGCCCTTCCAGTTCCTCTCGATTCTCCACGCGGGTGCGTGTGAGCTCCGCCTCAAACTCAGTACGAATCTGCTCGACCTCCTCAGCATAGTCCTTCCTCATTTTCATCCTTGGAAACAATTTTTGAAGAAGGAAGTTCCGGTCTTCGGTGAAAGATGACAGGCGCTGGAGATGGTAAAGCAATGTTAGGCTTCAGGGAAAAAGAGAGTACTTTCAAAGAGGGCGCGGCGCAGACAACTCACCTTGCCAAGGCGCCAACACTCGCGAGCAGCATCAAAGAATGACTTCCAATCCTCACCCTCAATCTCGCCATCCAAAAGGACTATGTCACCTTCGTCATCAGTAAACGCAGCCCGCACCGGAGATTTCGGGCGGGAAGGCGGAGGAATTTCAACGCACGGTGGTGACTGGTGAGGGGAGGTGGAGGGATCTTCTGGCGATGAAGGAGCAGTAGCATCAACGGGGGACGCGGCGCGGACAGTCGGCTTAAGGAGGAAAGGCGGTAAGGAGTCACTCGGCTCCAGGCGGCACTCGTTGCCCGTGGCCTCGGGGGCCGTCGGGGGCATCGTTCCGACTGGTTCCGGAGTAGCGCTGAGAACAGGAGGCACAGCATCAATCGGCGCCTCGGCCTCTGCCACGTCCACACTACCCTCGCCAACAGCCGTTGGAGGCTCCAGGGGTGACATCTCATGAAGAACTTCATCAATAGGCTCCCTACGAGGAAAAACGATCAGGACATAATCCGGAAACAAAGAAAGATCAGCAGGGAAATCCAACCTGTTGGATCTTGTTATCTTGCACTTTAAACCCCTCCGAGTGGAAGGACGCCAAGGAGTCCTCGAGTGCACCTTGCGCGATGAGACAAGGGAGCTCGATCGGGCGGCGCACGGCGAAGGCACACTTTTATCGAAGGTGGCCGAGGGCTTAAACACCTCGGGTTCCACTGACTGGCTCGAAGAGGAAGAAGAAGAAGAAGAAGTCGGGGGAGGAGGTCGTACGGCCGCGGGGTCCCGAATCTTCGGACCTCCAGTCGTGGTACACCTTTATCTGACTGCTTCCGCTTGGCCTTGCGAACAATCGGAGCTTTCCCCTTCCTGGATGGATCATCGTCGGGCACGCTCGTCTTGCTTCGCTTCGCACTCGGGGCGGCAGAAGGAACGCTGGCGGGGAAGTTTCGCTTATCACTTTTATGTACGGGGAACTCGGGCAATGGCGCGTCAGAAAAGAAGGCATCACGACCCTGCAAATGAGAAAACACATCCAAATCAAGATTCAGATAAGAGTCAGAAGAATCAGTACCAGGAGGCATTGAAGAAGTCCTTACGGGAGGCGCTGGATTCAGCTTCGTAAAAGGTCTTGAGCTTCTGGGAACAAAGATCTTTTCGTTCGGGGCAAAGAAATCAGAGGCACGGCTAAAAAATGCCACCAAAGTAATTTCCTCATATACCTCCCGCGTAGGATCATTACGGCCCTCATACTCGTATCCGGGATGAACTCGGTCCTTGAGAGGCTGAATCCGGCGGGTACAAAAATTAGCGACGATGGCCATACCGGTGAGCCCATTCTCTTTCAACTCAGCAATCAACCCCATAAGATCAATTACTTGGTCCATCCCATCATCTTTGGGGAGCGATGTCCAGTCAGGAGAGGGCTTGGGTGGCCTCCCAGTGAAAACAGGCAATGGAGGCTCGGGATTGGCGCAATAGAACCACTCTTGGTGCCAGCCCTTATTCGAGGTCTTCAAAGGAATAGTGAAGTAAGGCTTTTTCATACCATCCCTCAGCTGAAAACCGGCACCTCCAACCACTTTGGGGGAGTTCTTATTAGGGAAAGGCTTAAGAAGGAAAAGGTAGCGAAAGAGATTGAAGTGAGGACGGACGCCAAGGAAGGCCTCGCAAAGATTGACAAAGGCAGCGATTTGGAGAATGGAATTGGGGTTGAGGTGAGTCAGTTCAATCCCGTAAAATTCAAGAATGCCGTGGAAAAAGGGGATGCTAGAAGACCCAGCCCACGCAGAAAGAAGGATTCGAAGACGACCACTTCCTCAGCACGGGGGGTGGGGCAGAATTCACCTGCGGCAGGGCGGGCGGCGAGCATTACCAATGGTGGAAAAACACCAATGCCAACCAAGTCCTCCAGCCGTCCCTCCGTCGTTACTGAGGTGGCCCAATCCTTGGTCGAGGCGGATGGGTGAACGGTTGCGGGAGAAGGGGACGGCATCCTTGAACGAAGCAGCCTCGCGATCGCGTGAGATTAGGGGTTAACCCTAGCGGCGGAGGTCGCGAGGTAAAAGATTGGAAGACAAAAGGGGTGAAAAAGAACAGTGCTAAGACACTTCGTTTTACCCTATATCGATAGGGGAGCGGTGCCAACTTTCGCCTCGAGCGGGAAACCGCTTCACCCTTATAATGCCCTGAAGCCGCCCTAGGGAGCACTTCAGGATGGGCCGGTGAGCACGCATGTCGTGCACAATCGCTAATGGCCCAACAAAATAAATTGGGAAAAGGTACGCCCCAAGATGGGTCAAAAGCCAAAAACCCGTGACACTCGGGATCATGGGTACCACCCAAGGAAAAACATCCTCTTATGGTATGCCTCATGCAAGGTCGCAGGCTGATAACGTTCAGAGAACGAAGTCAGATACCATAAAGATGACTTAACAAAAAAATATATACGCCCACAAGGTACGAGGCTTGTATAACCTTAAAAAAAGGGGGGGTGGCGGATGCCAAATGGGCAAGTTGAAATGCGCTCTGTAAAAAGCCAGGGGTCATGCGCTCAAGCGCGCCAATGCCACTCGGCTGAATACGGATGTGCACAGGAAACATACTAAGAAACGAGTCGGCCTGACAAACTGGGTCGGGGACAGCTCGGAGTAATCATACAAAGGAATTTTATCGAGTTCTTCGTGACCTCCTTGCCAAGCAACAAGCACTCAGCTATAAGCACTCGGGAAGACTTGATCGCAGAAAGGCACTCGATCGCTGGCACTCGGGGCTCTTGTGGGGATATATACCCCGGGGGCCCACAAGGCAGACCTGCGAGGCCCAACCAGGCGAAACTGGGCCAGCCCGACTACGGAGAACTGGAGGCATATTGGGCTGAGCAAGATATGAAGAATCAGAGCAAATCCCAGATAAGGAAACCGAGTCGTATTAGGCAAAGGATGATTGTAATCCAAACTGATATAGAGTCGGATAGATATGAAGGTGCGATTTCCATCTCGTATCCGAGTGGGATTCCCTATTGTAACCGCCCTTCTCTGCTATATAAAGGGAGGGGTGGGGAACCATCAACACAGAACATCATCAGCAATAAGCTAGCCAATCATAATTCCAGAGCACAGGACTAGGGTATTATCTCCACCGTGAGAGCCCGAACCTGTATAATTCTCGTGTCTTGTGCTACCATCGAGCTACCGATCCAGCGCCTAGCCCCATTTTAATTATTATCGGTAACAAACCTTGACACTACTCATACGACGACATACTATATATCCGGTATTATAACTCTATACCCCCTACCCCTTGCTTTACTACAATTTTTATATTTCAATATCAATTTTGTTCTGTTCTGCTACAAAAACAATAGGTAATATCGTTTTGTTCTATGATGAATATTTTTGCTATTGCGCGGGTTGGATGGCGCCGCGTTGATACTCTTAACCTACCATGTGCCGGGAGAGCATGTGCGGGTTTTGGGGACACGCGGCACAACCCCTGTGGAATTGCGACAGAGAGCTGAACAGTTACCACACCTCTCTGTCACAATTTGGAATTGCGACAGAGAGCATTGTCACAATTCTGAATTGCGACATACTTTTTGTTGCATTTTGGAAGTGCGACAGGTGAGTATTTCTGTTATTTTTTTGGACATATTATTTCTGTATTTTTTTTAAAAAAAAAATATATTATTTAAAAAATTCCTTCCACCCATCTATGCTCCTGTGACTTCAACCTTTCTCCCTCGGCTCTGAGGAGCCTCTGATACGTGGATTTGCCATCTTAACACCGTGTCCACTCTCTTAAACCATGCTACCATAGCCCCCTGTGTCTTTCTTCGATATGGTTGATAAGTTAACCCAACTGAACCAGCTAGATGTAACCACATTGATGCGATAGAAAGGAAGGAGTCTGGCATGAGGTGAGGGAGGAGTGAGGCCAGCGCGGTAGAGAGTGAGGTGGAGGCTGGCAAAGGAAATCTAGAGTGTAGTTATTATAATTTTTTTCACTCTCTACCTCTACTTAAATGCTTTGGAAGCAGTTAAGAGGTTGTTATATCATTAAATAGAGGTATGTGTGGCATTTCTCGTCAACTATTTCTAACATTTAGTGTTTCCAGGGTTAATAAAACCATACTGCGTAAACCAGTTCGGTTTTCACGGTACAGTTTTCGCAAAAACCGCTCGAAAAATCGCTTAAAAACCGTAAAAAACCAAAGGATTGAAAAATAAAAAAATTGAAAAAAAAATCAAAAACCGTTGTTTTTCACGAAAAACCGCTTGGTTTTCACGAAAAACCAACCCGACCAATTGAATGTTCTTCAAAAATGGTTGAAAATCCAACCCGACCAATTGAATGTTCTTCGAAAACGGTTTTTGAGCGGTTTTCAACGAAAACTGCGGTTTTTCACAAAAACCGCGCACATAATTTTTTTCAAAAATTTTATTTTTTAATTTTTTTAATTAGAACGTTTTACCGAACAGTTTCGGATCTCGAACTGGAGCGGTAAGATCAAAAACTGTAGTTTTCGAGCGCTGTGGTTTTGTTAACCCTGAGTGTTTCCTTGAATACGCGTATGGTGAACCGGGGACAATATGCGTATGGTTAACACACGATAAGTTTGCTGTTGGTTTTGGTTGATCTTGGATGGTAAGTACACCGTATCGCGGATGACTGTGCAGTTTTTTTTTTTTTTACTGCATGTTTGTTCGTCTTTTTTCCCCTGGTGAATATGGCTGCGCAAAACGCACTGAATTCTGCACATGATCGTTGAGCTTAGCCTAATAAAGAGAAACTAAGCGTGGGTGAGTGGACTGCGCGCTGGGTCCACAAAAGAGAATCGCGTTGGGTCCACAAACTTTGTGAGCGAGTGGGGTGCGCTCCACGCAGAAAAGGAAGTGCGGGGGTGGGTTTAAAGCATACCTGGTTGCGCTGTTATCGCTCACAAAGTCGAAGAACAAGATTCTCTAGAAGAAGACGTCCACGAAGATCGATTTTCACGCACCACTCATTGAGTAGCAAAGTGCACCAGACAAAGTGCACAGTACGAATAGCTCAAGGTTTGCTTTTTTTTTTTTAAGTACAAGATATCATGGTGCTGATGTGAACAGAAGCTATTGAAAAGCCACGACTAATTAGCTAGGGCATCGTAATAAAAGGTGATTATAATCCATATAATATTTCATAACGTTGCCCACTATAATGATACTAGTTTAATGCCCGTGCATTGCTACGAAACATAAAAGGAAAGACGTCCTAATCTCCAATAATGGTCAAGAGGAAGAATGCGAGCATGAGGAGGACGGCAATTTCGTAGCAACGCACTGCCACATATCGCTCTAAACATTGTAATTTCCATTGTTTAATGAAAACAAGGAATACCCCAGTTAAAAGCAACCAACAATGTCACAATAATTGCATCAGCGCATCATTAGTTCCCCTTTCAAATTATAGAAAGAAAGAAAAACTGATTGCAACCAAGAGTATACCAATGTCAAACAAGCGTAGATAAATCTTAGCAAGTCTCTCCGAGTAATTGTGTACATTCGACAAATTTTGGATTCAATGGTTTAAAGAGGGCCTTTAATTATTCTTTCAAGGGAAAATGTAGTAGCCTACAGCCCAGGTTAAAAAGAGCTTAACTGAGCTTGAGCTATGTGATGATTCACTGCAATTCGTGCCGCGGACCTTACAAGTCAAGAACTATCTTCTGAATTTTAAGCACAACAAGTACGGGGAAAAAACATCAACACGAGGTAATACGCATTCCAAATATTAGCACCCGCACAGCATGATACATTTGTTTTAGGGCATGCAGTGCTTACCAAATTCGGTGCAAACATTTGTGAGTTCATGTGATGAAAAATTGGTTGAATGATGAAATTGGCATTGTAAAGTGACTTTGATTACAGCATGTGTGGTGCTTGTGCGTGTGCCATGTTGAGATAATTATTATCTTTGGTGATAGCATGATGGATTCGCTGATGCAATGCACTCGTGTGAGTGGTTGCATGGATTGACCTTGAGTCAAGTCGTGGACTTGTGCTCGTGCACGGTTTGTGTGTTTATTCATGTGCGTGTTGCTCGAGGGCGTGGTCGATGACGGACCGAACTAGGTTCATGGAGGAACCGAGGTTCGGGACTAGATTCGTGGAGGAATCGAGGTCTTGGTGGTCAAGGATGTCATGCGGGGCGTTCGGCTGAGAGAACATGCACATGAAGGTTGGTTAGTCACGTAATTACAAAGCAGGGCCGTACATACGTGCAAGAGTTGTTTTTGGCCACGTTGGGCCAAGTTGAGAAAGATACGGACTCTTTCCATGTTGGAAGTGGAGTTGTATTCTATCTCGTTAGGATTGCTCTGTATAAATAGAGGGAGGTGTCCCCTGTTTATTGAGAGCAAGATTTGAGAGCGTTCAGGTTTTGAGGGTTTGTACTCTTGTGTTGGAGTACTTTAGACAATGAAATAAAAATCAATCTTCCAGAGAGCTACTTCTTGCGTCTGTGATTTGCTCTTGGCTTCGACATAGTTGATCGATCGCTTGAAGTCTTGTTCATCATAGCAGACACGAAGTTCATCACGGAGTTTCGGTTCTTTGCAAAGGTATCATCTTGCGAAGGTAATATCTTTTGATCTGTAGATCCGATCGGATTTATTCTTCTTTTGTTCACTTCGGAATTGAGTCTAGTTTATACAGTTAAAATTTCACATCAATCCAACGGTTAGATCTTCGGTAAATTGTGGTCGCCCAGATTGATGTCCTGCTCGCCCGACTGCTCGCGTGGTCGCCCGGATTCAGTCATCTTGCGAAGGACATAACTTTAGATCAGTATATCCGATTGACCTGATTCTTTTTGTGTTAGCTGACTAATTGAGTCTAGTTTCTACAGTTAAAATTTTACGTCAATCCAACGGCTAGATCTTCAGGAATTTCTATTTTAGTGGACGTGTATCGGTCTGCTCGCCCAGACTGTGCGCGTGGTCGCCCAACTGTTCACGTGGTCGCCCAACCTGCTCGCCCAAGTGCCAAACTGCTCGCCCAAGTGCCCAACCTGCTCGCCCAGGTGTCCTACTGCTCGCCCAGGTGCCCTACCTGCTCGCCCAGGTGCCCAAACTGCTCGCTCAGGTGTCCTACTGGTCGCCCAGGTACTCAAACTGGTCGCTCAAGTGTTCTACTGGTCGCCCTAGTGCTCTACTGGTCGCCCAGACTTCTAAACTGGTTTTCCAACTTCGTGAACCGGTCTTCAATCAATTTGAGTTTGAATTGGGGTGTTTCAAAAAGTTTAAAAATAAGATTTTAGCTTCCGCGCAATCATTCACCCCCCCTCTGATTGACGCCATCCGATCCTACAAGTGGTATCAGAGCAAGGTTGAGGTATGGCGTCAGATAAGTATGTTAATCGTCCTCCTATGCTTAATGATTCAAATTTTTCTTCTTTGGAAAAGTCGCATGCAATCCTATATTGAAGCTCAAGGTAATGATGTTTGGCGCAAAGTCTCTCGCATATGATGTTCCCGATATAGTCACTAATGATAATAAAGCGACGTTGATTTAAATGCTAAAGCTAAAACTTGATTTTTCAAGGAATCTCTGAAAATGAATTTGATCGAGTTTCTCATTTACGCTCGCACATTCAATTTGGAAGACATTATGTGACTATCATGAAGGTTCAACTAAGATTAAGAAAGTCGCAAAAACATTTACCAAAAGGATTTTTCGATTTTGTAATGAGACCAGGTGAATCAATTGATGATCTTTACTCTCGATTTGAAAAATCTTGTGCAATTTGCGTGGTGTTGGAGTTAACAATCCAAAGAGAGGAGAATGCTAGTAAGATTTTGAGATCTCGACTCATGAATGGCGCATGGTTATTCTGCAATCAATCAAACTGTGATTTGGATACGTTGACCATGGATGATCTCAGATTCTAGGTTGAAAACTTATGAGATGGATTCTTTATCACCTAGAGCTGATAACACATCTACACATGCACTTATTGCTAACCCCAAAGACTTCGCTGGATCACCATCTTTTGTTTTCTTGTGCGCATTGGCTTCTTTTTTCGGATGAACAGTTTGAGATGCTTCCTAAAAGATCTTGTGCTCATCTCCTCACGTGCTTTTAAAGCACTCAACAATGTGAGGATGAGGAGGCGTGGAGGCACAATTTCGGGTCCTTCAATTGCTTTGAGTGTGGCCTTCCTGCATATTAAAACAAATTGTCCCAAGTTGAAGAAGAAGGAAGAAAGGGAACCAGCGCAACGCAGCTCAAGACGCACTACCCCTAGGCGCTCCAATTTTCGAAAAGTTGCTAAGAAAGTCTTAGCCGCCATAGAGGAGTGTGATCTTAGCGATGTAGACTTTGAGAGTGACAATGAGCCACATGACAAGAAAAAGGACAAGAAGGCAGATTCCGATGATGACTTCACTGGCATGTGTTTCATGACTGGAAGGTATAGCGACAATGACTCCGATCTTGATGAGGTGAGACCTTCCTATGACGATATTGAGTATGCCATGATTAAATTAGCTTCAGAACTTAAAAAATCTAAAAAGGCTCTTAAAGGAAAAGATCTAGAAATTGATGGTTCCAATTCTGAAATTGCAAGACTTAGATCTTTAATTCCCGATGATGATTCTTGCAAATCTTGTGATGTGTTACAATCTGAAGTTATTGCCTTAAGGAAAGAACATGTTTCTTTGTTAGAACAAGTCAATGCTGAAAAGAAAGAAAATGAGAAACATGTTAAAAATGCTAGTTGTTCAACTGTTGATTTGCATGATACAACTCACTGTTCTAAATGTGCTATACTGGAATTGAAGTTGCATGATGCAAATGCTAGGGTTTCTCAAATGACAGATGCTATGCTCACTCATGAAGTTCTCTCATGCTCAACTTGTCGCAAACAGAAAGGGAAAGTGGATGTTCTTTATAATAACTGTTTAACTCTTTCTCGAAAGGTTGATTACTTGGAAAAATCTTTAGAACGGTTCACTACAGGAAAGAAAAACCTAAACATGATTCTAGATAAGTCAAGGATCGATTACTCATCACAAAGGTTTAGGTTTTGATTCTTATGCTCATCATAAATCACATGCTCCAACTGTTGTGAAGACACTTGAAAGTGGAAAATTCAAAATTGTCAATGAGCCTAAGAAAACTGTTTTCAAGTCTGCTGGTGTGTTATCTTCTACTATGGTGAATGCAAATGTTACTTCTGTTCCTAAAGCTAAACATCATGTTAAGTACACTTGCACTCATTGTGGTAAAGATGGATATTTAGTAGATTTTTGCTTTAGGCTAGCCAAACAGCAAAAGAAAGAAAAGGCTAAGGCTAAGTCTAATTTCAGGAAGGCACATTTCACTCCTCATTTTGTGCCTAGAGTGAGGCAAACATCTTTTGTTGCAAGAAACACAGGAAAGGGCAAATCTGTTTTTGTGAACAAGCATACTCGTGTTGTGCCTACTCGTCGTGTGTCTCAGTACTGGATTCCCAAATACTTTATTTCTAACCCCAGTACCGAGGCCTCGACATCTTCTCGTGCTATGTAGGTTTTTCAGATGCGGGTTGGAGAACAGAGCTTAGTGGATCTTGGTCTTTTGCAAGATGGGATCAAGACTTGGATGATTCTCACCCTTGAGATGGTTTTCAAGAGGCATGTGCAATAATTCTTCATCTACTTTGTCAGTTATTTTTACACTCATGTCTTTTATATTCACAGATATCTAACTGTGACATTAGATGAGATGTTTGTTCATATGCTCATATGTATCCTCTGGCATGTTCAATAATGTTATATCTTATATCATGTCTTTCATGCTTTGAATTCACTTATCATGATTCATGTCTATGCTTAATTGAACATACCATGATAACTCAAGCTCATGTATATCATCATCTCCTCTCTGTTGATCTCATTGTTTATCCATTTGAGGGGGAGTTATTGGTTATTGGTGAAAATTCCTTTTGGTTGCCTTTTTGGGAGGTTTGTTCTTTCAGTCTTTTGTTTTTAAAATAATTCCCTTCAGGTGACAATTTTGTAGAAGGTTTTTAAGATGGTTGTTTTGAGGGGGAGTTTTATGTCCAGTCTGTTACTTAATGAGCTTACTTTATCATATTTCTTTATATATTATGTAATTAAGCTTATATATGATAATCTAAATTGTGCTACTTGAACTAAAAGTGACATTGTGGAATTCCTTAGTTTAATTGTCTATAGCACATGCTCTGTGATATCTTGCTGTTTTAGGCCTAATATTGAATCCTCTTAACAAATTTGGGCTATGAAGCATGTGTATTTTCAGCTTCACTCTTTCATAGACTATTTAATCACTTTGCATGTTTACAGTAAAAGAAAAGGGAATAAAAAAAAGGGGGCAAGAAGCTTGTCAAAATTATCAAAATATGCAAAAGCTTCAAGATGTATGCTTCAAGTATGTCATTCCCTAAAAAGATAAGATGTATGCTACAAGCATGCCATTCCCTAAAAGATAAGATGTATGCTTCAAGCATGCCATTCATTGAAATTAAAAGAAGTATGCTTCAAGCATGCCACATGCAGTTTACTGTTATCAAGATTAAATTGGTCTACTAGGTTGGAGTTGAAACTACTTGCTTGCCCTGAGTTGTTAGTTGCTTCATTTTTGGGCCTAGTTTTTCTGCCAAGATTGTGCTTAGTACTTGGCTATAGTTGATTAAATTGAGGTTGAGATGCATGTCACTTCCTAACTTGTTAAATAATATTAAGTTCATGTATTATGCTTATTATGTGATCTATAAGGTTATATGATCAATTAAGCTCATTGGTTCTTGTCTTGGCACTCATTTGTTTTTTCTTGCTGAAATCATTGTCAAAGGGGGAGAAGAAAGCTTACATTCAGGGGAAGAAGTGAAATGTTTCATTGTTAAAAGGGAGAAATTTTGGAGTTCACACACAATTTGGTTTCCTTTTAGGGGGAGATTTTTCAATTTGTTTTTTGATCACTTTGCTTTCTGTTTTAAAATGAATTTTTTAAAAATCTTTTCTTGTGAGGTTAATGCCAATGTTCAGGTTCAAATGGTGTTGCCAATGTTTTCATCAAGGGGGAGATTGTGAGTTCATGTGATGAAAAATTGGTTGAATGATGAAATTGGCATTGTAAAGTGACTTTGATTACAAAGATGTGTGGTGCTTGTCGTGTGCCATGTTGAGATAATTATTATCTTTGGTGATAGCATGATGGATTCTCGCTTGATGCAATGCACTCGTGTGAGTGGTTGCATGGATTGACCTTGAGTCAAGTCGTGGACTTGTGCTCGTGCACGGCTTGTGTGTTTATTCATGTGCGGTGTTGCTCGAGGGCTAACGTGGTCGATGACGGACCGAACTAGGTTCATGGAGGAACGAGGTTCGGGACTAGATTCGTGGAGGAATCGAGGTCTTGGTGGTCAAGGATGTCATGCGGGGCGTTCGGGCTAGAGAACATGCACATGAAGGTGGTTAGTCACGTAATTACAAAGCAGTGGGGCACGTACATACGTGCAAGAGTTGTTTTTGGCCACGTTGGGCCAAGTTGAGAAAGATACGGACTCTTTCCATGTTGGAAGTGGAGTTGTATTCTATCTCATTAGGATTGCTCAGTATAAATAGAGGAGGTGTCCCTGTTTATTGAGAGCAAGATTTGAGAGCGTTCGGAGTTTTGAGGGTTTGTACTCTTGTGTTGGAGTACTTTAGACAATGAAATAAAAATCAATCTTCCAGAGAGCTACTTCTTGCGTCGTGATTTGCTCTTAGCCGACATAGTTGATCGATCGCTTGAAGTCTTGTTCATCATAGCGATACACGAAGTTCATCACGGAGTTTCGGTTCTTTGCAAAGGTATCATCTTGCGAAGGTAATATCTTTTGATCCGTAGATCCGATCGGATTGATTCTTCTTTTGTTCACTTCGAATTGAGTCTAGTTTATACAGTTAAAATTTCACATCAATCCAACGGTTAGATCTTGATAAATTGTGGTCGCCCAGATTGATGTCCCGCTTTCGCCCGATCGCTCGCGTGGTCGCCGGATTCATCATCTTGCGAAGGACATAACTTTAGATCAAGATATCCGATTGACTGATTCTTTTTGTGTTAGTGACTAATTGAGTCTAGTTTCTACAGATTAAAATTTCACGTCAATCCAACGGCTAGATCTTCGGAATTTCTATTTTAGTGGACGGTATCGGTCTGCTTTCGCCCAGCATCAGGCGCGTGGTCGCCCAACTTGCTCACGTGGTCGCCCAACCCGCCGCCAAGTGCCAAACTGCCGCCTGCGTGCCCAACCTGCTCGCCCAGTGTCCTCTCGCTTCGCCAGTGCCCTACACCTTTCGCTCAGTGCCCAAACTGCCGCTCAGTGTCCCATCGTCGCCTGTACTCAAACCGTCGCTCAAGTGTTCTATCGACGCCCTAGTGCTCTCTCGGTCGCCTGACTTCTAAACCGTTTCCCAACCGTGAACCGGTCTTCAATCAATTTGAGTTTGAATTGGGGTGTTTCAAAAAGTTTAAAAATAAGATTTTAGCTTCCGCGCAATCATTCACCCCCCCCTCTGATTGACGCCATCCGATCCTACAACATTGTTGGATGACAATGGAAAAAAAAAGGAGAAGACACGCTTAAATTCTGGCAGTCCCAGCAATTGCTTACAAGATACTTCACTCACAAACCATCAAATTTAAGGTTTAGGAATAATCATCACCTAAAAAAATGGAGGCAAGGAGTAGGAAAGATGGAAATAAGAATTACTTACAATTTATAATGTGATAAAATGCATGCATGCATGCATGCCTGTGAAACCTACATCTTGAATAACAGTTACAATTATTTGCACTCAGAGGGAACAATGCAAGATTCAGAATTGCTGAGAGGAATCAAACTATGGCAATTAGGAAATTAGCTCTTGAAATTCAAAGACGACCCAGTCGGCTTTTGCTGCAACTGCTTCTCTCATCTGGACACCAGCGTAACAGATGAACAAATCTGCTCCACCAGGTTGCCGAGCCTGCAGAGACACAGTCAAGTAAATGAGCTATACACATCTTTATGCATTTTCATATAAAGAACACTTCTTTATGGTATTAAAAGCTAAATCACTATAAACTCATTTATCAGTTAAGTCATTATGCTGCTTATATAGGGCATCATTCCTGAATTTTTCCTTCACTGAAATATTGACAAAAATTAACTGTCATGTGTCAATAGCCTGACACCTTTGTGTTTTAACAGGCACTTAAGCAGCACTATTCATTATCATGGAACTCTTTGACTCATTGTTACAGCATGGTAAATCAATAGCTATTTCTGTTGAAATGTCTAATGAACCAGCAGCTTTGCCCTACTCCTGAATGGTGCATCAATGTAGCACGAGCTTCCAGATCTGAACTTTAGCTCTTTGGTTTTGCTAGCGCATTCTTTGATAGAAGTTTAGTCTCCTGTTATTTCTATACACAAACAACATGAAAGGATTTGCACATCTCATCAATGAAGCAAATCAGGCTACAGTAATTGGCTACTTTCGTATCTTTTTGACCATAGCATTAGAAAAATGAACTGTCAGTAGCTACCCTTTACACCAACAAACACATTTATTTGATCTCTGTTGTCAGGAGAGGAGTTTCAAGGCATCATCCAGCTACATACCTCAAGATCAGTTGCACCATCACCAATCATAACGACCGTCTTGTAACCACGGTCCTGAACACCAAAAAAAAAGAGCTAAGTAATGTGGCAAGAAGTGAGAAGTGCAATACCAAATGTTACACAGTTACACCAGACCTGTTTTATTTGTTGGACTGCTAGTGCTTTACCTCCACTCCGTGAAGTGGGCTCTGTGGGATCAAATCCCGCATACTCTCCAGAAGTTCCAAATAGCAGTTGGTTTGCAATGATGTTTTCACGAGGAATACCAAGGTCAAATGCCACAGGCTGGAAACAAGGCAAATAGAAAACTGAGGACTGCTTTGTGGTTTACCAAATAGAAAATTAGAACCATTTAATGATTAAAAAATGAGCAGCACATAATATTCAACAAAGCTTAATAGAAGAAACATATACTTGTTTATTATTTGAAAAAGTAATATAGGTTGAAGCGGTTCAACTCGTGTGTAAATTCAAACGGTAGACACCTTTTGAAGTAAAGCTTGGTGTGGCATCAAAGTATAACATGCATAAAATTTTAAAAATTTTAAAAGAGGCAAAACAATAACCATGTTCTGATATTCCAGAAGTGCAGCCTTAGAGTGGAGTGATGTACCTTGATCATTTGCCGGAAACCTCCTGACACAAGGAATACATCAGTATTATTACCTTTCAGCTTCTTAATCAAATCAGCAATTCTGGGAGAAATCCTGCAGAACAAAAAGCATTGCTTTTGGTAATCCTGTGAGCGAACTAAGCAAACAAACAGTGTTTGTAACACAAGATTACATCTGTTACAATGCTGAACAATTGGCTAATGAGTTCTATCTTGGCTTTGTTCTGTAGTCGGAGAAATCTTAGGGTATGTCTACATAAGACATGAGGCTAGTCAAAAGGGCTATCTTGTGGTTGCTTGCATAGATTCCACTGTAGCTACAATTTTTTTTAATGGCATAAAAAGAGAAACTGAGTAAAATCGCTTAGTGTTCTTAAGCACATTCTGGTATGTTCAGTTACATAAAAAACAAACAGGAAGGGACATATCCAAGTTTCCCAAAAATTAAATAGCACAAGTGCAGAACCAGACAAGATCCAAAATATGAAAATGCAATACTGCTGTAAAATAGTAAGTTGGTAACTAAAATCTCGATTAGCTTGAAATTGGGACCTGGGTGAGCTTACCTCGGTGGCCTCTTCTCCAAACAGTCCTCAACTTGGGACAGAGATGGCTTGATTAAAGACAGTCTGGCAGCTAGTGCCTCCTCAAATGGAACAGACCCCGTCATTGCCCTGAGAAGTGAGAACATTAAGCCAAGGTTAGCCCTTGCAACGAAATTACATGCACTAAACCACTAATTCACCCCAGATGAATTAGTCAACAAAACATGGCATTTACCTTGCTGTCCACTCGGCAACAGCCTGCCCAGCCCCGCAGAAATCTGCAAGCTCATCAATACCTTCATCTAGGCAAACCGTGCTATCCACATTTTCAAAGTTAAACTTATATCATTGTGTAGCACAATGCAGAAGCAAATTCACTGGTTTGCTAAGAGAAACCATAATAGCTTCAAGATAAGCAAAAGATCTGGTTCCACTACCTGAATATCATCATTGAAGACAAGATGAGTTGCACTGTACTTCTCAATAAGGGTAAATGCATTGTGGTTCGCAAAGTCTTCAAACTGTAAAATTGAACAAATTTGGGGCAAGTGGCCATGAGAACAGCTCAATTAAAGACGAAAATAACCAGTTTTTTTGACTGTTTGCATACCTGCACAAGAACCTTCTGTCCATAGTTCTGCTTAACTGCAGCCATGAATTCATCTAGAAGTTCAGCATATTCCTAATTCAAGAAATGAAGACGAACTGTCAAGACCCGCGATCATCTAGAGTGACACTATTGAATTATATGAAAAGTATGGTTCTGAACACAATTCTACACATTGCCTTGAAAACATTGTGTTTGCTATGTAAACTACTGATGCAGAAAAGCTTCTCTCTTTAATAATTGAGCAGCTGTGTACGAGGCAGACAAAGCCTTACCACAGCCGAAGAACATAGCCATGAAGGTTGGCCTCCTGCAGGTTGGGCTGCAATGGCTGGAGCTTGAACTCATGCAACTGAGGTGAAAGCTGTAGTGCTGTCATGGAGGACTCAGCGTCATGACCGTAGAGCTGGCTGCCCTCATCCCAGAACGGAAACGGCTTTGGATTGATCATCTCAGTTGCCTGGTTCTGCTCCCTTGCCAGACTCTTTTTTGACAGACACAGACAAGTTTAGCAGTAAATAAATTGGAACACAAAATCACTTGAGGAGAAAGCTGATACGTCTCTACCATGTGGCACAGATAGTTGCTCTGGTCTTCTGAAACGCGCATCTCCTATTGGAATAAAAAAAACCCAATCGAAACATAGTTCATTTAAAAGGGTGTACTACGAGATGGAAGAATTAATACTGAATCAAGGCATCTTCTTTTGCATACCCCTGTGATGCATCTCAAGCAGCTGCTGGTCAAGTAGCCGTTGCTGCTAGATATTAGGGAGTTAACACTGAGCACTGAGGAATGTAGAGTTTTGTCAAATAAGAGAACCTACAACTATTGCATCAAGTTATTTAGTTGTTACCTTCCTTAGACGAACTTTGTACAGAGAGAACTCAATCTGTTGTTCAAGATTAATCACATCTTGCAAAGTCAATGAAGTCAAGTCCTCACCCATATACTGTCTCATGATGATCCTAAGCCTGTTGTTCTCATCCTTCATTCTTGTCATCTCATGGATGATTTTCTTTATGGAAAAGGAACAATATTGGTTTGAAATATTTTCTGTACCTGCTGGATGTCCATCTCCTCAAAACGAGTGCTAGGGGCTTTCAGATATCTATCAAAGATATTTGCAATTCTGCAAAAAGGAAAAAAAAGGAAGCACGGATGTATGTTCTTGATCATGATAAGTTTTTCATCATACACTTCAAATGGTCCATGCTAAGTTAGAAAGATTGCAGTTGGCAGAAATCAGTACAGATCGCTTAAGAACTTACAAATTGAGCCTTTACTTTTAGTGCAGAACATGCTGAAATCTTGCTGATTATCAATAACAAAATTTTCCAGCAGAAAGTTCAAAAAGAAGTATACACAATTTGAAAAACTGCAGAAGACTAATTGAACAAATCAAAGAAATTTCAGCCACAAGAAAAATATTTTAAAATATCAAAACATTAGAACAGCATTATCAGACCTACACAATATCAGAAATTTCTGTCTCCCCTAAAAATGAAAAGAACAGAGAATGATCAAAATGCAAAGAACATGAAATAAATGAAGTGGTAAAAAATGTTTTGCACACCTCCATGGGGGGCTGGAGTACTTGTACATCTTGCCACTGCCAGAGAATACAATTACCCCAATTTGTGCATCACAAAGAATGGATAGTTCATTTGCCTTCTTGAGCAGCCCCGTCCGCCTCTTGGAGAAGGTAACTTGGCGGTTTGTTGGATTCTCAATCTTTTTAAGATCCACTTTCCCACGCCCCATTGGTCTAGTTCGGTGCTTCTTCTCCTATTCAACCTACCAAAAAGTGTTCATCAGATTACGATACCAAAGTTCAGCAAAGACAAAGATTAAGTAAATGATTTCAAATGCATGAGAAGAGATGTACCAAATGGCTTCAAATGCAGGAGATGAGATGTAAGTAAATGTTTTCAGATGCAAGATTTCAGAAGGAAAGGTGTATGGCAAACCAATCGGGTGGAGTTTGCTCAACTCACCTCGACGCGGGCGAGGCCAGATCTCGCCGCCTCCCGAGAGAAGATAGAGACGGCCTGCGGAGACGTGGGGTTTAGGGTTTGAGGGGGCGGCGCGGAGCGTGGATGGCGGCGCGGAGCGCGGGATTAGGGTTTGGGTTGCGGGGTGGGGGAGGGAAGCGTGCATGGTGTGCGGGGCGTGGATGGCGTCACGGAGCGTGGGTGGGCGGAGATTGCGGCGGGGGCAGGTGCATCTGCGCGTGGGGGAGTGCGAGGCAAGATCGGCGTCTCGTCTGCGCGTGGGGAACATTGCAGCGTTGTGTTCGCGTGGGGCTGAGGAGTGGGGCTCACGGAAGCCGTACCACTGCCACCAACTACTGCATTATAGTAGTAGAGATACATGGTGTTAAAAGATCAATTGGTGGTCACGCTCAGGTGCTAGCTCATAAATGATAATATTGACAGTGCATGACAAATAATAGATCACAAACAAAAATAGGGGTTAATATTTTCTAGTCTATGTATGAAAAAATATACTTTATAAATCTGAACGGAGAGAGTACATCCGAGGAGCGACTATAAACTCGAAGGTTTTAATTAGCCTTTGACAAACCCTTGAGAAGCACACAATCTACGATGCCATCACCATTTGCACCGCAATTATTGCAGCCATTATCAGCAGTTCAGCACACAAGGCCCCAGATTCTCGTTTTCCACAGCAATATTGTCACAGTTATGGAGTATGACAGATGCCTTAACTAATGAAGGCAAAGTTTCAAGCAAAGGAGACCTGCCCAAAAAATATGTTAGTTCCAGCTAGCCTAACGAGACTTGGAGCAGAAGTTCGAGTCCGGATATTCGAAGTTGGAAAAAAATATACAGCCAATAATGGTCAGCTCTTTAAGGTGGTGTTTGATTACCTGAATGAGACTGAATAGGATATGATCATTTGTATATTTTGATTCACCCAATTATTTAGATGAGTGGATTGGTTAGATAGGTTTCTTCAGTTTTTTAGAATGTTCTTGCAAGATGTTGGATAGAGCGCCTATCTAAAAAAAGTCCAGACAGTCTCATTTAGTTTGTTATATGAAGAAAATACTAAAAATTTAGAAAATCGCAATTGATCTAAATTATTTTTGTATTGCAAATTCTATTTACTGCATCATTGATGACGTCAGCCCTGAGTCGAACCAATGAAAACCGCCACGTGTCCCTAGTCTATGGACTGAGTTCACAGACCAGGTCCACGGTCCAAAGCTTGATTTCTATGGATCAAGTCCATACAATTCATCAGCTGACAATGGGGTCCGCAACGATGATTTGGCCACCACTTGTGGTGTTGACCATGCTGCCACCCGAACCACCACGCGAGCGTACACATCAGTAAAAAGACCGACGTGTCGACCACGTGGATACACGCGTCCACACCGGAGATAGTCCATGTCACCACCACCGGCACAGGACCCTATGGTCATCACCAGCGATAAAGAAGAGCGTCTTGAGGTAGAACTCGATATCACGGTTCCGATGACACAGTTTATTACCTATTTGGTAGCTTTGAACAACGACGGCTTCATCCACAAACTCCGACGAACTAGGTTTCCAATGGCGGTGACACTTCGGCAAGGTTTTGAGCCTTCTAACGCGCGCACGGGATGCGCATGGTGGCGGCGATCCTTTTGATGCTCTTGATTGCTTGGAAGAACCCTTGCCAGCGGCAAATTGTGGACTTCCTCTTATTGGCGACTCCTGCGAAGTCCTCCAAATTCTGACAAGAATACAACCGTACTTGAAGAATAGATTTGGGGCTTTTACTCCATGAATTCTGGCGAACTTGATGCGTGTCTTAAATAGCCGATTAAACCACAACGTCACCGACACGGAGAACTCTAGCCATGGTGAACACGTTGGCTTACACAGAGTCCGTTTTGGAAACGCTTCGGGGAAGATGACCCCAACCGAACACGTGGTGTAGCGAACGGCCGTGATGCACACGGCAACTTGATCCAATGGCTTAGATGTATTTGATTTGGCCGAAAACAATCTCAGCCGTCGATATGAGTGAACGGCTGAGATGCTGTGGTTTTGAAGCTTTAGGGCCTTCTAGATTGGATCGGGCCGATGAGATTTCTTGGGCCAGCTTAAAGGAACAGCAGAGCCCAACACTACAAACGATTTTCCAAGGGTTTTTCCAGATAAAATAATTTTAGGCCAAACAAAATAGTAAACTTACCAAAGAAATTACAGAAAATTCTCATAAATATTTTAAGATATTTAAAATCTAAATAAAATATTTCTAGCTAAACTTTATTTTAACTTTATTATTATTTAAATAGTTTTCACATAAGGCCCAAATATAAAATATTAAATAAATTCAAGTAAAATCTAGAAAAATCCAAATAAATTCAGAAAAATTATAAAATGTACAAATAACATATTAGCTTAATAAAAAGCAAAAGTTAGAATGTTACATGTTCATCTTGAATAGCTGTGCAAACCTATTATGTAAGGGAAAGTTGTGCGAAGAACAAGGACAAGGATCTATGCATCTGTTACGCAACAACCTCGAGAGCAGTTGTAATTTCCATGCATGCTATGCAATAATAGGATTTCCATTGTAATAGACTCACGCTTTAAAGCACGTATAATAGTAGATATGAGTACTATCTACGTACTCTTTAATATCATTTAAAGATAAAACTAAAGACAACTTTTATAATAAATGTCATCTTAAGGTTGCCTTTATGAGATCATACATTCTTTTAATTATAACATAAATAATTATTTATAATAGACAATAACTCATACAATAGTGATTTATACTATCTGTATGATCATCCCATATAAAGAGGACTTATGGCTGTTTGGTAAAGCTTCAGATCCCAGCTTCACCCGAGATATGAAACTTGTAGGATAAAATAAAGTGAATTAAGTCTATATTTTTTGTCTAAAATGTAAACAAAATGATCCATCTAAACACTCTTAATATACTTACATATCCAGCTTCATAGATCTGGTGGAATTAGGAATACCAGCTCCACCAGATCCACAAATCTAGTGAAGCTGAAGCTCTACCAAACACACCCTTACTTTCACTCTCCACATAGTCATCCTTTCTTCACACCTCTGTACATAGTGCATGAATCATTTTTGGTAGATAGGATGGTGTCCACCAAACGAGGGGCAAATATGTAGTGCATTTCAACCTCTTGATGTAACGTGTGACCTACTTTGACAAAACACCACATAAAATGGGGGATGACTATAGATGGCCATGTAAATTTTCAACAAATTTAGCTGGATGCATGGGCATCAAGCATATTACAAAATTTCAAACTAGAAAGAGAGAACTATATAGGAAGAACACAAAAGGTAAGAGTACAAATGAAAACAAAATGTGAGACTAGTAAGTTTGCTTCAATTTTTTTAAGAGAGCTTTGAAATATATCATCAGGTTCACAATATATCATCTGGAACTAGCGTGTTGCTCTTGGTCGGCCTAAAATCTCAGGTAGCCCCACCCTGCTGGCAATCATGCAAGTAGGGGTGAAAACGGGTCGGACACGGGTGTATATTGCTTATTCTGTATCTTAACCTATATTTTTTCCTAGATTCGTAACCAGATACGGGCTGGCCAGATACAGATATAGATTCGGGTTATTCAGGATATAGATATGGGACGGATATGTGACGGATTCGGGGTCAAAAATGGATAAATATATATATGGATAATGCACACATATATATAGAGTAATATATATTGAATTAAAACCATACGAGTACATGACTATAGTAACAAATTATATATCAATCAAACTCAACAAATGTCATAGAAAGAATATGCTACTAGAGGATCAATAGAACCAACTAATTATTAATATAAATGGACTGACATGGAAAAATATGATGAAAATGGGCTGGGCCTTACTGATATCCGAATAGGAAAAATCCAAATATCCGATCCGATATCCGAATAGGAAAAATCTGAATATCCGGATCCCGTCTCGTATTTACCGGATATTGGATGATCTGGATCCGATCCTGAATTCGGATTCAAGTATCTGGATCTGGTCTCGAATCCGACCGGATAGTAAAATCCGGTCCCGACTGGATCTAGTCTAGGATCGGGCGGGAGATATCCGACCCGTTTCATCCCTACTTGCAAGGGCTACATGTCGGTGCCCTATCACAACTGCATTTTTAGGTGATTAGTCAAGATAGAGTTCATCTTGCACAACCACTACTACACAATAACAAAAAGAGTATTTAGTAAGCAATTAATGTCATCAACTTTTACCGTCTGTACCTCAGCTCTCCTAACTTAGTATTGATCTTCTCCGCTTAACCATGACCTAAATCCGAAGTCTTGTAACCAACACAGATAAGCAAAATATCATGTAGCATTGCTCAACATAATATTAATCAGCAGCAGTATCAATCATTTTGTTCTGGAAAATAACTACCGCTTCTCAAACCCGGTAGCACCACAATCCGGTACTACCACCCTTACCACGTCGGCAGTAATGGCCTGAACTCAAATTTCTCAAAACCAAAACAAACCCATCTAAACTCAAATCTGAATACCACAAGTTTAAACACAATCAAATACTCATTACTAACATGGATAAACCACCACATAATCTCTTAGAAGTTTCATGAGAATTTTTAAAAGGTATAATTCTCACAAAGTCACAACATTCAGGTAAAATCCATGTATTTTAAATTGGGTCTTTTTGACCAAAATAACAATTAAAAGCAAAGAAGGGGAGTTTTACATAGGTACTTAAAATAGAATATACACGTCCTTCTAGATATCAAGTGGAAATATGATGTCCATTCTTGAAATAAATAGACTTAGAAACATGCACCAACCAACGAACATGGCTAGTAGGTGGGGCCGTGGGGATACTGAATGCATTTAAGCATTTCCTTATCACTCTTCTATAAACTTTTTATGAGATCTTAAGTATTTCCTTATCACCCTTCTGTAAAATTTTCAAAAATTTTAAACCATTTTTGATTGCTAAAGCAAATCTATGTATTAATTGATCACTGCCTTTTATCAGGATTTAGCACTGTTAGAATTTTTAAAAATTATTTAAGCATGATCATTGTTTAAAAATTTTATAGAAAAATTAATGTTATATCAGGACCAACCAAATTTTTTTTCAAAATGTTCTAACAGGGTTCCGACCATTTTTCATTTCATTCAAGTTTGCCAGTAAGACTTTTAACAGGACAGTAGCACTGTTTGAATTTTTAAATATTCATGATTCTTGATCATTATCTAAAAATTTTATGAGAATATTATGGATGTGTTAGCACCATTTTAAAAAAATGTCAAAATTTTACAACCTTGTTTGTTCTAATTTTCATTCAATTCAAACTTGCTAATAAGTGTTTTATCAGGATAGTAACAATGTTTGAATTTTTAAAACTTCCTCAGTTTTGATAATCATCTGAAATTTTTATTGAAACATCACTGATGTGTCAAAACTCTCGAGAAAAATTTCAAAATTTTCGTCGTCGTTTGACTAACTTTTTGGTCGGTGCAAAACCGCCAAAATTTTAGCTATTTAACTCAAAATTTTAGGTCAACCGGCCAAAATTCTGGTTTTTTCGATTGCAAATGGACCAGATTTGAATTTTGGTCAAGATTTATCCGAAATATCAAAATTTTAGCAAAATTTTGGATTTCGATCCCAGATGAGATTTTATCCGAAAACGAAATTTGAATCCTCGGTGTGGCTGCACATGGCTTGTCGGTGGAGCCGTGCAGGTATAGAATGCAGATGCGAATACAAATGTCATCACATGTGAATGCAGATATCCTTGGATTTCTCGGTTAAAAACTGAACTGAGTTCTAGGTTGCAAACTAGATTCCTTTATTTTTAATTACTATATCTTTGGTCAGATTTACATCACATTTAGAGCATTAACTCGGTCTCACACACATTTGACTCTTACAAATTTCTAATTATACATTGAGCTGTCGCAAAGAATGGCGAGTTGACTTCTCAATGGTTTAAAATGCGGATCAAGCTGAACAAAAGAGTGTTGTTTAAGCTGACCAACCTTTTGTACAAACGTCATTGTATATTGTAGCAATCGATGCAACCAATACGACCCATGCATCCACTTGGCTCCCAGAAAGTTAATACTCATCTACTTGGTTTAGAAGCATTTCCAGTTGCGGCTCTGGGAGTCTGGATGTGTATGTCTGACAACTTTGATGGTACCAACGAGAAGGATGATAGAAAATCACCACTGGATCGTCCCTTCAAGTCTTGAATTGATCATATTTGATGTATATGCATTCTTTTATTCTATTTGTTCAATGGATGAGTTAGGTTGATGCTTGTAAGATCGAGGATACCGACTAGAGGGGGTTGAATAGATGGCTATAAAAATTTCTTCTCTACAATTAGTTAAAATCTCGCCTAAGTACTCTTATGTCAAAACCTAAATGATAATAAATACGGAAGCGATAAACTAAGGTTTTGACAATCAAAACATAAGTCAACTAGGCTCACTAAGTGCACTAGCTAATTATGTCTCTACTCAAGAATATACAATTATAAAGACAATCAAGCAATTTAATTCTAGAAATGTAAATTGCAACAATGTAAATAGAGAATTGCAAGCAAACACAAAGAGATACACCGGTGTTTTACCATGGTGTTCGGAGACTTGCCGGTCTCCCCTAATCCACGTTGAGGCTAGTCCAAACCACTTTGGACCGGCTCCACGAATAGAGCACCCGCCTCGATTCCACTAGTGGTTGCTCTTTCCCGCTCCAGGTAGGCGAGCACCGACCTTCACAACTTGCCGTAGCTTCTCACAACCTTCGTTGAAAAGCTCACCGTGCACGACGCCTCCACGTCGTCTAGGTGTCGGCAAACACCAAGAGTAACAAGCCAAGCCTTCCCGCTTGAACTTCACCTAGTACAACACATGCACTCTGGTGATCACCAAGTGCAATACATGCACAATGGCTTCCTCAAGTGCAACACATGCACAAGAGGCTCTCAATCTACTTTCTAATTACAACACATACAATTAGGGCTCACTCTTAGCTCAAGAGACAAATAGAAGAGGGCAATACAAGCACACAAGCTCTACAAACACCCAAATACTCCAGCAACTCTCAAATGTCAACCCCAAGACTCCTTTTATAGCCTCCCCAAAGAAAACCAGCCGTTGAAGGGCAAAAACAGGCAAAAAGGCAGTCAACCCGGTGCTACCGCCCTACTAGGGCCGGTAGCACCAGCCCTAAGCCAACGGTCACATTCGTGCATTAAAAACATCAAAAACTAGTCGTTGCTACAGTACCCCTGATGCTACCGCCCATCTAGAACCGGTAGCACCGGTCATTTCAACCAAAAAACACTTCTCTGGAGTTTTTACACCGCCTTTGGGCCGGTAGTACCGCCCCAAGCGGTGCTACCGCCCATGTAGGGGCGGTGTTACCTCTATCTCAGCCACTAAAACGGTCATAACTTTTTACTCCGAACTCCGATTTAGGTGATCTTGAACTCTATGCGAAGCTTATCATGAGGGCTACAATCTCCACCCATTTTTAAGATTTAAGCAACCATAGATATTTTTAAATATCATAAAAACAAAACTTTAATGTAGTCAATGAGATCAAATCTTGAGCTATGTGATGATCAATTCATAATCAAAATAATTTTTGCAAAACACATTTCCAATTCTAATCACATGATCCATAATCAATTCATACAAGAATGGTTTCTTATATAAGACATCACTTCAATCTCTTTCATCAATAAATAACTTGCCAACTCAGCATAGTGCTTATGTGGCATAGTAATATCATCTAAGAAACTCCATTGGGAATGCCCTAAGGGCATGTACAACAGTAATTAATGAGCCGTCTGCAAGTTTCCACGTAATCTTTATCATCCTATGTGGTATAGAATTAATGAGGAGAGAGGCGCTTGCCGTCTCTTTGCGAGAGGGCGGCGATGACACGTGCTCGATGCAAAGCAGCGGCTCAAATGCCTGGTTGTAGGAAAGAAGCCGTCTATATACTCATACTTGATCACGGTAATTTATGGGCCCATGTATAAATTAATTAGTTTATAGACTGCCTGACAGACAAGCTATTGTAGAAGTTGTCTGTTTTGTTGTCTTTATGCGATATGGCATACACTTACAGACAGCAGCTATCTAGACTATTGTACATGCTCTAAGTCTTATATTTCTAAACATGATGTAAAAGCACAATAAACGGTGGAAAGGTTACACACGGATTAGTTTTTTTTGTGTTTTCCAATGGTGTCCTGTTCAATCTAGCAACAGGCAATCGTGGGTCAGCGGGTGCGCATTTAAATATGTGCTCTCTCTATATATATATACACATACTAAATCTGGTGGTGTTTCGGCCTCCTCCCCGCGACACATTGCCCCAACGCGTCTGGTTCATCCGATCACGACCGTCCGGCAGAGTTGGTCCCTTGCAAGCTCGGCTTCGTGTGCAGGTGCGGATCTAGGAAAATTGGTCACTGGGGTCATCGCCGACATACGGCGGTCGGCGAGGAGGTGAGCGCACTGGACCTGACGTTCAGACTAATCTGCCACCGAAGTCATCAACAGTGTTTAGCGGGAGGTATAAGAGACTAATACAGAAGCGCCAGGGTCACCGGACCCTGGCCCCCTCAAGGTAGATCCACCCTGTCCGCTTGTCCCCTTCGATGCTTCTCGTGTCATTGTGGGATTGCCCCTGCTAGAGCCCTCGAGGCCACATCTCAAAATCCCCACGAAATTTTCGGAAATTTCATCTGAGATTTCAGATTTGGTTCCAAGACGAGATCTTAAATTTCGGTCAAATAAAAAAATCAAAAATTTCAAATTGCTACAGTAAAAATTTAGTCGAATTTCTTGAGCTTTTGGTTTCTCGGATCAAAATTGCTACAAAATAAATGTTTTTAGAACCGAATTTCAACTAGAATAACATGTGACCTAGTCGTTAGGAAGGGTGTCTTTCAATCTAGAGACTCGGGTTCGAGTATCATCGGCTGAGTGTTTTTTTAAAATATAAAAAATGGCAGACATATGGTCCAAAATGAAGCGATTTTTAGGACTCTATCTCTTTATGGTGTGGGCGAATCCGAACTCCTCTATCATATTGCTATATATATCGGGTGCTTCCTATTGTAAACAATCAATCTAATAAAAGCGTGAGAGAATTACACCCTATATCATGTGTGCTCTTGTTCTTGTTTCAAGTGTTCTCGTTCGTGTGACTGTCGAATCGAGCGAGTGGTCGACTACGTTTTATAACACATTATCAGCACGAGTCTCTACCACAAGGAGGAGGATCGTCAACTACAACGAACGACGATAAACACCGAAGATCGTTTACAACCGGCGATTAATCGCCTGATCTGATTTACAATCAACTCGCCATCACGCCGGCACCCACTCAGATTGCCGAAAAAGTCTTATGCGACTCTATCCTGCGCGATAGTCTACAGAATTTCCCCTGCAGGTCGAATCAAAGTATTAAATTGGCATGACCTATTGAATTGTATTTTTCGCTAACCTTCGACCCTGCAGATCGTTCAATCGTATATAGTATGTTCATAGTAGTACATTGATTTTGAGTTACTGTTCACCAACAATTAAGAAAAAAATCGGTTCTGTTCGTGGCATCCCGTTGCTCGTCAGCCTAAAGCCACGCGCCACTATCTGTCGGCCTATAGCCGCCTTGGTTTCCACGCCCTCTGCGTGCACCGGTCGCCTCGGCTTCGCACCCGTCCTGCGCTCCGTCCGCCGCCTTGGCCTTGTGCCCGCGTCGCGCGCTGTTGGCCATCTCAGATCGCGTCCCGAAGAACGCGCTCGAGCCCACCGCCCGCGTCCACGCCTATGAAGCCGGCGCGATGTCGGAACTCTCGTATCCAGCCGACGGCGGCGGCGACACGAGTCCGCGCACAGCCAGTTCCGATGGCAGGACGCCGCGCCCGCCGGAAGTTGAGGCGCCGTCCCCATCAGATCTCGCGTCGCCGCGCCATCGTTGGATCCCGCGTCGCTGCACCCACCGGAAGTCCGCGCCCCTCGGTTGAGCACCCGCCGATGACGTCTCCCGTAGAGACGACTGCGACTTTCTTGCTGCCAAATTTTCGCATTGTTGCCGTCTTGAGCACCGCATATGCTGCCGTGTCGCCCGGCAGCCGGACCCGCGCCCGCTGCCACATCGCCCCGGCCGCAGGACCCGCGCCCGCTGCCGCGTCGCCTCGGTCGCCGGACATGTGCCTCGCGCCGTGATGCAACGTCTTCAGCTCCACGCTGGCGATCCACCTCGCCCATCGGCATTTTCGCACTCGCATGACGGCCAAAGCAAAGGCGATCGGAAGCATCGCGCATGGAGACGGTGGCGCACCGGGATGGCTGGCGAAGTTAGTGGCGGCTAGGGGAGAAACCCTAGCCGCCTGTTTTGTTCGCTCGGCAATGCCTGGGCCGTATGGGCCACGCGATACCGATGGCTCAAGCCGGCCCATTAACTATTACGAAAGAAAAAATAAAAAAATAAATATATATATATATACTAGAAATTGAAAATTGATAATAAATGCTAAAAAAATTGCACTTCTTAATATATGGGCTTCCGAAAGAAAAAAATGAAAATTGATATTTAACATATTTTTAGAAGTTTCATACTTATGGATCTATTTCCTAGCCACATGAAATGTTGAAATATGTGCTGTTTTTATTATTTCTTGTTATTCAGTAATTGTGAAAACTACTTGGTAATTCACAGGAATTGCTAGAAAATTATGTATAACCCATTGCTCTATGTAATGTTGCTAGATTAATTTTCTTAGCATTTTTCATGTTTATATGTGCTGGACATATTATTCTGTAACATCCCGAAAATTATAAAACAGTGAAATGCTATAATGTGAATTTGCATTTTGAATATTCTTGAGTTTTATTGAATTTATTATTTTCTTAATTGATTTCTTGGATTTTGTATTGCAAAGACAATTCAAGAAAATGGGAAAAATCAAAAGAACAAAAGGAAAGTTGTGAATAATTTATTTTCTGAAAATTCCAATCTTATAGAAAGCAAATTCTGCACTGAGTAAAATAAAGGAACAACAATTTGAATAATGAAAATGAAATGAAATATATAGCCAAATTGACTAGAAACAGTACATTGTCCGAATTTATGAAAAATATCCAGAGCTCATCTCCCGCTGAAAAATTTACCAAAGCACCCTTGGTACATTATTTACCACTGGTAAAAATCTCAGAAGATTATCAGATGGGATAAGGCTCCAATTAATTCAAAAACAGAAAGTAATAAAAGCTGAAAAATGAAGTGTCAGAATTGTTATAAAATACTGGAGAAATATTTTGAGATGAAAATTTTACATAAGAATCCTTAGCTCAGATTAAATTGAAAAACAAATTTTCAAAAAGTTTCAAAAATATATGAGCTGTCTGAAAATTCAAAAACGGAGAAACTTAATACTGCGCAGCTTGTCTTGTCAGAATTTTCAATAATTCTGTGAATAATATCTTTGGCCGAAATCTTTACAGTAAGTAGATAACTGGCAAGAAATCATGCAGAAAAATCTTCATTAAATCTTGACGAAAAGGAGAACCAATCCAGTGAGGTCAACTTGCTCAGCCGGTTGTCTGTTCTTGATTTTTGCTTCGCAGCCCCAAATTCTCTCTCTGTCAAGTGGACCCAATTCCCTGTTTTGGCCCACATGCCAGCCACCTTACGCATCATCTTCTACCTCCAGGCGCCATTGCCCCCGAGCCAATTCTCCTTGGCAGCCTCTGCGTCTCGCGTAGCCTCTGCGATCCAGCGTCACCCAGCCCTAGCCACCGAAGCAGTAGTCTGGATTCTTCTCCTCCACGCGGCTGTCGCCCTGTGGTCCACGGCGAGTTGCCGGTGTTCATCCTTGTCGTGTCTGGTGAAGCTCTCATCCGAGCCAAGCCCAACCGGCCGAATCCATCTGTTCCGCAGCTATAAAAGGCGTTAGATTGTCACCAGAGACGCGCTTTCATTCCTCCCCCATTTCTCCTTGCTTTTCTCCATAGCGCCAAAACCCGATCCATTGCGCCATTCTCGCATACCTTAGAGCTTCAAGCGAAATCGAATTTGAGTGTTTCAATGAGTCACTTTCCAATTCATTAAGCGTAGAGCATCCCCAAGCACTACTGATCCAAAGCCCTCAAGAATATCCAAGCTCTCCCATGTGAAATCGTGCCGCCACCGTGCGCCTCCTCTCCTCCATGGCCGGCCACCGTGGGCGGAGGTCCTCAATGTTTCTCCGGTGAGGATAAACCCAAAACGGAATCCCGTGTCACCACGGCTAAATCCGGAACCCGTCCGAACTCCCTCGCCTTGGTTCTTCCCCTCCACCATCCGCCATTAGAGCCGGCGCTAGAAGCTCGGGTGCGCCCCTCTCCGGTATCTCTTCCGCTGTATTGATACCACTCCCGGAATCACCTCGCCGAGCTCTTCCTCCCTGTGAGGTCGCCATCGCCGGAACTTCGCCGGAGCGCCGTCGCCGCCATGCCCTAGCCGGTGCCCTGTTTTCCCTCACTGCCGATCGGGGCCCCATGTCAGTCCCTCAGCCAGGCTCCAGTTCAAAGGTGAAAGGCGCTTTCACCTCAAGAAGACGTATTTCATTTTTCTAGCAAATTCCAGCTGACTGATAATTGGAACTTGAATATCTTTTGTAATTTTGATTCAATTCCAGTGAGACAAATTTCTATATTCATTTAAAATCCAGAAGAATCTAAATATCCAAAAATATTTAATTTTTGAACTACAGAATCATTAGTTAAATTAAACTTTGATTAGTATCCCATTATGGACTTTAATTCAAATTGTGAACAATAAGTCAAGAAATAACGAAATAAATTTTTATATGATTCTAAACTTAGGATGAATTCAAATCTATAAAAACATTCAAATTCTGGGTCATAGAACAATTATTTAAATTTAAAATAAGATGAACACACTATTATGGACAATATTTCTCATACGGAAAATATAACTTATAAAATCATAAAATAAATGATTAAGTGCTTCTAGGATTTTAATAAGCCTAATCATGCATAGATATTAAATATTTGAGCTAAGTTTATGTATTGCATTGCGACCATTAATAAACCTTAGTATGATCATTAGTAAGAATAGTAGCAGAATACCTCATAAATCAATAAATTAATTTATATGCAGTTCCTGAAATCAGTAGGGACTTGTCCATATAAAAATACTTAGAATCGAACTTAATTTGCATTCTTCTAACATAAGAAAATGATAATTACAACAATAAATAAATAGATAATCTATTTCAATTAAGGTTAAAATAATGCCAAATCAACTTTAAAACAATTCTAGGATTGTTTACTATTAACACCTAAAAAATGAATTAAAGATCATGTATATTGTAGTTGCAATCACAATATAAAGTTGGCCGATTTAGCGTTATTCATCGTGGTCATTTAAGCTACTTCAGCAGTAGAAAAAGTAACTCGTATAAATGCTAAAATCAGTAAAACTAGTTTAGTAACACTGTACAAAGTTCATTCTACCATATTCTATAAAAAGAATCTTATTTTGTTAAGGTTTGCATAATAATCTTATTAGCTCAAAACCCTTAAGTGTTAATCGTTCGTTTCATTTTCTTGCCGATTCCGAATAACGTCAATTTTACAATGCAACTTAAGCTTTTTCAACAATGAATATAATATTACATCTAAATCCTAAAGCTTATGGAATTAGCCCTGTAGCACTCTCCAAAGCATATACTACCCTGCTATGAAAAGATAATCTCATTTCACCGTGATTTACATATTAATTCTATTAGCTTAATAACCCTAAGTGTTCACATTCCTAAAGGTCGTAATATGAATGAATGAACTTTAGGTATAAATGAGAAATCAATAATTAAGTTATTTGTATCACCAGAACCTTCTCAAATAATGTGTAATTAATGCTAGTAGCCTAAATCAACAGATTAGCTTTTTATAACTAGAATATTAATTAAATCTTGCTTTGACTCTGAATCCTAATTAAAAGTAAGAATTCACCTTAAGCATAAAATGATCATATTTATTTAATCTTAAACAATCTTTGCATCTAGAATTCGTAAAATAAAATTAATAAATTCATAAAGAACAACCCCTGTTTCTTATGAAGAATCTCTATTTGTTCTTACTATCTCCTTTCTTTTTGCCCTTATTGAAGTTAGTATTTTTGCTATATTTCCGTTGGTCGACGTGTAGAACCTGACGCTGTTGATTCCGTCATCGCCTTCATCATCTTCGTTTCCGTCTTCGTCGTAAACAAGGATTAAGCAAGGCAAGCACCCTTTGACCATATTGATCCCAGTATGGTAATATACTTTGTTTTACTAAACTATTTTATGCATGCGTTTACTTTATGTAAATTGCTATTTTGTGGATCTGGTAGTTATACTGTTGCCTCATGAACCTTCTTTGATGATTATGAACATGTGAACCTTGATAACCATAGATTAAAGGATGGGCATTACTTAATGTCATCATGGGTATATGCGATTACATATTATCCATGCTTAGCCATGCTTTAGAATCAATAAAGCGAGATGATCAAATCAGATTTGTTTCACGAAAATGTTTGGAAATGGCCTTTGTTAGTTCTTTGGTAATTTTGATTAAAAACCCAAAATAAAACTATGTTTTGATGCGGGTGATTATTGGCAATAGCCGGTTGTGCAACAGGAATTGCACATAGTGTAGGGTGAAGTGTCGCCCGTGTCAAATTAAGGACCGAGCAATGGGACGCTATTGATCCGAGATTTCTGTGCAACCACGAGGGCTGGGACGGGGCAGTCATAGCCTATTAAATTATTTAGATATGGCTTTGCTCATTGGTAGGCGGGAGCTTGCACAGCATTCCGGTTTGGTGCTTGGAGGGGTTTCCACCCATGCAACGGTGTACGCTTTGTCATGAACAGGAACGGTGTGTGTGTGGGTACACGTGAAAGGAACCACGTCATGTGTGTGTGTTTCTGTTCCTCTAGCGGGGATTAACGTCCCGGGCTGGATCAAAGTCATGTCTAGGTAATGAAACAGCTATGTATGATCGCCTGGCAGGCACACTGTTCTATTGGAGACGTGTGTCGAAATGTTCTCGCAAAAAGGTGGATCATTCCTTGTGGGTAAAGTTGTACACCTCTGCAGAGTTTAAATCTAATCGATTAAGCGCCATGATCATGGGCACTTGGTGAAGTCATTCCAATGTTAGATGTTTTGTTATTTTCGAAAGGGCTTGGTATCATTTGTTTTGCAACTGTGCTTTATGCCAAAAGGGCCAACATTGATGGATTTCAGGATATGGAATGTTCGTCGCTCACGTCTTGGAGGACTGTGAGTGTTACTATGCTTTACTTATTTCATATCAATCTTGCTCTTATAAATTTCGTTTGCAAATAACTTGATTTACAAGTTCAATTTCGCTTTATGCAAATTAACTGTAGTAGCCTTTCCTTTCAAATGGCCTGCATATATTATAGGTTTTGCTCAAGTCTTGCTGGGTACGTAAAGTACTCACCCTTGCTTAATTATTATTTTAGGTGGATGAGTTGGCGAGGCTTCGAGTCTCTTTTCGTCGCAGGTTGCGGGATCTTCTTCGACGTGTTCTATCTGGAGTTTATACCTTGTCAGTTGCCTGCGGGTCGGATGGGCAAACTACAAGATATTGCTTCTTTGCTGCTAATCTCTTTATTTGTAAGCTTCTCTTTATATATTAGTTTCCGTTGTAATTATTTGTGGTGTGGTCGTGATACAAATTGTTGTAAACATGTGAGTGCTAGCTACTGATCCAGGGACTAGCACGGCAATCACATGGAGGTTCCTGTTCATCAGAACGGGGTCTCACATATTCCCTGTTACTTAGTAATTCTGAAAATTACTTGATAATTAACAGAAAAACATGCAAAATGCTAGGAAAATTCTGAAAAATTTCATGTTGCATAGTATGAATTTAATGTCTCTGGATTAATTTTCGTAGCATTATGCCATGTCTATTTGATGTTGAATTTTATTTTTCTGTTAATTGGTAATTCTAAAAATTGCTTAATAATTAGCAGAAAATTATGAAAAATGCTAGGAAAATCCGAAAAAATGTGATAATTATCTACTGAATAGATATAGACCATACGTTACTGATTCAATAACAAGCATGCAAAATAATATTTTACCTGAAGTAAAATCCCTGTTTTGTTTGCATTAAGATATGTCTGACATCGCAAGGAAAGAGTTTGTTGAGCTTGCCTTGAATAGTAGTAACTACCTCACTTGGGCAATGGATGCCAAGATCAACTTAACAGCCCGATCTCTTGGAGCCGCAATTTCCCAGCCTGAAGCTGATACTCCTGCACTCCCTGAAGCTGCTAAGTGCGCAGCATTGCACTTTCTAAGGCACCATCTCCATGCGGACCTAAAGGCCAAATATTTGATAAGGAGGACTCGCTGACTCGATGGAATTCCCTGAAGGAACGATATAATCAGCAAAGATCCATTCTATTGCCAGAAGCACAATGTGAATGGACCCTCCTACGCTTCCAAGATTTTAAATCAGTGGCAGCGTACAACTCTGCCTTGCACAAGATTGTTGCAAAACTAGCATTTTGTGACTAGAAGATCACAAAAGCTGAAAAGATTGACAAGACTCTGTGCACATTCCACCCCAACATGAGAATACTGCAGCAACAATATCATCATGCAAAGTACCAGAAGTACTCTGAGCTGATATGTGTTCTGCTAGAAGCAGAAAAGCATGATGAACTTCTAACGAAGAATCATCAAGTCCTACCTAGTACGAGTCATTTATTGCCTGAAGCACATGCAAGCACTCAGCAGGTTAGCAGTAGCCGAGGCCGCAGAAAGGGCCAAAAACAGAAAGGGGATAAATGGAAGAATGACAAAAATCATAAAAGAAGAGGTAAATCCTAGTGGAAAATAAAATAAAATAGATCAGGTCGCTTCCAGAAAAAAGGGCCAACAAATAATGCTGCTGATCCTAAACAACCATGCTATAGGTGTGGATGTACTGGTCATTGGTCACGTACATGTCGTATCCCAAAGCATCTGGTGGAGTTGTACATGAAATCCACTGGGAGATTCCAGAAGAATCAAGGGAATAAGGCGGAGGCGCACTTCACTTCTCAATATGTTGTTGACAATAAAATGGAGTTGGATGATGATCAAGCCTTCGACCCCACAGAAGAATTCAAGAAGGGCCTTCATGGTTATGGGGATACTCCCATGGAGGAGAATGATCTTATTGGGGATGAGCTAAAAGAATTTCAGAAGAATAAAGACAAGTCCCAGGAGGACGATATAAATGATTTATATGGAGACATGGAGTAGTCCCCTAGCTTTTCCTTTAGAGTCGATGTCACATAATCATTTAGAGTCTCCTCAAGAGCCTCATTTATCAGCTTAGTCTTTGTGTTCCTGAATGAACAATGGTCTACGCTCCTGTTGAGCGAATATCAGCCAAATTTAATAAAGTGTGATTTTTCCTAGGAAATTTATTTAATCATGCTATGCTTGTTCTATATTATTTGTTCCCGATGCAACAAATGTTTGATTAATTTTACTTGTTTAATATAGAACTCCATGAATAATACAATGGCGGAGGAGGAAATCTGTCTTGTAGACAGTTATATATACCACAAATATGATTCTTAGGGAAACTAAATATTTTCAGATATTGATTAAGAAAACTGGAAATATTATGACCATCGCCGGAAGCGATGCTCTTATTGTTGGCACCGGAAGAGCCATCATAGTTCTCCTTAAGGGCACTCGTATAATTATAGAAAATGCCCTATTATACCCTAAGTCCAGTCGCACTCTTCTAAGTTTTAAAGACATCCATCTAAATGGTTTTCATATAGAGACTGAAAATGAGGATGGTACTAAATACCTACTCATGACTAAGTTTGACAGGTGTAATAAACGTGTAGTCGAAAAACTTCCTTCCTTCTCCTCCGGACTATATTACACATATATAAAACCTAAAGTTTATGTTGCGATGAAAACCATAGTTAAAACCCTAGAAATATTCAAGATCTGGCGTGATCATCTGGGTCATCCTGGGTTGAACATGATGAGAAGAATAATAAATAATTCTGCTGGCCATAATATAAAAACTACAACCATTCCCAAACCTGAAGCTTTTAAGTGCCCTGCTTGTGCTAAAGGAAAGCTGATAGTACGTCCCTTTCATCTTAAAATTAGGGAAAAATCACGGAATTTCCTGGAGAGAATTCAAGGTGATATATGTGCACTAATTTAGCCCCTGTTGGGCCCCTTTAGATATTTTATGGTGCTAATAGTTGCTTCTACTAGGTGGTCCCATGTATGTCTCTTATTTACTAGGAACCATGCATTTGCTAAATTAATCGCCCAAATCATTAAATTAAGAGCCTCCTTTCTAGAAAAAAGGATTAAGTCCATTCAAATGGATAATGCTGGCGAGTTTACCTCAAAAGCATTCCATGATTATTGTATGGCTCTAAGCATTAATGTAGAGTATTTTGTACCACATGTCCACACCAAAAAATGGTCTTGTAGAGTCATTAATAAAGAGAGTAAAGTTTATTGCCAGGCCACTCTTGCAGAATTGTAGGTTACTCATAAGTTGTTGGGGTCACGCAGTGTTGCACGTTGCATCATTAATTTAACTCAGACTAACTGCATACCATGAAATTTCCCCCTTGTAGCTAGTGCGTAGGAAAGAACCAAGTATTTCCAAGGCAATGTTTTTTTTATGCATCCGAAATTGAAAAAAAGATGGGTTCCAGCGCCTTTAACCACCTCGCCAACATCAATTTGTTGCCATAGGAGAGTTACGAGAATTTATATAGTCTCAGAAGATGATTTCACACGGTTGAAAATTACCGAGATTTCGGTCGAAATTTCAAAAGTTTCATTTAATCCCAGTTTAAAACAAATTTAGATTTAAATTTTGTTTAGATTTTATCTAAAATTTCAAAATCTTATTAAAATTTCAAAATCTTATCAAAATTTCGAATTTCAGTCATCCAAAAACGAAATTTGAAACTTGCGCGATCCCACGTACCCTTGCCACTCCCGTGCCCTCCACTAGCATACACCGCCCGACACCACCTCCTCTCCTTCTCCACTAGCACGCCTCGCCTCCCCTCCTGCCCGTTGCCTCTAGACTTTTCCGCTAGCTCGCATCGGCATACTGCAATTTTCTGGAGTAGATTTTGATCGACTCGTTTCTTCTTCTTACAGCTTGGATCAGGCCACTGCCCGATCGAAGAGGCTCAACCAAGGATTTTGGGGAGATTTCGGCTCCGGGAACTTGATTCTTGATCGGTAAGTGGGCATCAGATCCAGCAATGATGGTTGTCGAAATGCTCAGCGCGAGCACCTCCATTATTGCTCACCACCTGTTCCGCCACAAACACCACCTCTGCAGCCTGTGGGACGCTCCATATCATCGCTTGCTGTCCCCTGGTCACGGACTTCGCTGACCGCCGCCTTGTCGCCCGGGTCATGAGTCAGCAGCCGCCATGTCTCGCGGATTGGCCGGTCAAGGCGTTGGCCATGGGGGTCACCAAGGAGGTGAGCCCTCGCAGGGAGTACCAGGGGATCCCGGGGGATATGGGGCGGGGGATGCGGGGCTCACATCGTGCCCTCCGCGGAACAGGGCCGATGATCCCAATCTGCACAACCAGTTGCTCCGGCTCGAGCGCATAACCCTCAAATGGTACATCACCGGAGACGCTAAACATACTGTTTGTGTCACACCCGTGGCACAGGGGTTGATTCCTGGACGTGAGTGGACTGAATCTCGGTAGGATACCGCAGAATCGCAGCAAAAGTGAATGAGGAAGAAGAAGAACTTGGAAAGGGGAAAGGAAATCTGGTTCAGTTCATTTCTTTTATGCCCTCTCTCTCACCTGATGATGGCCTTTTAAGCCCCTTGCTCTATCACTGACAACTGGATCCCCAGTCATGACAGTTTGCAATGTGTATCTCCCTCACACCATTTATACTCTTCTCTTATACCACAAACCATATGGACACTTACATTCATCTGAAATGCGGAAAAGAAAAGGGCATAATTATTTATCTGTGCTCAATCTATTGCTGGATACTGACAGCACATGCTTTCCTTAGGTCCTTGGAACACCAAACTACATGTGTCCAGAGCTGCTTCAAGATATTCCCTATATGGATTAAAGTCAGACATCTGGCCTCTTGGTAATATATTTCTTTCCTGACTACACATGCCTCTTTGTAACATTTATAGATGATCACATTACTGCGCATTTAATTTAATTGAACTTTTATGCATCTTTGTATAGGATGCTGCGTGTATGAAATGTCAGCTCATCGACCTGCTTTCAAGACTTTTGTGACCTCTTGTCAGATCTTATTTCTTACATATTATCTAGAAGGGTTCATGCTCTTTTATATTTTTTTTCTTGGTTCACGCATTACATAAACTGCAATATTTTGGCACAAGTAGTCCAAACCCCGACTAAGGGCTTATTTGAGGGAGCTACGGTTGAGCTGAAAAGCTGCTTTTGGTTTACTGGGTTGTAAAGTAACTGTAACTAGCGGCTGTGGCTTTTCTTGTTATGTTGTTTGTAGGGATGGCAACGGGTCCGGGTACCTCCGGTTCCAGCCTTCGTGGACCCGGACCTGAGACCCGAAGTTTAGACCTAGATCCGGACCCGAAGTTAGTCACGAGTTCAAACTCGGACCCGGACCCGGACCTGACGGGTACCCGGATCCGTTACCAATGCTATTGATATCAGATTTACAGGGAGTCCGATCCGGTTTCAACAACTATGCTGCTTAGTGAATGCCATGATTTCCCAAATTTCTTTGTTTTCATATGTACTTTTGACGGGACCTCAAGGGTCTATTCAGGAACACGAGAATTATTTTTTTATTCTGTAGAAATTAAACTGTTTTTTGTAATTATTTTGTAAATTTTCCGTGAAATTGTGTCTATGCGGAGGAGAGGGCGAATGAATCTCGAGGCATAATCTGACATCGAAAATTTACATGACTTTCAGGGAAAAATCAAACCAGGCAGTGCATGGTTGCCCACGTGGCCAACCATCACAAACCTGGTATGCTAGTTATCTAGTCCCTAGACTTTTTTTCATGCATGCATGCCGACTTAACGGGTCCGGGTCTAGGTACTCACGGGTCCAAAATGAGACCCAGACCCGAAATAATATACCTGTTGACGCCAAAAACGTGAAGAGGGTTTCTGGTTGCAACACACCGATTTAACACCGGGTTCAAGCGTGCGTGGCGTGCTGTCGATTTGACCACAGAATCGATAAGGAGAATAGTTGTAAAATTTAATCAAGTCGATCCTCGGGGTGAATCGGCTAAAAATCAAGAATCAGCCAGAAAGCCGATTAGAAAGGTAAATAGACTAGTCGATTAAGACTAATCCGAGGGTAAGAGGTAGATTGATTCTGAAAAGGCGATGCGCAACAAGACAGAATAAATCAAACCTGAAAAAAGCCAATGGCGATCAAACAATCGGTGATGCGCAACTTTATTTGATCGATGTCGACTTACAGAGGAAAGATTACAATGCTAAAAAGACTAAGAACTACGGAAGTAAAAGCGGCGGATGTGTTGATTGTTGTTTTTCTTCAAGCGACCTTAGTGCGCCTTATATACTGCCTAGCCGATCCGAGTCTGATCCAACACGACAACGTAGTCCGAATAAACCGTAGTTTCCTACCTGGTCTCTAGTTTCCAATTGTTATCTGCACGTCATATGGGATTTCCATGTGTTTATCCGAACTCCCGCAGATATTCTCGTATCTTATCCAAACTCATGCTTTTCTGCCGATTCTTCTAGAAATTTTCAAAACTGGTGCAAACATATGCCCCCCATTTTTGGAATATAACTTGTTATCTTTCAAAAATATGCATCGCCTTTTATCGATCGGCTTCATTGCCCATCGGCTTTGCTCACTACTGATTTAGAGAACCGTGTCGATGGCTCGTCATGTAGTAAAATCTCGGTCTTGGTTTTAATGCCAGGTGTCGTCTCGAATTCATTTCCCGCCTTTTCACCTTTTCACCGTGCTATATATATGCGGGACCCCCTCAGTCATTTTCACGCTTTCCAGCTTTCGCAACTCCTGCAATCGGCTTTTATTCTTTAATCGGCTTCTCGCTCCGGACTTCTTTGCACCAACAATCGGTCTTCCTTCTCCCCAATCGGTTTGAATGGATCCTTCTCGTCTTGATCCGATTCACGAGTAAAGACCAATACTACCTAGGACCGGTAGGAACTTCCATTGCGACAACGTAATCAACGAAGAAATCCTAGACTTCCTTTATCGGCTAAAATTACAACATAACGGAATGGGGAAAAAGCTTTAGAGCTTGTGCAACAAAACAAAAGGTGGAGAAGTTGGTTCATCAGTGTCGGCCCAAAAGAGGTCGAATGGGAAAACATGGGTATAGCCGAGTGTCTTCCATCGAGTCTCGCAAACCACGAAGCCAATGAGCCCTTGGTGGCCACGACACGCTATTTTTGGTGGGATACTCTTAATGCTTTCCTTTTAGGATGGTCCTATCGCCCAACACTTTTAGATGTAGCAAAATTGTGTTGCCTTAGGCACGATGGTGACCAATTATCGGCTTTAGTGGCAAGCCTCGGTATAAGTTGATCCGATCCAAGGCGAAGGATGGACAAAGTATATTGACATAATAACAAAGTGAATGGACTGGTATCGGACGAGGAGCATGCAGCTTTTTTGAACTTGTGGCTGGATCGGTTTCTCTTTTGTGGCGCATCCCTGGGTCCAACACAAGTTTATCAGGCGTTGGCAGAGCAACTGGTGAACGGTCGTCGGCTTGCACTAGGAAAATTTTTTCTTGGGGTTGTTTATCAAATGATGCATGTTATCAGGAGCCGGCTTTTCTCTGGATTTGGTCAGTTTGTAGTTGGTAATGTTGGCGGCCCATTGTGGTTTATTCAATTGTGGCTTTATAGCATGTTTGGCCGATCGTTCATCTCGGAGCACCTGGAAGACACAGCCTTTCCCCGTGAGGACTATCCAGAAGGCTCTACTCCTCAATATAGAGCTAGCCGATCATTCGGGGAGAGACTTGTGATGTGTACTAGTGGGGATGTCAGAATCACCCCGGCTGATTTCAAGAAATATCTATCCTTTTTCCTGCATTTGGATAACACAACCTTTGGTCAGCAAGATTTTTTCCTTCTGATGTCTGACCAATTTCAATGGCCTTCATTTCTTCACTTGGATCTTGATAGCTCCTTAATGCCAGCATCGACTTTAGACCTATATCGGATTTTTATTTCACCCTGCATTTTTCATGTCGGCTTGAACTCCCATAACAGAACATTCCAGCCGTCATATGAATTCTATCATCCTTCGGTATATGCCCGTCAATTGGGCTTCGGTCAAGTGATTCCATCTTTGCCGCTCCTCGGTTGTCTCGAGCCCGAGCTAAGGTAACAAATGGAGCAATGCAGACTTGATTTTGGAGCTAATGACGAGTTTCAAATTCTCGGTTTCGCACTTTTTCCTGAATTCTCGCCGAGCAAGCCACTTCTCTGCTTGGTGGATACTCATATCAGATGCTCTTTACTTGGATCGTATACCGTCGGTCATTATAGAAAAGTTCCTTCTGATTTCCATGAGCGGCGATAGTACCTAGCATCGTGACTCTAGTGAAGATAGCTCGGATTCTTCCAAATCGTCGGGTTATACTAACTCATCCGTAGATGTAGAGGTATCGGCTTGTTTCATAAAATTTTATACCTGCAGATTTGTTGCCACTTGTCTTTTAATTACCTAGGTACTTTTACTTTTTGCGAGGATCTTTGCTGCGAGAACAAGGCTATTATTAACCCATCATTTGGTGGGTCAAAAAGCCCCGTCGGTAAATTAATATCTTGATGGGTTACGGCACTCTCGAGTAAACAGTCCTTCTTTATCGGAGCTTGAAAAAGAAAGAAAGTCCAGTAAGTTTTATTATAGCCGATAAATATTTCCTGTTCATACTTTTGCTCATCCTGTGGTTTCTTTTTCCAGAAAAACCCAAATCCACCAAGATCCCGGCCAAAAAACATCTAAAGCGCAAGGAACAAAGCGCTGAAAGTTCTCCTCGTCAAATCGGCTTTAAGTGCGATGAAGCTAAACTATTCTTTATGCTTACCAAGGGTTATCAACCTTAAGTTTCTAACCTCGTAATATTCCCCTTTTTAGCCGACAGCGCCTATTCAAGTGGCTGGTATTTTGGCCGAGCTCCAGGGTGCTTCTGTTAGTCCCCCGATATTGCCTCCTCTATACGGCCCTGCTGCTTCGCCTCCTCGGTGACCATCAAAGAGAATACCGGGAGGAATCGTTAGACTTTGATGACCTGCTCGGCTTTACCTTGGACGAGCTAACCGACCCAGAAAGGATTGCCCCCGATGACTATGCAGCTGATATCCGCAACATAATCATGGTTTCTCAGAAGGTATCCGCTGCGGTTGTCCAATCGGGCCCGAACATGCAGGAAAAGCTAAATCGGCTTTTAACTGTGATTTCTCAGCCAGAGGCAGTTATCTTGGCTGATGCTCAACCGATTCGTGATGCAATGGCCGTAGTTGAAGCCGATCTCCCGCTTGAGGCCCTGAAAGCCATTTTGGATGTTTGTCATATAGATGAGAGGCGGGCGGAAGTTGAAGCTGCAACAGCCAGAGTAGCACAATGAGAGGCTCAAGCAGCCGACCAACGTCGTCTGGATGAGTTGGTGGCAGATGCAAAGGCCAAGAAGAAGAAGTATGACGAAGATTCTTCTACCCTCAAGGCTGCAAAGTCCTCAGCGCAGAAATTAGAGTTGACGAAAAAGCGGCTTGAGGAGGAGCTAGCTAAAGTGGAAGAGGAACTTGCAAATAATCTTGTTTTGGTGACTACCACTTCAACATCTCTGAAAAGCCAGAAGGCCGATATTGGTCTCGCCGTAGCAAAGGTGAGAGAACAATCGGCCAAAGTTGTTCCAGTGCCCGGCACCGCCAAAGCTGATGAAGACATTATATGCGGCGTCACTGAAACATTGGCCAAAGCTGCTGCAGCACTTTCGGCTTTGGGGGCTAGAATCCCTGGCTTAGGCCTGTAATTTTGTGACTTGTTGGTGCTATGCTTTCAAAACTGTTGCTTTTGCGGTGCCTTTTGTAATACTCTTAGTTGGCTGGTTAACCGACTGTATTTATCTTAATCGGCTGTTTAACCGATTTGTTTTAGAATTCTTTATCGTATTCCTGATCATGCACCGATCCAAACGCTAGGGTAGTACCGCTTTAGATATTTTCCATTGATTGCCTTAGGTAACACAAATCCTTCAAGTGTTTCGAGTATATATGCGTTTCCGCCGACAAGCCGATTTATTTTATACGGTCCTTCCCAAGTAGGCGACCATTTACCGAATCGGTTATCCTTAGAACCAATCGGCAATATCGTTTTCTAAACTAAATCGGCTTCACTAAAGTTCTTCAGTACAACTTTTTTATTATATGCTCTTGCAACTCTTTCTTTATTCATTTTAAGCCGATCCAAAGTAACCAGCCTTAATTCTGCCGAGTCATCTAAGTTGCAAAGCATCAATTCCTTGTACTCATCGGCCGATAGATTATTCTGCCTAGCCACTCGCATTGATTCGACGTTTATTTCTCACAGGCAACACGTCCTCTTGACCATATACCAAGCGATATGGTGACAACTTAGTCGTCCGTGAAATGCTAGCCGATAAGCCCATAGAGACTCGATAGTGTAGTATGCCAAGTTCGAGGCTTTTCATCAATTTTTCTTTTGATCAACTTGATCAAAGTTTTATTGGACGACTCGGCTTGTCCATTAGCCTGAGCATAATATGGTGATGAGTTAAGCAATCTGATGCGGACTTTCGCAAAGCTTTTAAAATCGTTTGACATGAACACAGTTCCTTGATCGGTTGTGATAGTCTGAGGAATGCCGAACCGATGGATAATGTGCTCATTAACAAAGCCGATTGCTTCTATCTTGGTGACTTTCTTGGCGGGCAACCCGACCCATTTTGAAAAATAGTCTGTAGAGTCGCAAGGATAAACTTATGGCCTTTGCTTGATCTTGGGAATATTTGGCCGATTACATCTATCCCCCATCCTCTGAGCGGCCATGGTTTAATAATGGGATGTAGAGCGATCTTTGGTGCAAAATTGCACATTCCCAAACTTTGACAACTTTGGCACCCTTTGTAATATTTGAAGCAATCTTCTAACATAAATCGGCCAAAAGTATCTGTCCTCCTCAATACCCATTTCATCTTGTAAGCGATTGATGTGCACCACAAATTCCTCATGGACCTCACCCATAGCCACTTTTGCTTCTTCATCGCCTGAACACCGTAAAGCAATCCTTCGATGTCCGATAGTACAATTCTCCTTGAGCATGACATATTTCATCGCTTTTGGCGAATTTTCATGTGATGGTCCGAATGGGTCCGTCGGTAAGTTTTATTTACGTCCTCAATCGGCGTTATCAACACATAGCCTTTGCTCTGTCGATTAAGTCAAGCGTTTCATGTCGGCTATATTCCTTGTAACTTTGACATTTGTTGAGCTAACATATTGGCTTTACCATTCATTTCCCTAGGCACATGGCAAATCACGAAAAAATGCAAAGGTGCCTATTACTTCAAGGCAATGTTCTAAATATTTCGATAACACCTCATCATAACATCTAAATTCTCCTTTAATTTGTTGTACCACGAAGAATGAATCACCGTAGGCCTCCACGATGCTCACTCGATACTTTCCAATAATTGGAGCCCTTTAGTAATGCTTCATATTGATGCGGTTATTAGAGCATCGGCCATTGAGTAGATATCTTGAACTTCGATGCTATACCCTTTGGCGAAATCAGCACAACACCTATTCCGCTCCTTCTTGGCAAACTAATCCGTCGAAATATAGCGCCAAGGGCCACATCGACCATTCTGCCGTGGTATCATGTCTGTAATGAAATCGCTCTTCGCTTGGCCCATATGACTTTAGCCGATTCATATTGCGATCGAACTTCGGTCAAGGTGTATGCCCATTTCCCAAGTCGTCCTCTCAAAATTGGCGCGAGCAAGATATATTTGATGATATCGTTTTGCATACTATTATACAAGTCGATGCCAATATGTAATGCCTTAACTTGGTGCGGCGAAATACAATGATAAACATAGCATTTCTATATAAAATTACCGATTTGACCTCAAAAGCCGTTGGTGAGATAAAATATTACGCTCTTTGCCATCGATTTCCTGCCAACACGGCCCGATAGTTTCCTTTTCGGTAAACCGTATAATTTGAAGGAATCATACGTAGTGCGGCGAGGTGGTGGTGATGCCAAGTATTTTTGATTTCATCAAAAGCTTTCTGTTGTCGGCTCCCCACGAACTCGATGATCCTTCAACTTCAATAACGGCGTAAAAGCTTGGATCCTACGAATGATTCGAGATAAATCGTCGTAAGTAGTTAATTTGCCTATCAACTTTTGCGGTTCATTTTTGCATGTTGGCGGCTCGGTGTTTGCTATGGCATTGACCCTTATCAGCTAACCCGATACCTCTCGATGCACCATAAAACCGAAAACTAACCAAACCGCCAAATCGCACTTCAAGGATTCATCTTTAACCCATGAGCTCTTGTGTTTTGAAATACCTTTTCTAATCGGCTAAGTGTTGCGATCCTCCTTAGACTTGACAACCCGTCATCGATGTAAATTTCAATGATATGGTGATTAGATTGTGAAAAATTAAATTCATGGCACGTTGATAAGTGGCACTGCATTCTTCAAGCGAATGTCATTCTTGGCCATTCATATAACCCTAACGCAGGACATCGAAGGCCGTTTTGGGGACATCGACTACGCCATGAATATCTGGTTATATCCGGCGTTCCCATCAAGAAAGCTAATGATTTTGTTACCGAGGCAGCATCGATAAGCATATCGGCTATAGGCATCGGATATTCATCCTTTGGCGTGGCTTTATTCAAATCTCTAAAATCTACACACTCCGAAGCTTACCATTTTCTTCATAGCGGGAACAATGTTGGACACCCACTCGGCATATCGGCAAGGCCTTATAAACTTGGCCTCCAACAACCTTTCAATTTCTTCTTTTATTACATTATACAACTCTGGATTAAAACGACGAGGAGGTTGCTTATATGGCGATACCGGCTTAATAAATGCGTAGATGTTCAACTAGTTGTCGGCTTAACCTAGGCATCTCATAGTATTCCCAAGCAAAACAATCCCTGTATTTTCTAAGTATTTTGACCAACTTATCTTTATATTCTAGGCCTAAACTTGCGCTTATAAAAGTTGGTCTCTTTCTATCACCTTCTCCTATATCAACTTCTTCAAGCATATCGGCTGAAGTGAAACCTTGCCCCAATTTTTCGTTTTGAAAGTCCTCAATAGCTTCACGAGTTTATAAACTTGCGATAGCTTCTTGCTTTGTCTGTAGAATTTGAATCATTTTTGACCCCATCTTCTCAAGATTTCATTGCTTAGATCAAAGGTGCACAGTGCGACATCGATCGGCGTAAAGCTTGTCTTCCCAATCCGATGAAATCACAATCGTCCGATGCCTTACGATATGCATTCTGCTTCTTCATGTGGCCAATTTGCATCGGAGTAGCCATAGCAATATGAGCCGATGTATCGGTTGAGACGACTTCGACTTCATCTCCATTCCTTTGGATAAGCAATTGGTGCATGGTCGGGGTATCTGGCGGTTGGCGTGTATCAATCTCGCCCTAGGAGCACATCAGTAGTTCCTTTTGCTTCAACCACAAAAACGCGGTCGGCAAGGTTTTATTGCCGGCGGTCGGTTCGATTACCATCACTCCTTTGGCCGGTGGGGTCACTGTGAAGTCATTTAATACCATGTTTGTTTTGATCAAGTCTTCATCGGTCTTCCCCAACTTCTGCAGTCTTGAGTGGCATCAAGTTCTGATAGCCCCGTCCACAAGCATCCTTGATATCGGCTTTTCATTGATGTAACCCTTCAAATACAACGGCTTTAGATGCGATGTGGATCTTGCGGTTTCTCAAACACTTGCATCTTGTGCCCCGGACACATTTGAGCAAATCGTCTTTAGCGGATTCGGTTTTAATTCGAATTCAATTGGTAGGGTGAACACCATATTGATATCCATAGGAGTGCCATCTCGAATTATTGGTGACATTAAATCGTCTGAAGAATCCGACTCATCATCGGCTTGTTGTTTTCTCCTCCACTCCTTTGTGACCGACCTCACAGTCGCAATTCATTAACTTGGTCTCTCTGTTTTTCTTCTTGACTTCTCTCATCTCTTGCGTTCTTAGGCGTTGGAGCGCTGCGTTGTGATCGGCTAAGCCCGATCGAGCACCATCTAGGTTTAGGTTCAAGCGGTTTGCGGATTCTACCAACCAAGTTCTCGTGAGCTCTTCCTTGTCTGGTTTAGCGCTGACCTCTCTCTTATCGGCTTCTTATACCTTGACTCGTCTTGATCCGGTTACGGTGATATAGGCGCTCTCTTCCGACTGCCTTGGCCAACTTCTTTGCGGGTAGTGCTCCATGGGGCATGTTTTTGAAGATGGTAACGTCATACCCCTCTCCCAATGAATTGCCAAAAGGACATCTTTCATGAGCTCTTCTGCGTTGCTTGGCGATCTGATTATCTGGTCGAAATGCATTGTTTGGCGATCGGTTGGCGAGGCTCTTTGTTTTGCGGTGGCTCACCCTCTCATATTTCTCAAGCAAGCTGCGAAAAGTTGGCCTAGGTTTGAATGCGACTTTACGGCGGAGATTTCTCGGCTTTATACCACCGTCAACTTGTAATTCCCTTTTGGTTTCTGGTTCTTGAATTCTTCCCATCTTGATCGGCTTCAATTTGGAGTGAGCCGATCGTTATCTTCAGTGTTTCCCCTTGTGAGCTTGATTCTATGTTAACTTGCCGTGTCGCGGAGGGTCTTTCATCGGCAATCTGTTTTCCTTTGCCGGAGCACTGAACCATGTTGATTGGGAAGGGGTTAACGTCGACTTCCATTGCCGGTTCTTCTGCAAACTTGAGCCGACCGTCTTCTATGGCCGATGTATCTCTGTTGTCGAAAGATGTTGCGATCGTTAGTGTTATGAGAAAGGAATGATGCCACTTACGATGTCGCCGCTTCTTAATTTAAATAAATTTGAAGGTATGGTATGTCCTTCGGTAGTCGTATCGACTTTTCTTGTAATAACATGTCAAATATGCGGTCGCACTTGGATACATCAAAAGCGTATTTTACTTGACTTACTCCTAGTCGGCTTAAGCCATGAACGGACAAGTGGTTTTTAGAACCCTTTATCCATTCGGCTATATTCACGTCTGCTTCATCTTGAGAGGTTTCGCGAACTATATTCAACCATGTTCACTTTAGCCTTTTCTTTGCCATTGTTTAATCTGAGTTTATCTTTGAATTCTTTATTTAAATATCGGCTTTCTTGTGATATGCAGATAAATAGGTGACTTAAGTTAGTAAATTCTTGTCCGCAAGTTTTTCTTTAAGCGGAAATCAACCCCTGGAAGGCTAAATCGGCTAGTTGGTTATCTGGTAATACCACACTGAAGCAGCGATTTCGTACTTCTCTAAACCTTCTAATATACTCAGAAGCCGATTCACCAAATTTCTGTCGGACAGCACTTAGATCTGAAATCCTTAACTCCAGACTGCCAGAGAAAAAGTATTCGTGGAATCGGCCTTCTAAATCGTTCCAAAAGTGGACCGAATTTGGAGGCAGATTCGTGAACCAAGTGAAAGCAGTTCCTGATAAAGATAAAGGAAAAAGTCTAATCTTTAATCCATCGAATTGGGCTGCTTCACCACACTGAGTGATAAATCGCCCAACGTGTTCCAGAGTGGTGACCGAATCATCCTCCGAAAATTTTGCGAAATCGGGAATCCTAAAGTTATGGGGATACGGCATTCGGTCAATATAATCTGGATACGGCTTTCTATAGCCGATCGTTCTCCCTTTGGGCTGTAGGCCAAACTGGTCCCTCAAGACTGTAGAAATTTGGTCGGCCCAATTGATGCTATTGGTAGATGGGATCTAGGGTTTGGACAATTGTGCTCAACAATATCCACCCCGAGAGTGCAAACTTCGGCGATTAAACTTATCTAACCGATGGGTCTTGTTGTTGCCATGGTTCACACCCATGGCCCCGGTAGGTATCTTAGGCAATGGACCAAGCTGTTACGGGTATGTAACTACTTTATATGGGACGGATTCTTAACTTGGAATGGTCCTTGGGGTTTACAACTTCTATCTAATTCAATGGTGAAAGCCATTGGGCATAGGAAGTTCTTGATCTTTGATGGATCTATTTTCGCGGCGTCGGTGTATGCATGGTAATGGCGGTTAGGTTTGGACGAGGTTTGATGGTGCTAACACGATTGGGTTGGGTCGGCATTAGTGATGGCGCTGGCGCCGACGCTTTGATCGTGCTAGTGTTTGGTGCCACAGAGTACATAGGATATGTTGGGAGTGGCTGCAACGGATCCATCAACCCTCCAGATGTCGCCAGTTCTTGTGCAATCGTCTTTCTGCTTGTTCTCTATCATTGGCTTTAAGGTCGTAACCAAAGCCGATGATTGATTAATCAATGCGTGATGCACAGATTGCTCAATCATAGCAGATAATTCGGCTTGTGCCGGGAGATATCGGCTTACCGAATTTGACGCAGCATCTGTCTCGCCGAAGGGGTTCAATGTTGGCAACGCCATCTTCTATGTGACCCCTCGTCGGGTTTTCTGATAACAACCCAGTATTAATTCTTCCAAGGCGACCTTTGGTCTTCAATCTCCTTGCTTGCGCCACAGTTAAATCGTCCAAGGTAGGGACGATTATGGCATCGGCCTCATCACCGGTGCGGTGGATTTACTGCTGATCATCTTGTGGATTTGGTGGTCCCACGTCGTGCCAAAAATGTGTTGGCGCCAAAAAGCGTGAAGAGGTTTACGGTTGCAACACACCGAGCGAACACCGGGTTCAAGCGTCTTGTGGCGTGCAATCGATTTGACCTGTAATCGATAAGGAGAATAGTTGTAAAATTTAATCAAGCCGATCCTCGGGGTGAATTGGCTAAAATCAAGAATCAGCCGAGCCGATTAGAAAGGTAAATAGACTAGTCGATTAAGACTAATCCGAGGGTAAGAGGTAGATTGATTACGAAAAGCGATCGCAACAAGGCGAATAAATCAAACTGAAAAAAAGCCAATGGCGATCAAACAATCGGCGATGCGCAACTTTATTTGATCGATGTCGACTTACAAAGGAAAGATTACAACGCTAAAAAGACTAAGAACTACGGGAAGTAAAAACTGGCAGATGTGTTGATTGTTGTTTTTCTTCAAGCAGCCTTGGTGCGCCTTATATACCCGCCTAGCCGATCCGAGTCATGATCCAACACGACAACGTAGTCCGAATCGGCTTCGTAGTTTCCTACCTGGTCTCTAGTTTCCAATTGTTATCTGCACGTCATATGGGATTTCCATGTGTTTATCGAACTCCTGCAGATATTCTCGTATCTTATCCAAACTCATGTTTTTCTGCCGATTCTTCTAGAAATTTTCAAAACTGGTGCAAACAATACCCGTGGGTTCAAATTTGGACCTAGGCCCGGACCCATTGGGTCGGTACCCATGATACCGGACTCACGCAGTATTTTGCCATCCTAGCTGTTTGGCAAAGCCGGTCTTTAATCTGTAAGTTTTAGGGGTAACCAAAAGGAGATGCAATAACCTAACAAAACACAATGGTGGATTAGTAGGGAGGTGACACGGAGGTAATGAGACAGGACGGTGGAGGTTGGGGAGGTGGAGTGAGCAAGATGGAAGGCAGTCAAGCGAAGCCATAGCTGAAAAGCTCCTTCCTAGCAGCTGTAGTTTTTAGGAGTGCTTTTGCTGTGGCTTAGATTCCCAGTTGCTTCTGACCATCTTTGTTTGGAGGAGCTTTTAGTCTAAAGTGAAGCACAGCCTCCCCCCCCCCAACAACCCTAACTCTGTGGTCCAACCTATATATTCTCTTCAGGGCACATTTTTCGACAGGTACTACAATTTACAATACAAGCAGAGACACATAATTTAACTTAATTTATAAGCTCATTGGTATGTAAAGATATGGCCTTTTCAAGGCAATACTCAAAAGAACTTTGAGCTGAGTTCCAAAAACAATCTAACTACCATTGATAATTGGCCAAGTCGAGTAGAATGGAAGTCAATCGATCTATCAGTTCATAATGATGTAAACAATTATCGAGTTAAACATAGCTGCACATATTTTATAGTGTTTGAGCATAACTGATTACGGATTATTCATGCAAACTTACGTGCAATGTCTGTCTCAATTGCCAAACTATGTCTTCTGTAAAAAAAATGGCTGGCTTATGGACGAATATAATTCAACCAAACTAACCATATCTTTACATATAGCATAAAAAAAATTGGAATATGCCAAGGTATCCAAAATAATTCAACAACAACAACAACAAAACAATGAAAGAAAATCTGTGCACCACTACATCTATTTAAACTTTGCCAACACAAAAAATTTGGAGAATGCTACATTTCTAAGCGATCATAACAATGTAAATTTCCATATCTTGTTAGTTCAGTTTATTACCCTTTTTCTTCTGCGCAACATCGCTTCCCTGTTTCTTCTGTGCAATCACCCTATATTTCTACTTACTTTTTTATTGTCTGCACAGTCTGCACAAAGTAGTGTAAACTCTTAGCTCATTTTGCTCCTTCCAGACCCATTTGCTCAGCATGAGTAGAAAATTGAGTCCCCTTTGAGATAATTTTTTATTGTGCAGATATTAGATTCTCTATGAATGGGATGGGTAATAAATTCTGATTTTGGGTACAAATTTTGCCATCCACAATTAGAAGAAAATTTGTATTCAAAATCAGAAGCTATTACCCACCCGATTCTTGAAGGATCTAGAATCTGTACAATCAAAAGCTGTCCTAAAGGGTTTAGTCCTAAATGCTCCACACTTTCTTTTTTTTTGTGCCATTATCGGTACTATTCAATTATTACCAGGTAAGTTTGCTTAACAATTTACTATTTTCCTACATACAGTTCATGTAAAGCTCAAAATCCACTTTGCTAACTTATGATCTGATGCCTATTTTCCTTTGCTGCAGCTCTTTCTCTCCTCCAGAATTCTTCCATTGTTTCCAACAGCACATATACAAAATCTTCTAAAGTTTGTAAAGGTGGCTGCTCTGGTAATGACAAACACCAAATTTATTTGAGCTTGTTGCCTTTTCTGTGCACTATCTCAATATAGTAAGATCGCTCTTGCAATTTTCACCTACAGTAGGCCTCAAAGCAAAAAAACATCAAACTAGGGCTAATAACAAATTTCATTACATTTTACATGTATGTTTTCAACCATTTCCTATATTCATGATCCAAAGTAAATTTCACGTCTGTCTGTTAGCCTATCATCCATGTGCACAAGTATATACTACAAACAAGATTATGCTGTGATCCTGCCCCAGCGAGCCACTCCACATCGGCCCAGCCTCGCCCTTGCGCGACGCGTGCTCTGCGCTTCGCTCGCTCGCTCCGCCTTGTTCGCTCCGCAGGGGAAGTGGTGGACTGGTTGTTAGATGCTGGCTCTGGCGAACTAGCCGAGCGGTAGTGGCCCTCCGACCGCGTCGGCGCCCCTCGACAAGAGGAAAGGAACCTCACAAAGGGTTGCCTAACTCGAGCAAGAGGTTTGTTCCAATCTCTACCTTTTTCCAAGTGCATACAACTTACGAAATTAGTTTGCGAATATGTTTCTGCACTCATGTTTGCTCCCATGATTTTGAACTAGCACTCTGGTAGGGTACCAACTATTGTAATATGAACTATTTTCCCGTCACAAGTTGTTAGTCTCTAAAGACTGAGAAGTTTAGCATTCAAACCAATAACTCTTCGGCTCTTCGTTTCAGTCCAGAAAGCATTTGAAAAAATGTGTTTGGTGATAGTTTTTATCACCGTGAGGAAAAATTTGGGAATCAGAACTGCTGTAGCATTGCTATTTTGAATAAAGAAATGTGTTCCATGAAGAAATCCAATTTTCATGTGGCCTAAGGAAGAAATAATTTTTTCACGCCTTTTTGACCAGGCTATGTCATACAAAGCACTACCGAGAGAGGTTTGAAAATTGTCCTTGCGTGATGTGACGCCCTTGCGCGGCGTGGCATCACGTATACGCATCTAGTTAGGATTAAAGTTGCTCACAAAGTTGAAGGTCCACGAAGATTGGAGAAAGCATATTAGTCCAGGAAGATCAAGCTCCACGCACCACTCATTGAGTAACAAAGTCTTTAACTCGGTAAACTAGCAGATTTATCGATGCGTACAGTTGCCTTTGATAAATAACTCTAGATTCTATAATTGAAATACAATTGTACAGATTTATAGGTGCGTACAGTTGTCTTTGACAAATAACTTTAGTTTCTGTAATTGAAATATAATTGTATTTATTATATAACTTTAATATCTATATATGATTAATTTGCACTATTATAATCTAGCTCCATCAAAATAAGCAGTAAAGATCCTTCTCGTTTTTTTTCGATTAATGTGATAATTTTTAGATTTTTTCTTTTTAGATTATTGTGAGATTTTCTTATTTTTATAACGTAAGTAGATACCTTGAATATTACTGGTTATATATATATATATATATATATATATATATATATATATATATATATATAGTTGTAGGACACCACGTCAAAACCCTTTTGAAAGTGACCTGGACAAAGTGCACATCACATCAGCCCCAAATTCTCGTTTTCCACAACAATCGTCACAGCCAAGGACTCCTATAAATGCTTTCGCTTAGAGCAAGTACAATAACAATAAAGCTCACTATTTACTATATATCTTATCTATGTCATCCTTTAAATACTAAAGCCTTTGTACAATAGCTATCTCAAATGATTGTCTCTAGATGCTGTACAATAATTACCTCTTCTCTCTTATACATAATTTATCTATCTTATTTCCCATGCAATGTTGGTTCTTACTAAGAGCTGGTTCTCTTCTCTCTCCTCTTTTCTCACTGTTCCACATAGGACAAAGCTGATCTGTATACACTAAAAGTAAGCTAAGGTGGTTTTATTATACTTACTCTAACGACAGCATGCTTTCAAGCAAAGGAGCCCTTATCCAAAAATCAGTTAGTTCCAGCTTAACAAAACAGGACAGCAGAAATTCATGTCTGGATATACAGTCAATGATGTTCATCTCTTTCAGGGCCTGTGACGAGATCTTATCGAAGTGGATGTGGAAACCCCACATCCACATATTCCCCGATGCTGGGTAGGAGGGATTCTTGTTGTTCCCTAAAAATTTTAAAAACGTTACAATATTATCTTTTTAATAGATTAAATTTATTGATTGAATTAGTTCTGATTCTGGTGGTTTGAGATTTTTAAAATCTTAAAACTATTTGTATTGTACTTTTAGTAAATGTCAAATATATGTATTGAACCTATGATTTTACGAAATCATGGTATAAGATTGTAGAGTTGTATGTGTAAAATGTACATCTTTATCGAAAGTTTCTAGTTTCCTTACTAGTGTTGCTAGGAATTGGAGATGGAGGGGATGGAGTAGCTGAGCAGCCTAGGCTTAGTCGCCTAGACAGCCTGCTGTCTGTCTGCCGGAGATGCTTTAGAAAATCACTACCAGAAAGTCTGCCGGAGAACATGCGCCATCGACTCAACTTCTGTCGGAAAAATTGTTTGGCAGTGTGTCCTGTATACACAGGATTTTCTGGCACACACACACCAACTAACAAAAGGCATACAAAATTCTGAAAAAAATTGTAGATGTACTTCATAGATTACTCTATCTATGTATAAAATTGTAGGTTCAAATTTATTATATATCGATAGTTATAAAAAAGAGAAAATTCTGACAAGTTTAAATAGTTTAAACTTGTTTGAATTTTCTTTTTTTTTGTAACTCTCAATATATATAATGAATTTGATCTTGAAACTTCATACATAGGTAGAGTAATCTATGAAGTACATCTACAATTTTTTCAAATTTTTCATGATTTTGTTAGTTGAATGTACTGCAATCTTGTCAGAGATGTCTGTGTGCATGGGATACATTGCCATATATATATATATATATATATATATATATATATATATATATAAAAAAACAAAGTGAATAATCAAAATATAACAAGTGTGGTACCTTGCTAATGGATAGAATGACATAAATATATGAGGATGGATCTTCGACTATACTCAATAGATTAATAGACAAAAAGAATCAACAATTATTAACTTCTACTGTTCTGTATTGCATTGGATTTAGGACAATTAGACTATAGTTTATACACTAACATTCTTACCTTCAGAGAGACAAAAAAATCGACAGTCAATACTATATACTCAATAGATTAATAGACAAAAAAATCAGTAGTTATTAACATCTACTGTTCGGCATTGCATTGGATTTGGGGCAATTAGACTATAGTTTATACCGAGCACACGCATCCGACGAATCTCTGCCGATCAATCCGAGTCCGGTCCTTCTTTGTCGATCTCCTCAAGACCTCGACTCCTGGCTCCTCACTCCTCGGCGATTCAGCTCCTCTGCCAACGGGCCACCGGCAACGGGCGTTCGCCTACCAGTGCGTCTCCTCGACAACTCGACTTCCGCCAGGCGTTTGACTTCAGGCGCGTCCTCCCTCGCCCACAGTCGGCTAGATGGTGCTCGGCCGCTCGTTGAGGCACCGGCGTTGTCACCCGAGCCCACGGCATCACGCGCGCTCGCCTTCTCGGGAACCTCAGTTTAGTCCGTTACCCACCTAGCGCCTACCTCGGTCCCTGGTGCCCCGCCCTTGCGCCCTTAACTTTGACTCCGACTCCGGGTCACCGGCGGTGCATCTGCCACATGTGCTTCTGCCGCCCGCAGCTCGCGATTGCCTAAGGCTCCGTACGTCTGCCACCCGCAAGACAGCACTGTTCGTCTTGCTAGTGCTGCGCTACAGTGAAAGAGACCAAGTAATGTACCAACTATCAGGTGAGGTGAAAGCCCATGTCTAAGTTTGATGGCCCATTAGCCCAGTATTATAGTATTGATTATTTACTTTCTTCTTCCTCTCACAATTTCTAAACCTGTGACAGTGCGACTTGACACCATGGCTCTGCCTCTTTTTGCGTTGGGGATATTAGGGAGAGGGGGGTTCGACCGACCAAAGGTGGGGCAGAAGCTCCAACAATAGATTTGCCCCTGTTTATTAGAGGCATGTAGGGACCAACACACTAATTTTGCACTAGAATATGAAATATGTCTTTTATTTATAGATAAAATCATTTGAATATAGTGTTAAGTGATAATAGCTGAGAATAATCTAATGATTATATATATATATATATATATATATATATCTTACAAACTTGAAACTTAAGGAGGAGAGAGTATTATGCCACGAATATACTCCATATTAAAGAGGTTGGGATTGCCGGCTTCCCAGGGGCCACGTGTCACCCCCTTGGGGAGGCCCTCAGGAAAACTGAAAATCGCGTTTAGATCCTTTTCGAAAAAATTAAAAATCGTGTTTAGGTCCTTTCGACGGTTTTTTAAGTAAAATAGACTCAAAAAATATCAAAATTACGTTTAGGTCCCTACATGCGGTTTTAAAAAAAACACACATTCGTCGAGGGTTTATAGCTGAATTGAAAATCGCGTTTCGATCCTTTCGTCGTTTTTTTAGATTAGGCCTGAAAAAATTCGAAATTATATTTTTACACTAGATCAAAAAATATCGAAATTATCGTATCAGATTTTTTCCTCGCGACGCGGCATCACGCGCAACTCAAGCTAGTAACACTCACTCCGGCTCACCGCCCATTCATCTTACAAACTTGAAACTTAAGAAGGAGAGAGTATCATGCCACGAATAACACACACACCGGCTCACCGCCCATCCCTCCTCGTACCCTCTCAGTCTCCCTCACCCCAATCTGCCGCCGCCTCCCCTTGCCTCGCCCATCAGCCTTCCCCTTGAAAGTCGCCACATCCTTTGCACTGCATGCTGGCGCCACCCACCTGCATACATGCAGCACTAGCCATCGATATCACGGTAGTCCACCATGTGGTGATCACGCCACCCTCCCTCTCAAACCCGATTCTGCGACCCTCGCGATCGATCCCCACATTGCGCGGCCCTCTGTGCTCCTCGACCACGCCGCCGCTGTCCCTCTGCCTCCCAGGGCGGATCTACAGGGTATGCCGGTATGCCACGGCATACCACAGAGATTCACCTATCTGATCTATAATACCGTCATTATTTTATATAGTCAGCTTGTAAAGGTCATAACTTTAGATCCGTATGTCCGATTGAGCTAATTCTTATTGGGTTAGTTTCAAAATTGAATCTAGTTTCTACAGTTAAAATTTTACATCAATCCAACGGTTGGATCTTCAGGAATTACTATTTTAGTTAACATATGTCAGTCTGTTTTTCTGAAACCGAAGCAGTTTTTATAATTTGTTTAGGGTGATTTGAGAATCAATAAAATTTGTTTTAGCTTCCGCACAATCATTCACCCCTCTGATTGCTATATTAGTGTATATCGATTCTACATGTAATTTGAGTGCAAAGCGCTAGTTGATTTATAGAGTAGAAACAAATATAATTGCTACTTTGCTAGAGACTAGAGAGTTGCTTGTTGATGCATTGCTTTTTTGTTTGTAGAGTTGTTGAATTATAAAGAGGAGCGGAGACATTGCATCTCTTTTCTAGAAACATGCAGACAATGAAGGCTGCTTTCTTTGCTTCATCTCTTTTAGGAAATATTGCAAAAGCGAGAAGCAAAGAAGGTCTGCTTGCTTCATCTCTTTTTGAAATATTGCATCTCTTTTCGAAGCGTTTATTGAGCGAGATATTTTCTTTGAATTGATGAAAATGATATAATCAAGAGTTTCATGGCTATTAGAAGCGGAGGCCGGACAAGAAGGACAAGTAATATTGTATTCTTTAAACTATTGTAGGTGCGTAAACTTCTTTTATGCATATTTCATACTTAAAATATTGAACTATTTATATTATAATTTATACTTGTATTATCATGTTTCTAGTTATTTTATACTCGTATACGAATTTCTTGACAATATTTATAGTTGTTTATCGAATTGTTCATTGGATTTTACCGAATTATATATTATAATATTAGCTCGGCATACCCTAACTTAAAATCCTAGATCCGCCACTGTGCCTCCCCCATGACCACCCGCCGCCGTCCCCTTTGTCTCACCGTCGCCTGGCGGTAGCAGGCCACCTCCAGTTGTATTGCCACTTTGGTGATTCTTTGGCTTCTGGAAGCACGTGCCAGCAATCCATATTGGTGATTTGTAGGGATCTGCAGCTGCTGCCACCCAACGGCTCTCTCTCTCCGGGTTGCTCTCCATCCGCCAAGAGCAAAGTAATAGTTTTTCCACTAATTGATTACCTGCTGATGAATTAAGAATTGGGATTTATGTACCCATGGAGTTGAGATGCTTTTGACTCATCTATTTCGAGCTCCCAAGCTTTATATATCAGATCTATTGAAATGGCTGATCACCTGATTGTGTTAAGCTCTACTGTTTCGTTTACATGCCTGACTGTTAAGCACATCTAGACCTTTAGTTTTTTTATTTACATGATTTTTTATGTTAATCTTTGATACACTAAACCAGATGGCCCAGGTGGCTTGTCTGTGTGAAAACAAGGATGTTACATCTGTTCCTTGATCTTTGGTTTCATCCTATTTTGATTTCTTTTCAGCTCATGGAGCTATATAAGATCTAATACCATGTCCTTTTGGGCCTATGCAATTCAGTATATATCTCCGCTGGTAATTGGAGCAACAACTTCATCTTTGGTTAGGGCTGGAATATTTGATTTGAACCTTGAATTGCAGCAAGTACATTAGCTTCCTTTTGATAATGGTGAGAACATTCATGTACTAATGTTTGCTGCAAGTATCATTGCTTGGTTCTGTCGTCACCCTCACTCTACTGCGGTATGTTGTCAGCATTGTCTCTCTTTAACTATCTTTCTATTATGTAAAAGTTTAATTTTGAAAAGAAATAGTCAATTAAAGAGGCTGAAATTGGTGCGACTCATCAAGCATTGGAGAAGTTTTGAAGCAACCATACAGCCTGAAATAGTACTACAATGTGTTTAGTCTTTTCTGTTATTTACTACTCCTGCTGTTATAGATCGTAGTAAAAGAAGAAAAGCTGGTTGTGACCATGTGAAAGTGAAACTACAACCTGACAGTATCCGACGGAGGTAATGCAAGTTTTTATTAACTTGTGTCTAAATCATTACACTTATTTTCTTAATGCATGATGTGTGCTGTTGACGGATGCACCAACCTATATTGCAAAATTATTGATGGATACAACAAGCATTGGTATTAAACTTGAAGGATATGATTCCTTTATGAAGATCTTGCATTTCAATACTCTGTTAATTTTTTGTTGTACATGTCTGAAGCTACCATCTTTTCACTGGCTGTGTTGAACTTATGCACTAGTTTCTTTGTCTTTGCATATATCTAGTTTAAATGTTTGCAAACTCAGAATTTGAACTTTGAAGAATTTTGTGTGCATGCCAAGTGCTTGATGAATTGCCTAGTAGAGACAAGAATGGAGTTGTATTTTTTTTTCTGTTGTGTTCACACTGTATTGTGAAAAAACTTAGTTTGGTTTACATATTTTGTGTCCTCTTGTCTTTGTTAATTTTGTCTTCCTTGATTTGAGTTCAATTTAATATCTATCCAGTTTGACAATGCACCAACCAGAAGATTACTTTTTTGTTGGACTTGTACTTTACAAGCTTCAGCTGTTCAAGGACCTGACAGAACAATATTACTGCAAGTGATATCTAAAGTGCATTTTACCATATATCTTCTAATAATTGACATTTGGATTGAGCCATGAAATTCGAATAAGTTCCGAAGCTGCACAATGGTATGAATCTAGTGACATTTGACATGTTACAATCTCATGCAAATATGTAAATATGGTTTGATTCTCTAATATGCAGATTCCAGCGTACATCGATCTCGAATGTTAGGAAATCTAGCTGCCACTACTGTTGTTTGTTCGTATAAGTAAAATTCCAGCTAGCACTTTACAATTCTTCTCAATTTCTCTTGAATTACTGTTTTTTGATGTTATTGTTCATGTCTTATATTGATGTATGCAGTCTTAAAAAAAGAATATATTGATGTATGCTTACTATAGTTATGTCTAGGACTAATTTTTTTCCTGTTTGCAGGATATATGTCTGGAATCAATAAAATATGACAAGTTGGGGTAGCGTCAAATGGATTGGTTATCTTTAGGAGCAAAAATAGCAGTAAATATTGTATACCTCTTTAGGTTTCTTCTTTTGTACAGTAGAAAGTTGTTTACGACTTGAAGTCATGTATTTGCCTTTGCAATATTAATATAAATTAAAAGTTATTTCTGACACCATTCATTCTTGCCTGTATGAACTGAGTTAAACAATAATGCTTGACTAGCATCTTACGAAGAACTGATTTAGCACCAATAAAATAAAATGAAATGAAATTCTCATCAATTTCAGAAACACAGGTCATGGCAAACGGTCTGCTGGCAAAATGTTACTTAGGGGTCGATAGGTTGTCTGTCGGTCAATGAAATGTCTGTCGGCTAAAATATGATCAACATGGCCTGACCCTCTGCTGGGAACATGGATATCTGTCGGTAAAGACAATTGTGGACGGCTGGGTCCCTAGCAGACGATGTCAGCGGAATGCGTGTCAGCAAAAACCATTCCTGGCAGAGAGTTTGCTCTTGATGGCCATTTTTCTGGGCAGAACGAGTGCCCTCGAAGCTGTGCTGCGGTGTAGCGTGTCCACCAAATGAGGGGCAAATATGAAGTGCATTTCAACCTCTTGGCGTAACCGTGTGACCTACTTTTCACAAAACGCCGTATAAAATGGGGCATGCCTATAGATGACCACGAAAATTTTCAACAAATCTAGTTGGATGCATGGGCATCAAGCATCTTACAAAATTTCAAACTAGAAAGAGCGATGTGTATTAGGAAGCACACAAAAGGTAGAGTTCAAACGAACACGAAATGTGAGACTGGTAAGTTTGCTTCGATTTTTGAAGGAAGTTATATCCTCTGGATCCCCCCCCCCCCCCCAACACACACACCAAGAAAAAAAGGTTCCATACGTATAGATATTGCTCACTGTTTATGCTTGTTGTGTTGACAGCAATTCCTTCCTTCCTTGGTTGGGCAAAGAGCACGTACGCATACCTTTCCAAAATCATTCCTTCCTCTCGCAGTCTGTCGCAGTTCAGCGCCTACGCCTCTTCGAGTTCCGGCCTCTGCTGACAGTCATACAGGGGCTACATGTCAGTGCCCCATCACAACTGCGTTTTTAGGTGATTAATCCAGATAGAGTTCGTCTTGCACAAACCACTACTAAAGAGTAACAAAAGGAATAATTGGTAAGGAGTCAGCAGTCGAAAATGACCGAGATTTCGACAAACGTAGCCGAAATTTCATTCCTTTCAACTGAAATCTCGGAATTGTTGGTTAAAAGAAAAACAGATTTGAATTTTGCTTTTTTAATTTTGTTCGGATTTTATCCAAAATTTCCAAATCTCACCAAAATTTTGGATTTCGGTACCCTCTGAGATATCGTCTGAAAATGAAATTTGAAACCTTGCTTGCAAACCCAATACACATATTTCTGAATAATCAAGAACTGGGTGATCCATTATCATCCTTGCGTCTCTCAAAACTGAAGACTGTATAAACATGAAAAGGCATAGTAAATTCTAAGAAGTCATATGTGATAGACTTTGCAATTTTGCATTGTAGCAACTTCCGTTACTACATGCAACTCGAGCTTATTTTAACGAAGAGGGCTACTAACGCACGGTATACCGTTGGAAGCAAAAAAAACGGTATAGTTGTGAAACATGATGTGAAACTTGTGAAACATGATCTGAAACTTGTGAAACATGATCTGAAACTTGATCTGAAACTTATAAAACATAATCCTGAAACTTGTGGAACATGAACTGAAACTTGTGAAACTTGCAAAAAAATCAAACGGTATACCGTTTGTTAGTTTTTCTGTTTAACGAAACCGGAAGCATCTGTTATTATTAACAAGAAGTTCGGCAATAATTTTGATATTTGATATGTAGCCTTGCGGGTTCCTCCACTCAAAGTATATATAAGACTTTTATGCATCAGCAATGTCACATTGGTTTTATTATTTATCAATCAGAGAGGAGGTGCCAACTACAAATATCGAACCAATATATTTTAATATTTAAGTTTAATGTGAATTCTGTTTTAAGACAATAGTGCAATAAGTCCCGTTTTTTCAATCTTCAATTGTTGCCTCAGTTCAAAAATCAACCTGCGTCTATGAAATCATTTGAAACACTACCCTAAACTTTCAAAGCCGGTTTTCGTGACGCGCCCACCTGATAAAGTTTAAAAAATTATATTGGAGAGCGCACACTTTAATGCTCTTTCTTCCTCCCTCTTCTCATGTTTTTCTTTTTTTTCTCTCTCTCTTTACTTTTTCTCACGTGGCTAATATTCTTTTTTTTACTCTTTACTTTTTCTCACGTGGCTAACATTCTTTTTTTCTCTTTATTTCTTGCTCACTCTTTTTCTTGTATATAACGCTTTGTAGAGATGTTTTTCCAACATAGCTAGCACGCAGGCTCTCTCCCCTACAGTTCTTCACCCCCCAAAGAAATGTTCCTTCCTTCCATAGCTATTGTTAACTGTTTATGCTTGCTGTGTCAACACTCAACAGCAATTCCTTCCTTCCTTCCTTCCTTGGATGGGCAAAGAGCACGCATACCTTTCCAAATTCATTCCTTGCTCTCGAGTCTGTCGCAGTGCAACGCCTACGCCTCTTCGAGTTCCGGCCGCCGCCCTCGGCTCCGCTGCGCCGTCTCTCGACCACCCCGCCCGTGCCGCCGCCTGCAACGGACTGTGAGCAACAAGGCAAGAACACGCCGGTGTGTTTTCTAGGAAATTCATTCAAGTTTTGTTTGAAAATCTCGTCCGCGATTTGACCCCGGTTTTTTTTTTGTTCCGTGCCGGTAACCAAAACTCTGTTTCAGACACACATTTGCGTTCTCGAGAGCTCTGACTGCTGCAATGGCTGAGCTGATCATGGGGCCGCTTATATCAGTTGTGAGTGAGAAGGCGTCCAGCTACCTCCTGGAGCAGTACAAGGTGATGGAGGGCATGGAGGAGCAGCATGAGATCCTCAAGCGCAAGCTGCCGGCCATCCTGGACGTCATCACTGACGCCGAGGAGCAGGCGGCCCATAGAGAAGGGGCCAGAGCCTGGCTTGAGGCGCTCAAGAAGGTGGCATACGAGGCGAATGACGCCTTCGACGAGTTCAACTACGAGGCGCTCCGCCGCAAAGCCAGGAAGGATGGGCACTACGGCAAGCTCGGCGCCGTGGATTCAGTAAAACTCTTTCCTTCTCACAACCGCATTACATTCCGTAACAGGATGGGCAACAAGCTTCGCGAGATTGTGCAGAGTATTGAGGTCCTTGTCGCAGAGATGAATGCTTTTGGGTTCAGATACCACCCTCAACCACAGGTGTCCAAGAAATGGAGGCAGACGGATCAAAACATCGACGACCCTATGAACATCGCCAGCAGATCAAGAGTTGATGACAAGCAGAGGGTCATTGAAAAGCTGATTGGTCAAGCTAGCAATCCGGATCTCACGGTTGTTCCCATCGTCGGAATGGGGGGCCTGGGCAAGACTACCTTAGCAAAGCTTGTTTACAATGACCCTAAAGTTCAGAAGCATTTTCAGTTGCCGCTCTGGGTGTGTGTGTCTGACAACTTTGATGTGGATTCCCTGGCTAAAAGTATTATTGAAGCAGCAGCTACCTACGAGAAGGATGATATCAAATCACCACTGGATCGCCTTCAAAAGCTGTTGAGCAGACAGAGATACCTCCTTGTACTGGATGACGTCTGGAAAACTGGAAAAAACTTCTCCGAAAGTTGGGAGAAGCTGAAGGCCCGCCTTCAACATGGTGGCATTGGTAGTGCAGTGCTGACAACAACCCGTGATGGAGGAGTGGCTCAAGCAATGGGTACACTTGAAGCCTACAACCTTACAGCTTTGGAGAAAAGCTTCATAGAGGAAATTATCAAGACAAAAGCATTTGGTGCTCAAAAGGAGGGAAAGCCTGAGCTACATGGCATGGTTGGTGAGATTGCGGATAGATGTAGGGGCTCTCCATTAGCCGCAACAGCACTGGGCTCTGTACTGCGTACCAAGACCAGCGTGGAAGAATGGAGGGCTGTGTCAAAAAAAAGCATCATCGCTGATGAGGAGACTGGAATTTTACCGATACTCAAGCTCAGCTACGACGACTTACCGGCACACATGAAGCAGTGCTTTGCGTTCTGTGCTTTGTTTCCCAAGGATTACGAGATTGATGTCGACAAGATGATCAAATTATGGATGGCAAATGGATTTATCCCAGAGCAAAAAGAAGTTCGTCCCGAAACCATTGGGCAACAGATATTCAACGAGCTGGCCTCAAGATCATTCTTTCAGGATGTGAAATATGTCCCAGTTGACAAAGATAAAAGCATAAATGGGTATTGGTCTAGAATGACATGTAAAATCCATGATCTCATGCATGATGTTGCACAGTCTGTTATGCAAAAGGAATGTGTCACTATAGCTGAGAGACCTAGTCAAACGGAGTTGTTTCCAAGTACTGCTCGCCATTTGTTTTTGACATGCGAAGATCAAGAAACTCTTTTGAATGATTCTCTGAAGAAAACGTCTCCAGCTATCCAAACACTGCTGTGCCATGGAGACACATTATATGGTTCGTTGCAGCATCCATCAAAGTATAGCTCAGTGCGAGCACTACGACTCTGTCAATGGCGGAGTACATTCCTACTGAAACCAAAGCACTTGCGTCACCTGAGGTATCTTGATCTCTCAGATGGTCGTATCAAAGCACTTCCTGAAGATATAAGCATTCTATACAGCCTGCAAACGTTGGATCTTTCTGGCTGCTATCGTCTTCGTCAACTTCCGAGGCAAATGAAGTACATGAATGCCCTTCGTCACCTCTACACCGATGGATGCATCCAGTTGAAGTGCATGCCGCCGGACCTCAGCCGGCTCACTTCCCTACAGACACTTACATGTTTTGTAGTGGGTGCTGGCTCGGATTGCAGTAATCTTGGAGAGCTGCAGCATTTAAACCTGTGTGGTCGACTAGAGCTAAGGCAGCTAGAAAATGTGACAGGAGCAGATGCAAAAGTGGCAAACCTTGGAAATAAGAAGGAACTCAGAGAGCTGACTTTAAGATGGACAAGGCGTGAGGAGGAGCAACAACATAATGATGATATGGTGCTGGAGCGTCTAGAACCTCATGATGGGCTGCAGGCTCTAACGATAAGGGGCTACCAAGGCACCACTTTTCCGGAGTGGATGGATAAGTTGCTAAACGTGGTTGAGCTTCATTTGTCTGGTTGCAAGAATCTCCAGAAGCTACCTCCATCGTGCCAGCTACCAGAACTACGACTTGTTTCTTTGTGTGGATTGGAAAAATTAAAATTCTTGTTCAGTGGTGATACATCCTTTACATTTCCAAAACTGAAGGAGCTTGAGCTAACAGATCTGCCGGATTTCGAGAAATGGTTGGAAACAGATGGGCAGATAGGAGAACAGATAATGTTTCCTCAACTTGAGAAGCTGTCAATCCAGTACTGCAAGAAGCTAACGGCATTACCGGAAGCACCACTGCTGCTTGGATACGATACAAGTTCCAATTCGGCATTTCCAGAATTAAAGGAAATCTGGCTAAGTGGTTTAGATAGTTTAAAGAGCTGGGGGATGACGGAAGGAACGACGGATGGTGAACATTCCTCCTTCCCTATCCTTGAGATTGCTGGTATTTCTGGATGCCCAGAGCTAACAAGTTTTCCTCAAGCACCGAAGCTCACTAAATTATACATATATAGTTGTGGCAACCTGGTATACTATGGTGGGGAAATAGAACTGCCGGCTGACCTGGTGGACGGCAAGGAGAAACAGAACCATAAATCCCCTCAGTCGATTATGAGTTTATATGGCTGCAACTTCTTCCGCTTAAGTGCACATTGGTCGCTGCGATGTTTTGTACAGCTTCAAGATTTGAGTATTTGGAGCTGCGATGGGCTCGTCCACTGGCCAGAGAAAGAGTTCCAAAGCTTGGTATCCTTGAGGACATTAATTATTCGTGAGTGCAGCAAACTGACTGGATACGTGGAACGTCCTGACCAATCAACATCAGAAAGGAGTCAACTCCTGCCACGTCTCGAGTCTCTAGAAATATATTACTGTGAGAGTTTGGTGGAGATCTTCAACGTGGCCGCATCTCTCAAAAGAATGTCTATTGGTAAATGCCCTAAGCTTGAGTTGAAATTTCGGAATCCGGTTGCGAGTTTCGAGAGGACAGATCAGGTTGAACAGCAGGAAGAGTCAGCAGTAATTCAACCTGGCACTGACATCATGCACTCCACAACTATACAAAGGCTGTCGCCATCAGCCACGGAGCTTTTCCTTCCATGCCTGGAATCCCTAGAACTATATATGTGTGATAGCATTTCAGACCTTCTCAATCTTCCCTCGACCCTCACGCGCATCACGATTAGCAAGTGCCATAAGATTGAGAACCTATCAGGCCAGCTGGATGCCCTACAAGGGCTAACAATCCGTGATTGTGAGACATTGAGATCACTGGAATCTTGCTCAGGGGAGCTTCCATCATTGAAATCCCTGTACCTTCGCAATTGCGATTGCATGGTGGCCATACCAAATGGGCCAAAAGCATACACGTCCCTTCAATTCCTTACCATTAAACACTGCCGTGGTATAAAGTCCCTCCCTACATGCCTGCAGCAACGACTCGATAACCTTAAGATGAAAGATATAGACGCTCGTATTGAAGGTACCTTCCAACAGACTCATACATCCATTTGCTTTCGCTCCTACGGTTCCTATATATATCATTTTATATTTTTATTTCTAAATACATATCATTTTAAAATTCAGAGATAATTTTTTTTACCTTTTTTTCCTTTGCATATCCATACCTATTTCTAAGGTTATACTACTTTGGATATTATGGTCTTTTATATACACGCCTTAGTTGTTTTGCTAGAATAGCATCTATTTAAGAATGGAGGGAGCATTATGTATTTTTTTAAAAATTATTTAGAAAGAGAAAAGAACTAAGCGAAGTGCAATGCAACCAAGCAAGCTAGTGTCACCTACGAATTTGTATAAAGTATGCCTTCTATTTGGAACTAATTTTTAGATGCAAAACCATTCGTCGATTCGATGGTCAGAGATAGGAGCATTTTGGTCCTTAGTTTGTCACTAGATTTAACAAAATCCTATCGAACCGGCTGAAGCTCAACTCCAAAAGTTAGGTTCCAAAATGTACCACAGTCCAAATATAGATAAGTTGTTTACTAACCTTTCTTAAATAAAGAATGGTTTTCTTTGAACTTCCATGGACAATGTGCCATATACTATAAGATTCTCTAGTTAATTTTCCTGTATTACACATTGATTTGCACAGATTCTATAATATTCATTTATGATTCAGGGCCTAGGCTATCAAAACCGAAGACTTGGATATACGCCATTAAGAGGCTGCTGAGGTAGAAATAGCAGACTGAAGTCCTGAGCAAAGTTATCACCAAGGTTAGTAATATCAACGAGTCTCTGAATCCTGTCATTTTGTAAGGATAAGCTAGCTGATAGGTTTCACATGATGCTCCTCGTAAAACCCTTCCCTTAAAAGACCAGCAGATGTGCACGTCAGTAAAACCATGGGGGAAAAGATCAAAAGATGCCTCCAGCAGGGTATCTACTGCTACACAGTAACCCAAAGGGTACGAATGGTAAGGAGCCTCGTTAAGTCAAGTCCGACTACATCTACATCTAAGTAGCCAGCATAACCAATTCTAAGCTCTATTACTATGAGCTTCAGCAGACTGTGTCATTAATTCCTGCAAACCCGAACCATGGACATCTAGATTGTCAATAGCTGGTTGATCCATCAACTGCCAGATCCTATTCATCCCTCTGACCTCTTGAAACTGAAGTCTGCACAAACATGAAGAGAGCATAGTAAGTTCTGAGATGTCCTTTGTGATATCAGTAGAAAAATATTCAATTGCTTGAGAAGGGACTTTGTAGTAGAGCAATTTTCGTTAATACATAAGATGTTCACCTAGGGCAACATGCAAATTGGCCTTATTTTGGCGAAATTGGATGCATTTGTTGTTAATAAGAAGTTAAACAAAAAAATTACAATTGATAAGTATACTTGTGAGGGTAACAACACATCTGACAAAAAGAACAAACCCAAATGATTATCTATTACCAGACTGCATGCAACATTTTACAAAAAAAATTCTAATAGCCTTCTGAGTTTTGACCCCTACTCCGGATTCATTTACAGAGCAACCATTTTGATTCAAGCATCATATCAACATGGAAAAATGATAAAATTTGGGATAGTCTTCATTTTATCCACCAGGACCACCACCATTCCAACCTATAAAATAACAAGTTCACATTTAATTTGTGCTTGGAGATATACAAAGCAGTAATTCCTGACATACACAGAACCTTTATGCTCCACAATGCCACATTGGTTTCGCTAGACAGCCAACTATTTTTCATTGTGCAGGAGGCGCCATCTAGAAACTAAATCCAATTTTTTAATATTAAACTTTAATGTGAATTATTTTAAGACAATAGTCATATAGTAAATATAATTCCAAGATTCAAAAAGTACCTGAACATTCTCAAGTCTCAACAAGTAAGCTGTTACAAGCGCAATTTAACTTTGAGGAAAGTTATATACATAACATATGAGACAAGATATTGCCAACGCAAAAGCATATTATATTTTATCTAAGAGAATAAATCAGATCAGTGCATCATATTTACCCTACATAACGGACCTATAAGTTATGTTATTTTTCATTAAGCAATGAGACACCTTTATGAGCTGTTTCAAGATGCATTAGATCTAATTTTCCCTTCTCTCCTGACTGAGATCCACACCTAGTGGCGTCATTTTCACATTTAACATGGATAGTTCCAGTGTTTAATTTCTCTAATTAATATCGGTGTTCCTAGAGAGCATCTTGAAACAATACTAAAAGTAGTGCCATTCAAATAATGCCAATGACCTATATGGCTGCAATAACTTGATACAAAATGTGATTGTGCATAAATAGTGCTTCATTTGAACCACATGTCTTGCCTATGTAACACGCAATCATGAAAGGTGGGAGGCTTCTCGGTTGTAGGCTTGTGCCCAAGTGGAACTGTGGTGAGGAAGACAGCATGGCGGACGGTGCTGAAGGCTGAGAAGACAATGTAGGTGAGATAGGAAGAATAGTTGAGGAAATACATTTATTTCTAGCTTAATCCCAATTATACGACTAGATGCCTTTTCATACAAGTCTTTGACCAACTTCCTAATCACCTAGGACTCTAACTCAACTAGAAAAAACAACAGAATAGATACACAATCGAACTCTATCCTTAAAAACTCATCTCTAATTCTGATTACAGACTCCCTAACAAGAATATATCTCTAACAACTCCTGAACTCGGGCAATGGCTGGACCCTGCCACATGATCCCATGCTTAACTCCCTTCTGCCGAAACTGCTGCTGACGACTCTCACGCAACTGCTACTGATCTCCTCGTTCCATGCATATTTCCCCACATTTTTTTTGATAATGGAATCAACTCCGGCCTCTGCCAAAGCACACAGCCCGGTTTTATTACATAGTCTTCAGCTACACAGCTGAACAAATGGGGAGGAAATATAACATGAATATTGTATCAAAAAATTAAGGATAGCAAAGCCTATTGTGGTTATTCCATCCATTCTTGGCAAAAAGCTTCATTGCAACAACCTCCAATCGTGTGCACACTAAACGAATGTTCTCCTTTGCTTCCTCACGCCGCAACAATGCCCAAAATCGCAGCCAAGAAGTTCCCTTGAAGACACTGCATGAAAGAAGCATACCGCTTTCTTACGAAACACAATATCATTACGACAACACCAAATAGCCCAACAAATAGCAGCCACACCCATAAAGATCGGTTGAGTCTTATTTTTGCCCATGCCGAGAGCCAATCCCTAGCATATGAGGCATAGATGTAGGTAATGACAACCCGAGCTATCTGAATAATTAGCCAAATAGACCTAGCATTATGATATCAAAGAAAAGATGTTGTATCGTTTCATTATGATCACAAAAACAACACTTTTGATTCCCGCCCAATTTAAACAGCCAAGTTATCCTTTGTCAAAATAACTCCACTGAAGATACCAAAGGAAAATTTTAATTTTCGAGAGGATCTTCAACTTCCAAATAAATTTATGGTAAAACGGAGTTCCCTGATTCATCAAATAATGATACATAGAGCAGACAGAGAATCGTCCATGTTTATGTAAATTCCAAATAAAAGTATCCTTCTCACTTGATAACTGAACATGAGCTATTTTAGCTACAAGGTTGAGCCAATTAGTTAATTTGTCACCCACTAATGCTCTACGAAAACAAATATTTAATGGCACATGGCTCAAAACCTGCGCCACAGTACTATGGGGAGTAAGAGCTATATTATAGAGGTTAGGAATTGCTCCTTAAGAGGTCTCATGCCGACCCAAACATCTTCCTGAATCTAGTTTGTGAACCATCTTTTATGTTGAAAGTCCCACAACATAAAACCGATCCTTGACCTTTAACAAACCTTTCCAAAAATGTGAGTCACTAGGTTTAATTTGAACTGTGACAAGGTTTTAGAATTCAAATACTTATTCAAGCAAAGATCGCCAATTCCCATCGTCATTAAGCGTTGAAAAAGCCACTTACTTAAAAGACAAGTATTCTTGATTTGGAGGTTTGTTATACCCAATCCTCCTTGATCTTTAGGAATGACAAAGAATGTCCCATTTAGCAAGATGATATTTCTTCGTAGCATTATTTCCTTGCCAAAAAACACGGACCGATAATAGTCAAGTTTTTTAAGACTTCCTTTGGAATCTCAAAAAGGACATCATGAACATCGGTAAACTACTAAATCTTGAATTTAGTAAGACCAGCGACCCCAGAGGACAAATGCTTGGCCTTCCAAGTACTTAATTTCCTCTTGAAGCGTTCTTCAATTGCACTCCAATCTATATTACGGAGTTCACGATAATGCATTGGTATTCCTAAATATCGAAAAGGAAATGCACCAATTTTGCAGCCGAATAACTCTGTGTAATCATCCTCAAATCGTTTAGCATCACCAAAACAAAATATTTCACTTTTATGAAAGTTTATCTTTAGACCAGATAATTGTTCAAAAACACAAAGCAATAGCTTCATATTTTTAGCTTGTTCCAAATCGTGGTCCATAAACAAAATGGTATCGTCTGCATATTGCAAAATAGACAAACCATCATCCACAAGATGAGGAATGACCCCTTTTATCTGGCCATCTTCTTTTGCTCGCTTTATCAAAATAGCAAGCATATCTGCGACTATATTGAAGAGAATAGGCGATATAGGATCGCCTTGTCGAAGACCTTTTCTCGTTTGAAAGTAATGCCCAACATCATCATTAACTTTGATGCCTACACTACCACCAGAAACAAAATTTTCAATCCATTTACACCACTTCGGACAGAAACCTTTCATACGTAATGTTTGTTGAAGAAAAGACCATTTAACTTTATCATAGGCCTTTTCAAAATCAATTTTAAAGATTACACCATTTAATTTCTTCACGTGTAATTCATGAATAGTCTCATGCAACATAACTACTCCCTCCATTATATTTCGACCTGGCATAAAAGCTGTTTGAGACGGTCGAACCACATGTCCGGTGACACCACAGAGTCTATTAGTGCCAACCTTGGTAAAAATTTTGAAACTAACATTAAGCAGACAAATAGGTCTATATTGCTGGATTTTTGTAGCCTCCTTAACTTTTGGAAGAAGAGTAATAATACCAAAGTTTAGGCTGAATAATGGTAAACGATCTTCAAAAAATTCATTGAAAAGAGACATCATATCCCCTTTTATTAAATCCCAAAAAACCTGATAGAATTCAGCAGGAAATCCATCCGGACCAGGAGACTTATTATGCTCCATTTGAAAGACCGCTTCCCTAACTTCATTCTCCGTGAAAGGAGAGGTAAGAAATCTGTTCTCATCATGAGACACTTGTGGAATATCGCTATCTGGTCCTCCACCATACTAAAATTATTATCTTCTGGCGGACCAAAAAGCCCTTTGTAATAATTTGTGATATATGCTTTCAATTGAGTATCACCAACTACTACACCATCTTCTGTTCTAATTTGAAAATTCGATGTTTTCTATGTTTACCATTGGCAACCAAGTGGAAAAATTGGGTATTATCATCCCTTCCAAAAGGTTTTTAACTTTAGCCCTTTCATACCACTTTATTTCCTCTTCCCTCAACAAATGAATTAAACGTTCCTTGAGATAATGTTTCATATGAATATCTTGATCTGAAAGGGCGATTATTTACGCCTTTTATCTATATGATCAATCATAGTGATTAGCTTCTTTTTCTCTTTTTATTGTGACCAGGCGTGTGTTTAGCCCATCCTCTCGAGATATTGCACGATAGTACATATTTTATTCGCCATTTTTCCATGGCCGTTTGCCCCGATCCTTCCGATTGCCATACATTAGCAACCAAAGCATAGAATCCATCTCTAAGTAACCAACCCTTTCAAATTTGAATAGAGACCGATGATACCTATGAGAGGACGCCTTTTGTGTTCAAAAGCAACGAGTATGATCCGAAGGCTTCTATTTCTAGCCTCCACAATCGAAAAAGGAAATTTTTGCTCCCACTCTGTACTTACTAAAACCTGTCTAGCTTCTCTAAAGTGGGTTCATCTCCACTACTAGCCAGTGTAATGGCGACCCGACATTTCTAGCTCTTTAAGTTCTAGAGATTGAATAACCATATTAAATAATTCCGCCACTTGAGCATAAAGTTATCTTTATTTTTGTCCTCGAACTGCGCATAATGTTAAAATCACCACCAACAATGTATGGTAGTAATTCTTTCTTTGCATGTATGAGCCATCTCTGTTAAAAAAGCTTGTTTGTGGTGTTGTTGTGCGGGACCATAAACGCATACAACACCCACTTAAAATCATCATTTTTATTTGAGCGTGAACTTCACATAAAAGTCACCCTCATCAATGGCTCCAATGTCATAAGTAGTTAGGTCGACTCCTAGGAGTATACCCCCTGACCTCCCATGAGGTGCCATACAATGCCACATGTAATCCCGACCTCCACATAGTTTCCTAAGGGTCACATCTGGGAGGCCGATCCCGACCCGCTTCCATGAGAGCAATGAAATCGATTTGCTCCTCTTTTACCATATCTGCCAAATACCCATGCTTAGCCAAGTCTCCAAGACCTCTGCTATTCCAGAAGACCCTTTCATTTGAGACTCACTTTGGATGGGGTAGTGGGTTTTTTAAGCATAATACCCACCTTATTCTTTCTTCTTGGATTATATTTCTTTCTCTGAGGACGCATTAAGTTCACAACAAATGTGATCATATCCTCGTCATACACTGCTTTCTGCATAAACGCCGAGATGTGAGTGAGCCGTGTATCTATATCATTTGCATCTTCCTCAACCAGGTTAATATTTGTTGAGGATGATTTAACTTATTTTTGTTCCTTAGCTGCAACCCTAAGCCTATCTAGTTCTATGTTTTTAATAGAAGCAATAGAAGAAGCAATGACACAAGTATCTCTACCCATAGAAACCCTATATTGGTAATTCTAGAAGAGATGGTAGCATCTGTCATGGAAATAAAGGATACATTATCACTACCCATAGAATCACCCAACTTAGCGCTTCTCTGAGAAAGTCTGAGTCCGAAATGGTTGGAAGAGATGTAAATTTACGCACCAAAGAATTCCTTTTCTCCGCAAGATGCATCGCTTTCACCAAAATATTAGTATCTCCCGATCACTATCCGCATACTTGATCTTCCCGAGGCACATAAGTCCCAAATGAAGACCGGCGCCTCATATCATCCCAACCATGAATTTGGTCCAGACCTCGGAGAGCATTCACCATAGCCATGTTGGAGAGATTGGCCGAATGTTATTCATCTTACACAAAATTGCAGATTATGACGAGAAAGCTCATGAAGTTGCAATGCCATAGTGTCTACTTGCACCACCGAGCATGATTATTTGGTATCCCAGCAGACTCCAGACCCCCATAAACCAGTTGTTGTTTGTCCACCTGCTGAGTTGCCCCCTGAGACAGTTCTTGTGATAACCCGGGGGGTTATCAGTTTAATTAAAGCATTAATTAAACAGTAAAAACAGTAAAAGCAATTAGGCAAGAAAATTAAAATATAAGGTTTAGGGAAAGTGCCGTCAGTCCCGCAAGGAAATGTATCGCTCATTGAGATACCAGACCTGTCCGGGGCCAGATCGACACCTCTAATTAGTTTCTGGGATCATCCTTCGGCGCTATTAGACTTACCTGGTGCGATATGCGGGTATCGTTAGTGTTTTGACCGCCGGTTGACCAAAATACCCTCAGGGCCAGTAGAGCGCAGTAAAACCCTAAGGGCAGTAAGGTCATTAGCCAATTTTACCCAGGATATAAATTCTTCCAAGCCGACCAACGAAAGCCGATAAGCTTCCTCTGTTCCCCATTCGCAAACACAGCCGAGTCTCCAAAGCTTCCAACCGAAGCAACCAAAGCACCCAGCTTGTTTCCCTGCTTCCCACCCAAGAACAGCAAGCAAGCCATCACAACCGAAGCAAGGGGGAGGAAGGGGAGAAGACCAGAAGGGGGAGAGCATCCAGAAGAGTAGAAGGAGAACATCCAGAAGAGAAGGAGAGACGCCCGAAGCTAGGAAGAGGTGACCAGAAGGCAGCACGACCAGGAAGGGAGCCACCCACTGCATCCTCGTCTTCCTCAGCACAATCTTCCCCCTCAACCGACCCACATTCCTCCAGAATACCCAGGTACCCTGTAGCAACAGTACGAGTCTCCATGGGTAGACAGTAGATCGGGGTTCTAGCTGAGCAATGGGGTAGGGGGAAGGTTAGATCGGGTCCTTCCTCATGGGTTCTCAGTAGGAGGAGGATCATCGGAGTAGTGTAGCTTCTGTTCTTCTTTTGCTAGCTCAATCCGTTCCCCCCGTCATCATAGAACCCCCATCCAAATCAAACTAAACAAGCAAACGAAGCAAAAATGCGAAATAATGAAAATGGGGTAGAACCCTAGTCAGAGTGAGGAAGGAATGGAGTGGTAGCACAGGGGCGTCGGCGAGAGGGAAGAGGCAGGCAGCAGTGGTGGCCAGGAGAGGCGCAGCGCCAGGAAGGAAGAGCAGGCCACCGGCCGAGGCGGCGCTGGCCGGGCAGGCCGGCCAGAGCCAGAGCGCCGGAGGAGGAGGAGAGGAGGCGCCAGGAGAGGTGATCGCCAGGAGGAAATCGCCAGGGGAGCAGAAGGCCAGAGGGGAGTGCGCCAGGGGAGGAGAGCCTTGCGCCGAGAGGGAGGAAGAGAAGTGAGGGGAGGAGGTGATGCAGCCGAGGCTGAGGCCAAGGGAAAAGGCTTCGGCCAAGTCCAGCAAAGCCAGAGGCTTCGGCCAGAGCAGAAAAAGAGAGAGGCAGGAAAGAAAATAAAAGGAAAGAGAAAGAAAGAAAGTAAAGAAGAAAGGAAAAATGGAAAAATAGGAAAATAAGAGTAAAGAGGCGAAAAAAAAGAAGAAAAAAAAATGTAAACAAGTAGAAATTCAATTCGCGCCGCGGACCGCGTCGATTGTTGAATCGATAGTCGGATCGCGTTAAAATCATCAAGTGAACTGTATCTGTTGTGTTAATTAAAATCGGAACAACAGATCATTTGGTTGGACATCAATCTAAATAAATGAAATATCAATGCCTTAGCATATTCTGCTGTTTCAGGGCTCGACCTGAACTGCCCCGCCAGTCAGAACCAGCTTACGAGCGAGGCCGAGCAGATCAATTCTATAGCAGGCAAGATTTCCTTTGAACATCTTTCTTAAAATGTTTTCAATGCTTTTATATTATTAATCGTATCATCATTGCATAAAAATTTAATTTCAAAAGAATGAGAATAAAGAGGAGATCGGATGAAAGAGTGGTTGTGATATAGTGATGGAATGGTGATGATGATGCGGAATGGTATGGAATGTGGACTTTGGGTGTGGTCTTTGGAAATGTGGCTTGGAAAGAAATGGGTGTGCGTTAGGATATCCACGAATGGAGTCGTGGATGCGTTATTAGTAATTATGCTGGTGGGTAGAGAGCATGGGGTAAAGGGTGGGAGGTACCCACGCCGGTGATGCTCTCTACAGGGGTATAATATAAGGACATAACCCCTACACTCGGGCAATGAGCCGTAATCCTAGTATCAACCATAGCGAGATGAATCATTTGTCGAAAAAGGTTGTCCTCTGAAAGTGCTATGATCTCCACATGGGTCTTTATATTGTAGCTTTGGTGAGTATTGCCTAATACTCACCGAGGCGTTGAATGTTGGAAATTGGTGTGTTGTTGTTGGGAATGGAATGGAAGGGCGGTATATTTGAAGCTCTGGTGGAGTACTGCCGAGGTACCGTGTACAAGCAGAATTATGGGCGGCGGAAGGTATCCCCTCGGGTTCTGAGGTTGGAGATCTAGTATCCGGAGTAGTGATAAACGTTCTGGAGCCTCAGAGATGGGGCCGTTATGGGTAAAGTGATACAAACCTGCGCAGGGTCTAAATCTTGAATTCAAGCCTGTCTCCTGGATTGGAGGCTACGGAAGTTTATTCTGTCTCATATACGGGTGTTAGTAGACAATTTCTAATAACTAAAATTTCCAACCTTTAAAGAAAACTAAAAACCTAATTTATTAAACTCGTATGTGGTGGAAAGGAAATGGAAGGAGAGAAAAAGTCATCATACTGCATGTTATTAACTAATGCTTCTTTGAGTACTCAGACTCACTCTTGTATTCCCCTTTTCTAGAAGAAGATCTGATGGATCCGCCGAGGCAGTCTTGAGGGCTACCCACAGATTCACCCGGTGGTTATCGGGAGGATGGCACAGAGGGCTATTTATATCCCGACTACTACTACTACTACTACTACCCGGAGGAATAGGTTCTATATGCCATATGTTGTTCCTAGGAGATATTTAGAAGAGTTAGATCATAGTAGTACTCTTTTGTTGTACAGAGGCAATGCCTAACTATCATGTAATGAACCTTTAGCCAGTGTGGCTTTGCAATGAATATATGTTCTTGCAGTCTCTAATTATTGTTCTGCTGTAACACTCTGAACACGGCATAGTAGTCGGTAAAACATTGGATCTTCCAATATTTTGCCGGCGGCTGTGTCGAGATTCGTGTAATTATCTTGGGGTGATGACAGGATTACTGTCGCTACCCTAGGTTAATTATACGGGTCGCCACAGGTGGTATCAGAGCAATGGTTACGACAACCACGCTCATATAAGTAGAGACTGTTAGGAGTATAAGGGAAAAACTTGGGTTTCTAGCTATATGGCTCTAATATTGTAGTATCTCTCCTTTCTACAAAAATCGTAGTAATTCTCTCATCTACTGCCTAGTTATTTTATTTAAAAGTATTTCTGCAAACTTAGCTTCTTGTCTAATAATTAGAACCTGTCCTTGCAGGATGTATCGTTCTCTGCTCCCGGTGTCTCACGTTCAGGGGCAGCGGGTGATGTTGTTGACTGACTACGTCCAGGAGTTAGGTGGAGGGCAGCTCGACTACTTTTTAGAGGTGCACGCTGACGGGACTCTCGTCAGAGTAGGTGTTTCGGTGTCTGGGCTGACCTTGCAGCCTGGGCTCTACTTAGAGCAGACCCACCCCTGCGACGGTGTGGATTACTTCCTACCGCTGCAGGAGGCCGCTAGGAGGCTCTTTATGACCCTCCGTTCTCACTTCAGGAGGCAGTCTCAGCGTACCTCCTACTCTCAGGTGCCGGTGTTTACACCGAATGCACCTCGTCACCCATCAGCTGCTGACCTACCCCAGGTTAGCACTGGTGAGGTCTCGGGCCCCTCAGCCCGTAGGCACGGCGGCAGACTTGTGATGGTCGCTGACGCCATGGACTGCGAGGGCATGAGTGGTGCCATAGCAGATGGCGCCGTTCGCTACTCTCTGCTGCGTGGCGATATAGAGGTCACCGTGGCGTGACTGAGTCACTTCTTGGCGTGACCACTTAGGAGACCTTGCGGCTTTGTCTCTGGCGGCTCCGGCTCCTCCCGCCCAGCCTTCTGCAGCCGCTCCACCACCGCCAGCGCCACCGCAGACCACAGCTCCACCACCCCCTCCAGTTCACCTTCCACCAGCGGATTTTATTCCGCATTACCCTTACCTTGGTTCAGACTTGGGCACTTTTTCCCACTTCCACGCTCCTTATAGGCCCGTTGCTTCCTTTCCTGTCCTTCCTGGCAGACGGTCCTTTCACCGTACTGCTAGGGCGAGCGTGTCTCCACACCCCAGTGCAGAGGCTGCTTTCCTATCCACTCTCCTACGTCGTTCTGGCCCGAGTACGAGCACGCGAGTGGTAGACGTCGACGGCGAGGAGGAGGAGGAGGAGGAGGAGGAGGAGGAGATGGAGGAGTAGCAGCTAGGTAGTAGGCTGAGAGCAGGGCAGTAGTTGAGTGTGTGTGTGTGGTTATGTTTCTTATTATGTGATGTGGCGTGCGTTTGTATCAGTATTATGCCATCTATGTACTCTATGTTATGCTTCATGATATTCGATGTATTTCTCTTGTCGTAATCATGCTTATTTATGTTAGCTAACTGTTCCTTTCCTTGCCGTTGTATTCATGTTTATTATATATCATGTTATTATTGCAACCTTATTGTATTAACTGCATGCACGTGATAATATTAATCCTTGTCTTAGCAATCCTTGTAGGGAATTAAAAATTTGAAAGCATTCATCTTCACTGTCATGCTTAAGAATAATGTACTCTTGCTCACATCATCATGTAAGCATAATGCTAATCTATAAGAGCATTAGTAAAATGTTGCATAGCATAGATAGCAGTCTTTGTATAATTAATGTGAAATTGCATAAACTCTATGTGCATAACCATGCTACTATTAATTGCATAGCTGTCTTTCTAGTGTATATGGCTATATAATTATAGTTAGCTGGTCTACAGCACATAGGAGCTAAGGATTAAGGAAACGGACCCGGACCCGTTTGTCCGTGGCGTCCCTGGATGCGTGGCTCCATGGCGCACTCGAGCGTGGCGTCTCGAGGAGTTCTTGGTGCTCTAACACCGAGTTGTTTTTCGTTTATCTTCAAGAGATGTAGGGAGTGATCGAAGTGCAGCTTCGAAGAGTTCTTGGTACAATGACACCAAGTGTGCTGATTTATTCGGATCTTATTGGATTTCATGGTTCTTCTGTAGATAGGGCGGCCTGAGTGCGTTAATCTCAGGGAGTTACTGCTACTCGGAATGCAGGATCGCTTTCGCTCGTTAATTTGCTTTTTCATGGTTCTTCCTCTGAAGCGTAGCTAGTATTTACATTATGTTTCTGTAATGGAGTGGCGAAAGAGAGCGTATTCTGGTGCCTTTCCTATTCTTTAAAATCTGAACTTGCAAAAGTCATTCTCATAATGCAATACCTCTCATCCCACAAAAAGGTTGCTTGTAAAATAAAGGTCCAACCGCTAAGAAACTAGGTTGTGCATTCTTCTTTGCGGGATGGCGTAAAGGGAGATTGTGGAGCAAGATCTAATTCGAGGCTAGGATCTTCAACGAATCCTACACCAACCCAAGAACCACTGCGTCAATGTCCGAGATTTAAATCAACCACTTCAGTAGGGTCAAGGCGACCAACACCGCCGGCCGAACAGCTAGCACCGCTAGAACTCCGAAAATCAAGATCAATTAGAGAGAGTCCTAAATTATTTTGAAAATGCTCGTAGGGAAGACCAGCAACGCCAAGATCAGTACATGGGAACACTTATGGCAAATCTAGTTCCTGGAACACCCCGCACTCAGAGAAATAAGGTCACTTTAGGGGAGTTTCTCCAAACTCGCCCACCCACCTTCACTAAAGCTAGTGAGCCCCTAGAGGCCGAGGATTGGTTAAGGGAAATAGAAAAGAAATTAGCCACTGCTGGATGTTCGGATGAAGAAAAGGTCCATTTTGCCACTTATCGACTTCTAGGTGCGGCCGCATCGTGGTGGTCGGATTCTTGCCGCATGCGCCGAGGAACATCAATAGGATGGGCGAATTCACTTCTCAATTTAAATCAGGGCTTATGTTTCATTGGAAGAAATTGATATAAAGAAACAGAACTCGGGACTTAACGCAAGGAAACAAGAGAGTGGGGAATACCTCAATAAATTCCTTGAGCTAGCGTTATGCTCTGAAGAAGTAGACACTAATGCCAAGAAGATATTGATTCAAAAGGGATGAACCCGTGCCTTCGTGCTCATTTGTCCTGGACATAGGATCACGTAATTGAGAGATCTCACAAGTAGGGCTATTGCAATAGAGAATGATCATGCTCAGTTAAATGAAGAAAGAAGGAAGAAAGCTAGATTTGATACGGGATCTTCTACCTCCAACCCTTCAAGACCCTTCAGGCCTCCCATGCCTAACAGAGCACCTATGTTTAGGCCAAGAATAGCTCCATTTGCTCCACGACCCACTTACCCACCACCTAGAGCTCCAGTCCAATGTTTCAGGTGCGGTGGTCAGCATTACGCCACCAATTGCCCCCAGGGTGCAGGACCCTGCTACAATTGTGGGCAGAATGGGCATAAGAGAGCCAACTGTCCTCATCCACCTAGACAGATGGGGCAGCATCCCCCAAGTCACTTTCAGACTCGCCCACCTGCTATGGTTTATAGACCAGGGAATCCTAGTACAGTGTCATCAAAAGATTCCAGTCGAGGAGCTCCGTCTGCAACATCGGCTCGCTTGAACAATATCTCCGCAGATCAAGCCGAAGGAGCAACTGACGTGGTGACCGGTATGCTTTCCATTCCCCCGTCTCAGGGTGCTGTATTGTTTGATCCTGGTGCGACACATTCGTTTATTTCCAAGAAATTTACCACTCAAAACAATCTGGAATGTGTGCATCTGTCGTCACCCTTAGGGGTTTGTACGCCCGCAGGGATGATCACAGTCACCTTAATCAGGAGAAATCAGATGATAAAAATCCAAGAGATTCCATTCTTAGCTAACCTTCATGTCATCGATCTATCTGGTTTAGATATTATTTTGGGAATGGATTGGTTAGCCACGAATGGAGTTAATATAGATTGTGAGTTAAAAACTGCCTCTATAAGAAAATCTGATGGAGATCGTATCGTCTACCAAGGAGTTAGAACACGGACATATATTCCTGCCACACAACTCAACCATATATCCTCCATGGATTTGTCGCTTATTCCAGTGGTTAGGGAGTTCCCAGATGTTTTTCCTAATGAGCTGCCAGGCATGCCACCTGACAGGGAGCTAGAATTCTCCATAGAGCTTGTCCCGGGATCCACTCCAATATCTAAAAGACCATACCGAATGAATCCCCCAGAATTAGCTGAGCTAAAGAAACAGTTGGAAGAATTGGAACAAAAAGGATTTATTCGAGAAAGTGTGTCCCCGTGGGGAGCACCTGTGTTATTTGTAGACAAGAAGGACGGTGGGATAAGGCTATGCACCGATTATCGAGACCTGAACAGTGTCACCATTAAAAACAAGTACCCACTTCCTCGGATAGATGACCTGTTCGATCAGCTTAGAGGTGCCTGTGTATTTTCAAAAATTGACCTTCGCTCTGGATATCATCAAATTAAGGTCAAGCCAGAGGATATAGAGAAGACTGCATTCGTATCCCGATATGGTCATCATGAATACACGGTAGTTCCTTTTGGATTAACCAATGCTCCCGCTATATTCATGAATTTAATGAACAAGATTTTCATGAAGTGTCTGGATAGATTTATAGTAGTGTTCATAGATGACATCCTTATCTACTCAAAGAGTGAAGAAGAACATCAAGATCACTTAAGGACAGCCCTGCAGACCTTGAGAGAAAATCAGTTGTATGCTAAGTTTAGCAAGTGTGAGTTCTGGTTAAAACAAGTGTCTTTTCTTGGTCATGTCATCTCTGGGAAAGGTATAGAAGTTGATCCCTCCAAAATAGAAGACATCAAGAACTGGAAATGCCCAACCAATGCAACTGAAGTCAGAAGTTTCCTAGGATTAGCTGGGTATTACCGAAAATTCATTAAAGGTTTCTCTCAGATTGCTTCACCTATCACTAAGCTTCTCAGAAAGGACAATCCCTATAATTGGACTGACAAGTGTGAAGAAAGCTTCCAGAAACTAAAACATCTCCTAACCTCAGCGCCAATCCTATCTGTGCCACAAAATGGAAAAGAATACATTGTATACTGTGATGCCTCTAAATCTGGATTAGGATGTGTTCTCATGCAGAATGATAAGGTGATTGCCTATGCTTCTAGGCAGTTACGTCCTCATGAAGTCAATTATCCCACTCATGACTTGGAATTGGGAGCCGTGGTATTTGCTTTAAAAATCTGGAGGCATTACTTATATGGAGCAAAGTGTACTTTGTACAGTGACCATAAGAGTCTCAAATACATATTCACTCAGAAAGAACTAAATATGAGACAACGAAGATGGTTGGAACTCATTAAGGATTATGACATTACCATTAATTACCATCCTGGAAAGGCTAACGTAGTTGCCGACGCGTTGAGCCCAAAGTCTCAATGTCACCATCTTTCCATTCAGAAATTTCATCCTGAACTTCTTCAAGAGCTGGCTAAGATGGAGATCCATTTCAATCTGTCTCCATCAAATGCAATGCTATCCACCATGACTGTTCAATCAATTCTATTGGAGCAAATCAAGAAAAAACAATCATCTGATAATTTTATCATAGAAGAGATTAAACGGATCCAGTCAAACCAACCTTCTGAGTTCACTTTAAGTGAAGGGATCCTCAAATTCCACAATAGGGTTTGTGTTCCAAATGATCCGGAGATAAAATCCTTGATCTTAAAAGAAGCCCATGACACTTTGTATTCTATTCATCCGGGTAGCACCAAAATGTATAAGGACCTGAAGGAAACATTCTGGTGGAATGGTATGAAAAAGGAAGTGGCAGAATATGTTAGTAAATGTGATACATGTCAAAAAGTCAAGGCGGAACATCAACGTCCAGCAGGCCTAATGCAACCTCTCCAAATTCCGAATGGAAATGGGAAGATATTTGTATGGACTTTATAACAGCTTGCGAGGACATTAGCCAAGAAAGATGCTATTTGGGTTATAGTGGATAGACTTACAAAATCTGCTCACTTCATAGCCACAAATCAAAAATATTCTGCTCATAGGCTAGCTGAAATTTATGTTGAAAGAATAGTCACTCTTCATGGAGTTCCCAAAACTATCACATCTGATAGAGGTTCCACTTTTACCTCAAGCTTTTGGGGAAGTCTCCAAACTGCCTTGGGATCCAAGCTCAAATTTAGCACTGCCTATCATCCTCAAACCGATGGACAGACGGAGAGAGTAAATCAAATCTTGGAAGATATGTTAAGGGCCTGTGTGCTGAACTTCAAAGAAAGTTGGGATAAGTACCTACACCTCGCCGAGTTTGCTTATAACAATAGCTATCAAGCCAGCATACAGATGGCTCCATTTGAAGCTCTGTATGGTAGACGATGCAAGTCCCCAATCTGTTGGTATGAAATAGGAGAGAAGTCCTTACTCGGTCCAGAATTAATTCGCCAAAATGATGAGAAGATCAAACTAATCCAAGAAAGATTAAAGACTGCTCAGAGTAGACAAAAGAGCTACGCTGATAAGCGTAGGCGAGACTTGAAATTTCAGCCTGGAGATCATGTATACCTGAAGGTATCTCCAATGAAAGGAGTGCATAGATTTGGAGTGAAAGGGAAACTGAGTCCTCGATATGTAGGACCCTTCCGAGTATTAGAGCAGCGAGGAAACTCTGCATATCAAATAGAGCTTCCTTCTCAATTGTCCCGAATCCACAATGTGTTCCATATCTCTCAGTTGCGAGCATGTCTCAGAGAACCTTCCCAGTTGATGCCCAATCTGGATATTCCGTTGCAACCTGACTTGACATATGAAGAAACACCACTCAAGATCCTAGCTACAGAAGAGCGACAGCTTAGAAGATCTAGCATCAAGTTTTGCAAAGTCCAGTGGAAGCATCATACCGAGAAAGAGGCTACCTGGGAGAAGGAGGAAGAGCTGCGGGAGTCGTACCCGCACCTCTTTAGGTGAGGTGGATTTCGAGGACGAAATCCTTTTTAAGGGGGGTAGGTTGTGATAACCCGGGGGGTTATCAGTTTAATTAAAGCATTAATTAAACAGTAAAAACAGTAAAAGCAATTAGGCAAGAAAATTAAAATATAAGGTTTAGGGAAAGTGCCGTCGATCCATGAGAAATGTATCGCTCATTGAGATACCAGACCTGTCCGGGGCCAGATCGGCACCTCTAATTAGTTTCTGGGATCATCCTTCGGCGCTATTAGACTTACCTGGTGCGATATGCGGGTATCGTTAGTGTTTTGACCGCCGGTTGACCAAAATACCCTCAGGGCCAGTAGAGCGCAGTAAAACCCTAAGGGCAGTAAGGTCATTAGCCAATTTTACCCAGGATATAAATTCTTCCAAGCCAGCCAACCAGAAGCCAGCCAAGCTTCCTCTGTTCCCCATTCGCAAACACAGCCGAGTCTCCAAAGCTTCCAACCGAAGCAACCAAAGCACCCAGCTTGTTTCCCTGCTTCCCACCCAAGAACAGCAAGCAAGCCATCTGGCAAAGCAAGGGGAGGAAGGAGAAGACCGAAGGGGAGAGCATCCAGAAGAGTAGAAGGAGAACATCCAGAAGAGAAGGAGAGACGCCCGAAGCTAGGAAGAGGTGACCAGAAGGCAGCACGACCAGGAAGGGAGCCACCCACTGCATCCTCGTCTTCCTCGGCACAATCTTCCCCTCAACCGACCCACATTCCTCCGAATACCCGGTACCACAGAGCAACAAAGACGAGTCTCCATGGGTAGACAGAGGATCGGGGTTCTAGCTGAGCAATGGGGTAGGGGGAAGGTTAGATCGGGTCCTTCCTCATGGGTTCTCAGTAGGAGGAGGATCATCGGAGTAGTGTAGCTTCTGTTCTTCTTTTGCTAGCTCAATCCGTTCCCCCCGTCATCATAGAACCCCCATCCAAATCAAACTAAACAAGCAAACGAAGCAAAAATGCGAAATAATGAAAATGGGGTAGAACCCTAGTCATGTGAGGAAGGAATGGAGTGGTAGCACTGGGGCATCAGCGAGAGGAAGAGGCAGGCGAAGCAAGCAGGCCAGGAGAGGCGCAGCGCCAGGAAGGGGAAGAGCAGGCCACCAGGGAGAGGCGCTGGGCCATTTGGCCCGCCGAGCCAGAGCCGTCTTGCCAGAGGAGGGAGAGGGAGGCGCCAGGAGAGGTGATCGCCAGGAGGAAATCGCCAGGAGCAGAAGGCGGAGGAGGCGCCAGGAGGAGAGCCTTGCGCCGAGAGGAGGAAGAGAAGTGAGGGAGGAGGTGATGCACGGTAGGCCGAGGCCAAGGAAAAGGCTTGGCCAAGTCCAAAGAAAGCCAGAGGCTTCGGCGGAGCGAGAAAAAGAGAGAGGCGGAAAGAAAATAAAAGGAAAGAGAAAGAAAGAAAGTAAAGAAGAAAGGAAAAATGGAAAAATAGGAAAATAAGAGTAAAGAGGTGAAAAAAAAGAAGAAAAAAAAATGTAAACAAGTAGAAATTCAATTCGCGCCGCGGACCGCGTCGATTGTTGAATCGATAGTCGGATCGCGTTAAAATCATCAAGTGAACTGTATCAGTTGTGTTAATTAAAATCGGAACAACAGATCATTTGGTTGGACATCAATCTAAATAAATGAAATATCAATGCCTTAGCATATTCTCATTGCTTTGTGGCTCGACTGAATCGCCCTTGATCGAGAACCGACTTACGGCGAGGCCGAGCAGATCAATTCTATAGCAGGCAAGATTTCCTTTGAACATCTTTCTTAAAATGTTTTCAATGCTTTTATATTATTAATCGTATCATCATTGCATAAAATTTAATTTCAAAAGAATGAGAATAAAGAGGAGATCGGATGAAAGAGTGGTTGTGATATAGTGATGGAATGGTGATGATGATGCGGAATGGTATGGAATGTGGACTTTGGGTGTGGTCTTTGGAAATGTGGCTTGGAAAGAAATGGGTGTGCGTTAGGATATCCACGAATGGAGTCGTGGATGCGTTATTAGTAATTATGCTGGTGGGTAGAGAGCATGGGGTAAAGGGTGGGAGGTACCCACGCCGGTGATGCTCTCTACAGGGGTATAATATAAGGACATAACCCCTACACTCGGGCAATGAGCCGTAATCCTAGTATCAACCATAGCGAGATGAATCGCTGTCAGAAAAGGTTGTCCTACGAAAGTGCTATGATCTCCACATGGGTCTTTATATTGTAGCCTGGCTGAGTATTGCCGGAATACTCAGTCTGAGGCGTTGAATGTTGGAAATTGGTGTGTTGTTGTTGGGAATGGAATGGAAGGGGCGGTATATTTGAAGCCCGGTGGAGTACGGCCGGAGGTACCGTGTACAAGCTCAGAATTATGGCGGCGGAAGGTATCCCCTCGGGTTCTGAGGTTGGAGATCTAGTATCCGGAGTAGTGATAAACGTTCTGGAGCCTCAGAGATGGGGCCGTTATGGGTAAAGTGATACAAACCTGCGCAGGGTCTAAATCTTGAATTCAAGCCTGTCTCCTGGATTGGAGGCTACGGAAGTTTATTCTGTCTCATATACGGGTGTTAGTAGACAATTTCTAATAACTAAAATTTCCAACCTTTAAAGAAAACTAAAAACCTAATTTATTAAACTCGTATGTGGTGGAAAGGAAATGGAAGGAGAGAAAAAGTCATCATACTGCATGTTATTAACTAATGCTTGCTGAGTACTCTGTACTCACTCTTGTATTCCCCCTTTTCTAGAAGAAGATCCTGATGGATCCGCCTTCGAGGCCGGTGCTGAGGGCTACCCCTGGATTCAGCCCCAGGGTTATCAGGAGGATGGCACAGAGGGCTATTTATATCCCGACTACTACTACTACTACTACTACCCAGAGGAATAGGTTCTATATGCCATATGTTGTTCCTAGGAGATATTTAGAAGAGTTAGATCATAGTAGTACTCTTTTGTTGTACAGGGCAATGCCCTAACTATCATGTAATGAACCTTTAGCCCAGCGTGGCTTTGCAATGAATATATGTTCTTGCAGTCTCTAATTATTGTTCTGCTGTAACACTCTGAACACGGCATAGTAGTCGGTAAAACATTGGATCTTCCAATATTTTGCCGGCGGCTGTGTCGAGATTCGTGTAATTATCTTGGGGTGATGACAGGATTACTGTCGCTACCCTAGGTTAATTATACGGGTCGCCACAGTTCTTTACCACCGAACAGCAATTCATCCAAAGGCACATTTCTATTTAATGTCCCAACAGTCTCAATACTACCAGACATCCGCGCTGGAGCACTCCAGATCTTCCCACCATCAACTGCCCTGCTATTTTCAGAAAGAGTAATACTTTCAGAAACCAGAGCATCTTCAGTACAAAAAGGCATTAGCAATGCAACAACGTCTTCCTCAACAGGCTGAACAATCCTAACTTCTGACTTGTTGACCTGAAGACTTATTTCACCTTCTCCAGCATGCAAATCAGACACCGGAGTAGCAGCACTAAAATCAGACCGAAAATCAGTCAAAAGAACATTATCTTCAACAGAAATCAGAACATTAGCAGGAGCAATAGCCTCAAACAGAGATGGCAACACAACATCCTGTAGCTTATCAACTTCAACTAACTGAACTGGAATATCCTGTAGCTTATCAGCAAACAACCCATCCACAACCTCTTCAGGTTGAATATCCATCCCTGGAGAACATCCATCAATTTGCTCAGGTATAACTCTGTGAGAATAAATTCCCCCATCACAAGCCCTAGCTGACAATTCACCAATAACAGCACTGCCAACTTTAAAACCATGTCCAACACTGTCCGATAAATTATCCCCAATCTGAATCTTATCACCGGTCTGAATATTATCAACAGCCCTTGCCGGAAGACATAAACCAGAAAAGTCTGTTTGATTATCCCCATCCTTGATGTTGTCCCTATTGGGAAAATCATCCAATAACTTATCACCTACAACCTCCAAGGGATGAGCAGAATCATTAATCTGAGTGTCCACACTCTGACCTGCCCCAAGCGAAACACCATGACCAACCGACAATGTAGTTATAGCAATACTGTCTGCCTCCATTAACTGATCCACCGGCACACAATGCCCATTCTTGTTGGACAGCAAACCCACATCACAAAACATTGAATCTTTGGACCCACCTGATGCCGATCCTTTCTCAAAATGCAAATTACCCATGAGAACATTATCTGTCTTGGATATACCATCCTTGTCCCCCTTATCAACATCTTCCATATTTTGATCATTGTCCTTGTTTTGGTTTTCCGGATCATCCAGATCATCCTCATCGTCGAACTCATCTGATTCTCCAATTTTATCATTAATGACCTGATCTACTTTGAAGAAAATCTCATAAAGACAATCATCAACCACTATATCAGTAGCATCCGGAATGCAATTCACATCAAGAACAGCAACCAATAGTCTAACGACACCAGTCTTTCTCATCGATCTCATATCCACTCTTTGAGTAGCTCCAAGAATGGAACCAACCGCCCAGAGCGACAAATAAGATCTAATCGCATAAGGAACACCATAAACATTAACCCATACTTTTTGCAATTTACGTTTAGGCATAATATCCATATTCCACTCTTCAAAAGACATCACCCCCTCATTATTATCGGTGCGAAGGCGCTTCATGCTAATCATTCTTTGAAGTTCAACCTGGCAAGGAAATGGTACAATAAAAGAATTGATACCATGACTCCTAACCACCCAATTCCACTTCACCGGGATTGCCCGAGCCAATTCCTTGCTGACCAAATCCGCCGGAACAGAACCTTCTACAATTGTAATTAAAGCAATCGCAGAGGCCTTACAGGACGCCTTCACAGCAGATGTACATGGAATATGAAAAAAACCCAAACCATCACCCGCCAGCCCACTAAATGAAGCAAATGGCTTCGGTCCATGCAACAACGGGCATTGTGGCGTTAAGTGTTCAGCTTCACAAATCTCACAACAAAGATTGAACTTCTTTTTCTTCTTCAATGCAGGTTCAGCAATAAAATGAGTCTCTTTATGTTTACCTGCCAGAGCAGCCGAACATTCTCCCTTCTCCTTATGCTGCTTTGGCTGATCATCATCTGTACCCTTCCCAGCATGTGCCACCCGAAGACCCCCAGCAGGAACCTCATTCGGAGCACCACCATAGCCACCGCGATTGAAGAAGTCACCACGTCCCCCATGCCCTTGCATACGATCTCGGCCTCCAAATCGACCCCGACCACGAAGATGATAACGTGGGGGGCGACTACCAGCAGCAGCAGCACGAACTTGACCCCCAATATTGCGAGCGTGATGGCGATCACCACCACCAGCACCAGCCGCCGCCGCACCTCCCGCCATGACAGCTTCTGCGTAAGAGCGAGGAGCGTGGACCTGCTTGCGATGAGATAGCCGGCGATGCAACGTAGCCAACCCAGGGTTTTGCTTGGACCAATCAGACGCAGGTTTCCGGCCCACCGTCTCAGCCGGCCCAACAGCCAGCCTATCAGACAGCAAATTTGAATTCTGAATCAACGGACAATCAGGGATCCGCGAAAATTCAGGATCACAGCCATGAACACGATAACCAGAGGCACCCAAAGAACTGCATCTCTTTGTTCGTTCATCGATCAAAGGGATCAAATAATCACCAAATGTTATTGGTAATGCCTTCCTTGGTTTAGGCAATGGACCTTTCCAACCTTTTTTCCTGTCCCAAGGCCAACACCCCTTGACGTGCTGAATTGATCGTTTTCGCTGTTTTCCCTGCATGAGAGTAACAGGAGTGGTTTTATAATCCACACCAACAGACGAACATACCTGAGCAACCGAATGCAGCTCTTGAGAATTCTCCGCTGCATCAGAATCACAATCTCCACTCGAGGTGTCCCAGAATTTGCCTCCAGGTATCCGATCTGCAATATTCCGCGAGATTTGCACATTCTCCACAATTGCGGAAGAAGCACACAGTCTTGAATGATCCATCTTGAACTATCATTTAGATCACGCCGTACAAACTTACATATTAAGATGACAACCCTAAATACCATACCAGATGACTGCTGCTAACAAAATCAAAGCACAGCACTTAACTCCTTTTTTCCTCAACACATGTGAGGAGTTTGAACCTTTTTATTTTCAACCAACACATTTCAAACATTTACTTCTAATTATTTTGAGAGCTTCCTCATTACCTGCTTTAGGACACATATAAGCAAATATAGCACAGAAGAAGCAGGCAGAATTCCAATATTTAACTTAAAAAAGGAATAGCATGTAACTTACATGCGGATGGACTTTAAGTAAACTGGATAGTGATTTTTTCAGTAGTTATGCCATAGGTATTTAAGATTTTCAAAAATTTGTGAACCCACTCAACAAACTTTACGCATCTGACTTCAACTATTTTAAGGTGCTCAGATTGAAGCAGTTCTTCCACTGGACAGCGACTTTCTTCCATTCTCACCATATGTTCATGTTCCTATAACAGAGAAAAATACGTTAGCTCAATCAATCATGCGTGATAACTTTGATAAGACATCAACTAGCATATTAGAAAGCATATACCTTCCAAAGTTGAAGAGTGAGCTTCTCTAAAATTGGTGCGTGTCGGAGAAAGCAAGCTAGAGCATGAAAATCACGGCCAACAACCCACTCATTGAGTAGCAAAGTTTTTAACTTCCTGAATGTGGGGCAACATGTCAAGTCTCGCTTGAAAATGCGCAGGATAAAGAAAAAAATAAACATATAATTTTCACAGACAAGATACATTGAATAGGAACATTGGATAGACTTTTAAAGCAAAATCAAGAGATAACAAGACAGGTCAATAGCCTGCTTCTCGCTTTATAAGGTTCTCTTCCTGACACAGAAATATCCTTATCCTAGCAATATCGATTGAAGTCCTGCAGAAATTAAAATGAGTCTCTAACCATTTTCGGATTCTCAAAAGTCAAAAACAGCTAGATGTCAGAAGTACCAAGACGATAAAATGCAATAACACACACACACAAACCAATTTTCAGGGATGTTGTCATTGAAAAATGTTAACTTATAAAACACAACTGGTGGTAACAAAAATAAGAAGCTTGTTAGAGTGTAAAGTTTATGAACATGTAATGGTTGATAAACATACTGCATAATACTGTGAATGGCCCAAAAACACTAGGAGATAAGTTAGAAGTGCAAACATACCACTCCATCTTTAGCTATCAACTCCAAATTCGTAGCATTGGACAAACCACTGAGAATCACACACTTGTCACTACCGTCGTGATTACCATAACAAGCAACACATGTATTTGAACGACAATCTCTATAGTAGCTATAGCTACAACGATCTGTATAGTAAAAGCCAAGCTTGACAAATGCTGTTACTAGCAAAGGTATGCTTTCAATCAAAGGAGTCATGCAATGAATTTCACTTAGTCATAGTAACACAAGACCTGGGGCAGAAATCTGTGTACGGAAATTGCAAGTGAAGCTACACCCATTGACACAGAAGTGTGCTTTAGTGACTGGGACCAGGGATAAAAATTCCAGCGAAATTCGGTGAACTTTCGCCAAAATTTCGGATTCAGGCCATCACGAAATCCAAATTACTGGCTGGACAAAAATATTTGAAATTGCTACTGTAATTTCTTTTTTTTGGCTAAATTTCTCCTAAACCGGGCAAAATTTCGTGATTTTTGACTGGTTTTAAAATTTTATGGCCGGATTTGGTCCAATAACCCATAAGAAAGACATCATCTATGAAAATTTGTTGAAAAACCGAATTTTTGAGACATTTTAAAATTTTGGAAGAAACACTGTTAGATTTTTATAAAATTGTACAACCTTGATGATGATCTAAAAATTTATGGTACTATCTTTAGTAGTGTAGGATCATACATAATAATTTTCAAAATAATTAAACTTCATTTGTTATCTTTAAAAAAATCAAAAACAGAATTAACATAATTGGGACAGTAACCTTGTCAGAATTTTATAAATTTTCTCGAGTGTGATCATGATCCAAAATTTTTATGAGAGCTTAAAAATTGCCTCAGTACCATTCTATAAAATTTTTAAAAAATTTTAACTTTTTTGTTTGGTCAATCAAATCTATGTAAGTATTGAACTTCATTTGTTATATTTCAAAAATCAAAATGAGACATAATATAAATGGTATTGTGGCTTGTAAGAATTTTATAAATTCACTGGAGTGTGATCATGATTCAAAATTTTTATGAGGTCTTAAACATTTCCTTAGCACGCTTCTGTAAAATTTTAAAAAATTCTAAAACTTTTTTGATTGCTAAAACAAATCTATGTATTGATCATCAGGGTTTTATAAGGATGTAGCACTGTCAGAATTTTTAAAAATTCTTGAAGCATTATCATCATCTAAATATTTTATACAAACATTTATGATACATCAGGATCATCCAAAAAATTTTTTAAAACTTTCTAATGTGGTTTGAATCATTAATCATTTTTCATTTTGTTCAAGTTTGCCAGTAAGGCTTTTAACGGGACCAAGGATTAAAATCTCGCTGAGATCTCGGTTTCCGGATGTGAACGATTTTTGAAGTGCCGGCCGGAGTAAAAAAAATTCAAAAAAATTGAAATTGCTACAGTAATCTCAGAAATCTCACTGGGATCTCACCATTTTTGACCGGATTTGGTCCAATAACCATTAAGAAAGTCATCTTCTATGAAAATTTGTTGAAAAATTGAATTTTTGGGACATTTTTTTAAAATTGCAGAAATACTGTTGGATTTTTATAAAATTGTATATGCTTTATCATGATGTAAAAAAATTTATGGTACCATCCTAGGAAGTTTAGGATCACACGAAAATTTTTCAAAAGAATTGAACTTCATTTGCTATCTTTAAAAAATAAAAAACAAAATGAATATAATTGAGACAGTAACCTTCTCAGAATTTTATACATTTTCTCAAGTGTGATCATGATCCAACATTTTTATCAGAGCTTAAAAATTGCCTCAGCACCATTCTATAAAATTTTTCAAAAAAATCAACTTTTTTTGTTTGCTCAATCAAATCTATGTATGCTTTGAACTTCATTTGTTATATTTCAAAAATCAAAAACAGAAAGAACATAAAATGGTACATTGCAGTTGTAAGAATTTTATAAATTCACTAGTGTGTGATCATGATTCAAAATTGTTATGAGATCTTAATCATTTCCTTAGAATCCTTCTACAAAATTTTCAAAAAATTTAAACTTTTTTTGATTGCTAAACCAAATCTATATATTGATCATTAGGCTTTTATCAGGACATAGCACTATTAGAATTTTTGGAACTTCTTGAAGCTTGATCATCATATGAAAATTTTCTACAAACATTAATGATACATCATGACAATTCACAAAAATTTTCAAAATTTTCTAACATGGTTTGTACCATTCTTCATTTGGTTAAATTTTGTCGGTAAGGCTTTTATCAGGACAGTATCACTGTCCGAATTTTTAAGCATTCGTGAAACTTGATCATCATATGAAAATCTATAGGAACATTAGTGATGCATCATAACCATGCACAAAAAATTTCAAAATTTTCTAATGTGGTTTGTCTCATCTTTCATTTGGTTCAAACTTATCGATCAGTATTTTATCAGGATAGTAGCAATGTTTGAAAAATTCCTCAGATTTGATAATCATCTGAAATTTTTATGGGAACATCACTGATGTGTCCAAAACATCCAAAAAGAAATTCAAAATTTTTCAACATCGTTTGAGCCATTTTTCGCTTGGTGCAATCTCACCGAGTTCTCAGTTTTCTCGGTAGAAAAAAAAATCTGGATTTGAATTTTTGTTTTTGTGATTCGTCCGGAATTTGTCCGAAATTTATAAATCTCACCGAGATTTCATTCTTCGGCCACGTCCGAGATTTCAAGCAAAACGAGATTTCAATCCTTGAACAAGACAGTAGAACTGTCCAAATTTTTAAAAATTCATAAAGGTTGATCATCATCTGAAAATTTTATGGGAACATTAGTAATGCATCAAAACCATGCAAAAAAAATTTCAAACTTTTCTAACGTGGTTTGTACCATTTTTCATTTGATTCAAACTTGTCGGTCAATGTTTTATTAAGACAGTAGCAATGTTCGAATTTTAAACATTCCCCAAACTTTATAGTGATGTGTCAGGAACCTCCACAAAAAATTTCGAAATTTTTCAACATCGACTGAACCATTTTCCGTTCAGTTGAAATTTGCCGAGATTTCGGCAATTTTGGCCAAAATTTCTATTCGAAAAATTCCGGATTTAAATTTTACTTTTTGTTTCGACTAGATTTCATCCAAAATAATGAGATTTCACTGAAATTTTGGATGTAAGAGGGAAGTGAAATGTAAACCGAAAATGAAATTTGGAACCTTGACTCGGACGAGATCTTGTGGGTGGAAATTCTGCAAGAATGCAGATCAAGGTCTTCCAATGCAAGACAGCTTGAGAAATGTAGACCACGGTTGTCCAACTCTACACGCCAAAGCTCTAAGGTCATCAAGTGCTAGTAGATGAGAGGCATGTTGACTAGCAGCAGGGGGTTTCTACATTGAGCACATTGACGAACATTGTGTATTACAGCATACCGAATCCACAATCCGACGTACCAGAATAGCTCCACGCTATCAGCAAATGCACAAGATATCATTTGAACCATGTGTGTGTAGGTACAGAAATCGAGCTCGTGCAAAGGCGAAGCATCACGCAAGAGCAACGGATGGTTCACAAACTTGTTGAACTTCACCGAGCTGCCCCAGCTGTTTGAGTCGGTGAAGTGCAGGACAGGCGTGGACCTCCAGAGGTCGCGCTAGCGGCGGGAGAGCATGCTCAACCGCGCGGCCTTGTGGGAAGGTAGGAACAACAGCAAGTGGAGAAGCGCATCTGGGAGGGCGCCGAGGCAGTCCTCGTGGCTCTTTGCAGCCGCTCCCTTGCGCTTCCTGTTGTTGCGCCTCCTAGGCATTGCGTCGAACAGCGACGGGTGGGCACACTGCGGGAGTTGTAAGAAATGAGATGCCAAAGAACATAGTGGAAATAGAGGAGATAAGAGAAGATCTCGACGCATCAGCTCACCTCACTGATTGAAAGAGCCGCTCACCGCCGTCAGGAACCGCCGCCGTGAGCACCCTCTCCGATAGAGCGCACACTTGTTTGTTGTCTGCAATGTTGGCTTCACCAAGGTTAACTACTTTATTAGGGCTGGTTGGCTCTAAAAGAATTAATTAACTGGGTTAGAAAAGTGTTAGCTACTTAAATTGGGCCAAGCTGAGTGGGGCAGAAGGGGGAGGGGTGAGCCAGCTACAGGCCAAGGAGAGGAGGAGGCCCAGGCCATGGGGAGCAGAAAAGGACTGGACAGGCCAAGACAGGCCGGCTGGAATGGGCCGAAAAGGAGGTGGGCTGGGGGGAGGGTAAACAAGGCCAGCCATAGAAGTGGGCCAGATGCAAGGAACTTTGACCAAGGAACAAAATAGGAATTTTTGAAATATATTTTTATTTTAAAATAAATACAAAAACTTCAAATTGCTTTAGAAAATACCAAATAAAGTTCACAAATTCCCAAAGATATTTTTAACTTAATAAAATTATTACCAACTTAAAGTTTCTTTTTATTTTTATACGGAAATTACAAAGTTTCTTTTTATTTTTATACAGAAATTACTTTTTAACTTTTTGAAAATAGGAAAGCCCATTTTAAATCCAGAAAATTAAGAGAAAATCCTAGAAAAATCAAAATAAATATTAGAAAATCCAAAAAATTGAATTATTCTCTGAAATTCACATAATACAATAAAATAATATTGTTAATTTTAAATATTATTTTTTGTTTTAATATTTAGTTTAAAAAGCAAAATTTTTGGGATGTTACACCATAAGCCTGAACTAACTATTCATTCCCTCACACAAAGCAGGAGAATAGGAGGGATCTATCATTGGACTGGGAACAATCCTTGTTCAAAATGTGAGGCCACTCACACCCACCCTCCGTGATTGCACACAGTTTGATCTTCCACTTGAGGCATCTTATGTCAAGACTCGGTAACTTATTAATTTAGATCTATCTCATTCTAGACATGTGGTTACATGATTAGCCCAGTTCAATGACTTGCAAAGTTAAGTCCTTAATTGGCCGAGGCACGACTTCAACATCAGCCCAAATGTCACACAAACCCTTTCCACTTACCCCAATCTAGAAGGTCTAGCTCCTGAATCCTGGGAAATATCTGTAGGCTCTGTAGGTTACCATGATTGTCGTTAATCATCAAACTGAAGTTGGGGAACCAGATGGTACAAGTGTCAATAGCCAACTTACCTTCAGAAGAACTCATACTCCGCTTGATATTGATCTCCTCAATATATATGCCATAGGTACTCAAGATAATTAAAATTTTGTGAACCCTTCCATCAAACTTTTTACACTTGACTTCAACTATCTTAAGTTGCTTAGATGCAGACAGTACATTCATTATATTGTAGCTTCCTTTCATTTCCATCCAATTTTTAGGTGCCTGTATCAAACATACTTTAGAGAATCAATCAATTGTGATCCGTGCATGATAATTTTAAATAGAAATATCCATCTGACCTATAAAATATACCGCAGAAAGTTGAAGAGTGAGCTTCTCTAGAACAGGTGTATGTTGCAGAAAGCATACAAGTGCATGAAGACGAATTGCCATGCACCACTCATTGAGTAACAAAGCCTTTAACTTGTTAAATGTTGGGCCACATCAAATCCTTTTTGAATATAAACAGGACAAAATGCAAAGAGTAGGAATAGCTTAAGACTTAATTTTAGATGACAACAAGGTACTGAAGTAAAAGAAGCTTATCACAGATATTGAAAAGCCGAAACAGGCACAGTAACAAAAGTGGTTTGTAACCCATATCATTTCATAAGTACCTAAATAACTGCTGTTTTAGAATCAAACCTTTTCAACTTTGAACACTAACATAAATAAAGGTAACAAATTTGGTCATATGAAAATGCAGTTATTGGATTCATACCAACACAAACACTAAAACTGTGTTTACTTAGGAACAGAGGGAGCACAAAGTAACATATCAGAAGTAAGCAAATGCAAAAATCTGAAATACAATGTATGAAGCGTCATGTGGGGCATAACTTACACCAGGAGGCATAAGCAACCCGGTGCAGCTAGCCCCCATGGGGATCAAGTTGGTAGTTAGATTTTATCCCTTTCAACTGCATTAGTTTATTTTATCTTCAAGTTAGTTAAAGATAAGATTTGTTAGTTCAAATAGATTGCTTGTTAGTTATCCTGTGTAGCCATCTCTATATAAAGAGATCAGGCATTAGTTTGAAGGAATATAGAAGAAAATTGCCTCAATACTCACCTCTGTCCAAGACGTGACCTTGCACTGCAGCTGCAGTAGCCTCATCATGGCTTCCTTGTCGCATGGCAGAGGTCAAGGCCCGAGCGACTACCTCGCACCATTATTTCCTTTGCTCTTCCTCCACCCGTGACAACTTGGTATCGATTCTTTCACGCCATGTTGGGTGAGCACGTTGAAGATCCAAATACCAAGCTCACGAGTCCATTCAAAGAAATGGCGACGGACAAACAAAGAATCAGATGAGAAGATCGATAGCCTGACCAATATGGTTCAGGACATCGATAATCAACAGCGTGGACATAACGTTGCCATTACTCGCCTGGAGAACGGTGCCGCTCGAGGGAAGATGCTGTCGGATGTTGAACTTGCCAATGCCCCTAACGCTCGAGGCTGTAGAGAATAGGAGAAATACACCCCACACCCTAATGAGGGGTGAGTCACATGTATATATAGCCCAATAGGGCTTGGAGTACAAGTAAGCCAAGAATAAGACAAAACAGGCTATACATTGTCTAACACCCGCCCGCAGTCGCAGCGGGAGGATCACAAATGCAAAGACTGGACCTAAAATCAGAAAACAAGAGTACAGGCAAGCCCTTGGTCATGATGTCCGCAAACTGATGTGATGAGGGCACGTGAAGCACGCGGACTTGCCCCAGCGCAACCTTCTCGCGGACGAAGTGAATGTCAATCTCGATATGCTTCGTGCGACGATGATGGACAGGATTGGCCGTCATGTAGACAACACTAATGTTGTCGCAATACATGACGGTCGCAGAAGGAATCGAGATGTGAAGCTCCTGAAGCAGTTGCCGTAGCCAGCAACACTCTGCGACTGCGTGAGCGACGGCGCAAGATACCACTTCGCCTTTGGGCGGAGACCGCGTGTCTGGCGCGCAAGACCGAGACACCGATTATCGCGAAATATATGCAGTAGCCGGAGGCGGAACGCCGAGAATCCGGACAGCCCGCCCAATCCGCATCAGAATATGCGGTAAGAGATTGGACGGGACCGGTGCCGATGTGAAGGCCAGCGGAGAGCGTACCCTTCACATAGCGGAGAATGCGCTTGATCAACGCGCGGTGAGGCTCGCGTGGATCATGCATGAACAGACACACCTGCTGGACGGCGTACACCAAGTCAGGACGAGTCAGCGTGAGGTATTGTAGAGCGCCAGCAAGGCTCCGATGCTCAGAGGCGTCAGCAACCGGATCGCCGTCAGTCGCAGAAAGCTTGGCATGAGTGTCAACAGGGGTCGCCGTAGAGTGACACTCAGCCATGCCCGCGCGCTGGAGGAGATCAGCCGCATACTGGCGCTGAGATAGAAACAGGCCGTCGGAAGTGCGCGTAACGGAGACGCCGAGGAAGTGATGCAAAGCACCAAGGTCCGTCATGGCGAACTCGGAGTGAAGACGAGTGATGATGTGCTGCAGGAGAGTCGTCGAGGAAGCCGTCAGGACAATGTCATCGACGTACAGAAGCAGGTAGGCAAGATGATCTCCATCTTTGTAAACAAAGAGAGATGTGTCGGAGGTCGAAGCAGCGAAGCCGAGATGTCGAATGTAGGTGGCGAAACGCTGGTACCATGCCCGAGGAGCCTGCTTCAGACCATAGAGAGATTTCTGTAACAAACAGACATGGTTGGGAACAGATGGATCGACGAAACCAGGAGGCTGTTGGCAGTAGACAGTCTCGGCCAGGTGGCCGTGAAGAAAGGCGTTCTTCACATCCAACTGGTGAATGGGCCACGCACGGGAGGCCGCTATGCTGAGGACGACACGGATAGTGGCCTGCTTGACAACCGGACTGAAAGTCTCGTCGTAGTCAACACCGTGTTGCTGGGAGAAACCGCGGACCACCCAGCGTGCCTTGTGGCGGGCAAGTGAACCGTCGGAGTGGAATTTATGCTTGAAGACCCACTTGCCCGTGACCACATTGGCACCGTGAGGCCGAGGAACAAGGCGCCATGTCGCATTGGCCAGCAACGCCTGATACTCATCGTTCATCGCAGCACGCCAATTGGGATCGGCAAGGGCGCTGCGATAGTTGGACGGGACCGGAGAGGCATGTGTGGTGGAAAGAGCCTTCGGGTAGACGGGTGGCTTGAGGGAGCCCGTCTGAGACCGAGTGATGCGACGAAAGACGTCCGGGGCAGCCTGCACGGGTGGCCGCACAGGTTCGGACGATGGCGGCGCTGGAGGACCGGCCGGTAGAACACCCTCGCAGTCAGAAGACTGAGGAGCGTGGTCGGTGGTCGGTGGTGATCGACGGCCGTAGACGATGCCGAAACGGCGAGGCGGAGGATCCTGGGGGGAGGACAGCGGTCCAACCGCCGGCGAGGGGTGTGCGGCAGTCCCGGAAGATGAGGCGCCCAAGTCAGCCGGCGCAGCGGAGGGTGGCGCAGAAGCGGCGGCAGAACTAGGGAGCGACCCGCCCGGCCGCCGAGAAGGAGATCGCGGCCGCTCAACGTCCAAGGGGGACGGAGCTATCGCAGGTGGAACGGTGGACGGAGCCTGTTCGTCATCGGGAACAAGAAAGTCCAAGGAACTGGAGGAAGTGGGTGAGGAAACAGCAAAGGGAAAAACGTGTTCGTCAAAGATGACGTGACGGGAGATAATGACACGATGAGTGGCGAGGTTGAGGCAACGATATCCTTTGTGAGAGGAAGGATAACTGAGGAAGACACAAGCAGTCGAACGGGGAGCAAGCTTGTTTGTGGCGGTGGCGGAGAGATTGGGATAGCACAAACAGCCAAAGACACGAAGATGCGCAAGGTGTGGAGGAGTGCCGTGAAGAAGCTCAAAGGGTATGCGATTGAGAATTGTGGACGATGGGCGCCGGTTGATGAGATAGGTGGCGGTGGCTAGTGCTTCCGCCCAATAGCGGGGTGGCATGGATGCATGGAGTAAAAGAGTGCGAACGGAATTGTTAATCGTGCGAAGTATGTGTTCGGCCTTGCCGTTTTGAGGTGAAGTGTATGGACAAGAGAGCCAGAGCAATGCACCGTGCGAAGCAAGGAAGGAGCTAGTGGCAGTGTTAACAAACTCGGAACCATTGTCGGCCTGAAGACATTTAACGGGTAGATTGAATTGAGTGCGAGTATAGTGGAAAAAATTAACAATGAGTTGGAACACCTCGGACTTGCGTTTCATGGGAAAAGTCCAGCAAAAATGGCTAAAATTATCCAGAAAAACAAGATAGTATAAGCATCCAGAGATACTAGCAACCGGCGAGGTCCAAACATCACAGTGAACAAGTTCAAAAGGAGTAGAAGATCTAGAAAAAGAACTAGCAAAAGGTAGCCGGAAGTGTTTGCCAAGTTGACAGGAGTGGCAAATGGAACGGTCTACGTTATTACATGTTAGAAGTTTGTTTTTCCGTAAGGTAGCTAGGGCTGCAGGTGCTGGATGACCGAGACGCTGGTGCCATACGGTGGAAGAGACGGCGAGATGGGCGTGGGCGATGGCAGAGGTAGTGGCGGCTGGAATGGTGTAGAGGTCGCCGTCACTAGCGCAGCGAAAAATCTCACGTCGGGTCTGCAAATCCTTGACGAAAAAACCAAAAGGATCAAACTCAATGGAACAACGATTATCACGAGTGAATTGACGCACAGAGAGAAGATTGCGAACAAGAGAGGGAACAACAAGAACGTTGTGGAGATGAAAATCAGCATGGGAGGTAGGAAGAATGGAATGACCCTGAGCAACAACGGGAAGAGGACTGCCGTTGCTGACCAGAATGGAGGAGTACGAAGGAGGGAGACGGGAGAGAAGCATACCATTGGAAGATGTCATGTGCGAGGTGGCGCCAGTTTCGAGAACCCAGGGGTTGGAGCCCTGGAGTTGCATCTGTTGGAGGGTGGCCACTGTGCTTGATGATCCAGTTAGCGAGAGGGCACCGGCAGTGTGTCTTCTTGTCAGAGAGGACAGCGAGAGGACCGGCAAGGGCGGTGTGGGCTTGAGGAGGAGGACCCAAGAGGCCGGGGGAGGGAGAACGCCACTGCTGGGGTGCACCCCATGGATTGAAGCACACCCAGGGACCGCTAGGGCGCGGCCCAGCCTGCTGTTGCTGCGGCGCTGCAGGGTGCTGGTGCTGCTGGCCCTTGCGCCAACGGCCTTTGCGGCTGTTGCGGTCAGCGCTGCCTCCACTGGGAATGTTGCCGCTGGAGCTGCTGGCGAAGAATGCCGTGGGTTGCTTGCAGGTGCCGGAGCAGAGGCGAGAGCCACCACTCGAGGGGCCGGCAAGAAGAGCAGAAGCCTGGGCGTTCTTCACTTCGGTGGCGAGGCGAAGCTCCTTGAGGATCAGCATGTTGCGTGCCTCGGCGAAGGATGGCAGAGGCTTGGAGTTGGCGATGTCGTCGGCGGTGGTGGAGAAGCGAGAGTTGAGGCCGCGCAGGAGGTTCAGGACGAGCTGAGGACCGTCGACCTGGAAACCGACATCCCGGAGTCCGTCGGCGAGGACCTTCATCCGCTGGCAGTAGTCGGAGGCAGAGAGGTCACCTTGAGTCATCGTGTGGAACTCGTGACTCAAGTAGACTGCCTTGGACTCTCTGTTGGCGGTGAAGACGGTGGAGATGGCAGACCAGAGATCGTAGGCGGTTTGATCTTCAGCCATGACGAGGTCGAGGACGGTGTCCGCCAGTGGATCCAAAGCCACCGCGAACGCAGTGATCCGCTGAACCCACGCTGGGTCGGCAGGGAGAGGAGCGGTACCATCGATGTGCCGCATGAGGCCGAACTTGCCGCACATGGATTTGAAGAACGTAGACCACTTGGTGTAGTTCGGGTTCTCCAACTCCAGGGTGATCGGCACATGGGCCTTGACAGAGACGGTGGCGTAGGGGTTGAGGAAAACAGGAACGGCGGTGGAGGATGAGGCGGCGGGGATGCCGTCTCCAGCGAGACCGCTGTTGAGGGAGGTGGAGCTCATGGCCGGTCAGCGGAGGGAGGAGTCGATGGCCAGGGGAAAGGAATGGCGGGGCGACGAGAGGAGGAAAACCGTGGGCGGGGTGCGGAAGGAGGAAGAAAGCCGGTGGCTGGAGGCGCCGCTGGAGGAAAAACAGAGGAAAAGGAACAGAGGAAGGAGGGCGGCGGCTGTGGGAGGGAAACCCTAGGACGCTAGGGCACCCAGGACGGGCGGCGGCTGGAGGGAAACCCTAGGCTACCCAGCGCTCTGATACCATGTAGAGAATAGGAGAAATACACCCCACACCCTAATGAGGGGTGAGTCACATGTATATATAGCCCAATAGGGCTTGGAGTACAAGTAAGCCAAGAATAAGACAAAACAGGCTATACATTGTCTAACAGAGGCTGCTCTGAATTTGGCCTGCACCTTCAAGCGTCGCCTCTCCCTAACTACACCTCCCGCGCATCCCTCCTGTTGGCCATGGCGCAACGAATTTGCGCCCAGCGCCGGCACGCTCGTTAGCTCGGCCTGGAACAAGTACACCAGGAGGCATAAGCAACCTGGCGTAGTTAGCCCCCATGGGGATCAAGTTGGTGGTTAGATTTTATTTTATCCCTTTCATTTGCATTAGTTTATTTTATGTTCAAGTTAGTTAAAGATAAGATTTGTTAGTTCAAATATAGCCATCTCTATATAAAGAGATCAGGCATTGGTTTGAAGGAATATAGAAGAAAATTGCCTCAATACTCACCTCTGTCCAGGACATGACCTTGCACCTGCAGCGCAGTAGCCTCATCACGGCTTCCCCGTCGCGCGGCAGGAGGTCAAAGCCACGGCCAGCTACCTCGCACCATTATTTCCTTCGCTCTCCCTCCACCCATGACAGAAGAATGCCCTAAAATAATCAGTTAATCAAAAACAAACCATGGATTCCCCACTGAAAGATAATGGTTTAAAAAGATCCGTTGGTGATCATGCACACACACCACTTGTTTAGGAGCTAGTATGTAAAACAATGAAATAGATAGTGTAAGAGAAATAGTTGATCACAGATAACAATAAACGCTAAGAAGTAACTGCCAACATACCACACTAGGTTCAGCTATCAACTCCAAGCTTTTAGCCTCTGACAAACCCTTGAGGAGCACATGATCCCCGCTACCATCACCATCAGCACCATAGTTATCACAGGTATTATCAACACACGGGCCCCCGAATTCCTCTTTAACACAATGATCATCACAGCCAGTGAGTTTAACAAATGCTGCTAGTAGTGATGGCATGCTTTGAAGCAAAGGAGTCTTCCTCAAAGACATTGATTAATTCGGTGTCATGAGACTTGGAATACAAATTTGAGTCTGCAGATTTGGGCAAAACACATCAATGATGGTCATTGTTTCAATGATTGGGACAAGATCATGTCACTTCAATGAAGCAACCGCTCATCCATAGTTCCTCCAAAGGTCTTTGGGCAGCTTGAAAAATTGAGAAAGTCATCTTTTATCACTACATTGCAAAGCTTCAACCTCATCAGTGCCAGAGATGAGAGGCGGTCGTCGAGATCAAAGCATTCACTATCACGCAGACTAATTGAACTCCAAGGATTCTAGCTTGGCACAGCAGAGCATGCCGGAGCCACAAGTTGATCTGTGGTTCATCCTGCTCCGGAAAGTATAGAGCACTATCTCACACACATAAAGAGGAGCACTGCAGTCATGGAGGAGCAGCAGTGGTTCACAAACTTGTTCACTCCCACGACTCCCCGCCGGTTGAGCGTTCTCCGTCACCGGTGATGCGCAGGCGGACTTCGAGGTGGCGCCAGGCGCTGGACAACCTGTGACCGCACGGCCTCCGGCAATGGCGAGAACGACAAGACGTCTTCCGCAGACCTCGTCCGGAAGGGTGTCGATCCAATAATCACCGCGTCCACAGCCGCCTCCTTGTGCCCGAGGCGCACTGCCTCTTGTTTGTTAGGCATTGCGTTGAACAAGTGGCGAAGCGCCGCTACTGGGAAAAAAATTTAAGGATGATCAAAGATGGATTCTTGCAAAGATCACCGAGAACTAAAATTTTGGGATCATGGATTCTCACCGGTGGAGCTTGGGGTTGGAGGACGGGACGGACTAACAGAGCGATCTAGCTAGCCCTAGCCGCCGTGTCACAGATTCTTGAGGCCGACCTCCCACCCCAAGACGCTGCAAGGCCTCGCCATCGCCATGGTAACAAGTAGACCGTGCAGTGGTTGGATCGCCACTCCTTGCGCTCTAGAAGCTTCGGAGGCTAGAGTAGTTGAAGTGTAAGGGATTGGGGAAGAAGCGGAGAACCAAGGGAGTGACGGGAAGGGATTTCGGTGATCTGAAACGGAATGTGAAATGGTTTACCGTCGACTCTCAGTGCCTCTTAGACAATGCTAGCCGGGGCCCACTGTCGATGAAACCTGTGGTCGTGACATTAAGGCCACTAGGCGATTTGGAATATATGAATTTTACATGACTTATGAAGAAACTAGCAGGTGACCCAAATGCACGGCTAGATTTTCTTAATATTTTATAGTATTAAATAATATAATTTATATGCTTGAGAATATATAAACATATTTTATAAACTATTTAGATTTTTAAGGCATTAGAAATATTAGAAATGGCAATAGAAGCTTGAAGAAAAATTCAACTTAAGGGATGTAATTGAAGTAGAAGTTTTGATGGAAGAAGATCATTGAAATAATAAATTGTTGGGCATTTTTAGAAACGTAGTAACTCTTCATCTTGCTTAGATCATATAGCTATATGCCCCTGTTATTTCTCTATTAGTAACTCTTTTCTCAAAATATATGCAACACATGTACCTCTATTTAATCTCAAGTAATACGCTGATTATTTTACATAGTATTAGAGTACATTGCTCACTTTTACACTGATATACCATAGACGACTTACTTTGAACGTATCTTCCTCATACGATGACTGTCCCCTAGAATCATATATCTTCTATCTCTTATTGATGATCCTATAACTTTTCTGCTTCAACCATCAATAGTAAACCAAATTTTTTATCGATCCCTCTCAACTGCTACCCTTTTAATGTAATACTCTATCATATAACTATCTTCTATTTCTCTTCAATTATTATTTAATACTGAACCATATAACATCAATATGCAATGCATATATGTACAAATATTGTTTATCCTACCGGGGATACCTGTCATGCTCTCACCAGTGGCCCCAAACCTATTATGCTCTCACTAATGGCCCCAAGCCTATTCAATAGAGTATCACCATCTCCACTCTGAGTTTTTTGCAACTTGTTTTAATACAAACGAATTCATGCATGTATATGCACATGCAAGATATTATACATGCTTGATTTATACTTGTCCCATATCGGTTGCTTCTCTTATTCAATGTTTGCCAACTCAACGATGTTGCTTCCTCACAAACACGGTGACCTTCCATCTTCTGCGATGCCAGTATGTTTGCTTTAGACATTATTTAACAATATGTAGAATTTTCTCACCATCATATGTGATGTCATGTCCTCAGTAGTGATGGCACATTTCTAGCTAGCCAATAGATATATATCCTCTGTAGCTTATCTTCTATGTAAAGTTTCATCTAGTCTCTATAGGGCCTCTCCATTATCAAGCTTCTTTTGCTACTGACTTCTTCAACAATACAGATGCTTACCACTCATCATGGTTTTTAGCTCATTCGGTTTTGGCCTTTCTCTTTTTTATTTTATTTTTATTCCAAATTTTGGTTTTTAATTCATAAAGAAATCAAATAGCTAATGTTTTATTAATTTTTATTGCAAATTATATTTATTTAGGGATTTTATTTAGAAATTCATATAGAAATTGAATTGAAATTCTTGTTCAAAACAAATTAGCATTTTTTATTTGTATTCTAAATTATATTTGTGTGTTGTTGATCATACATGATATAGATTTTTAAATATAGTTTTAGATGGTATCGTATACAAATTCAATTGTTATTTTTTATTTCATTTCATTCCTAATTAAAGCTATTTAGGGATTTTACATTAGAGTTCGTATGGAAATCAATTTGCTAATTATATTTTGTTTTTATTCTAAATTTTAGTTTTAGGTTGGTATCTCAGTATACAAATCCAATTACTTATTTTTAATTAATTTTTGTTTCAAATTTTATTTTTATTTTGATGATCGTATGGAAATAAAATTTCAACTTTTATTTTATTTTTACTGGAATTTTTGGTTTTTTATTGTATTGGATGTGGACTCTTTATTTTAATCCTATGGAAATCAAATTTTTATTTTTATTTTTCATTGAAATTTCAGCTTTTTATGTTGAAATTAGTATACAAGTCTTACTACTAATTTTTATTCTAAATTTTAGTTTTATTTTGATGATAGTATAAAAATCAGATTACTTATTATTTTTTATTTTGAATTTTAATTTTATTTTCATGTTCGTATGGAAATCATATTATTAATTATTGTCGACGATCAGGATCACCTGACCGTAGAAGTGAAGAGGGGTGAGTTGTGTATGCAGGACCCAAAACGAGCTTCACTCATCGGAGGAATGCGTTCACTACTTCGCTGGTCGAGGGTGGAGAAAAACGAGCAAGACACAGAAAATTATACTGGTTCGATCCCCTGTGAAGGTAAAAGCTCTACTCCAGTCCTGCCCGGGGGCAAGAAATTTACTATGCACGAGTACAAGCGTTCGCTCTCTAGCTTGGGCTCTGGTGAACTCTATGCTAACGGTGTCTAATGCTTTGTTGCTGGAATTGGCCCTCCTCGTCGATCTGTTTCAGGGGATTTTATACCCCTCCCGACCGTTACTAGAAATGGTCGGGAGAGATTCTTGGAGTAGTGCATGGTGCGCATTGAGGACGTGCTGCAACCGTCCCGGATCTGGCGCCCACGTTCGCCTTAACTCCAGAATTCCCGGTCTTGGTAACTATCGAGTAAGCGCACGCCTTCAAGCCAAGTCATGGTCAGACGGGAGTCGAATCCTTGCCCCACCCAAGCTCGAGGCCGCGTAGGGACCATGTGGCTCAGGTCATGGTCGAAGACCCTTGCTGCTCAGCCTCGAGCTAGGGGCCCTGTTGACTACGCGTTGACTTGTCAGAGATTTCTCAGTCCCCGACAATTATCTTTTATTTTTTGTTTTGAATTTTTTATTATACTTGGACTCTTTCATTTAATTGTTCGTATGGAAATCAGATTACTAATTATATTTTTTATTCTAATTTTTAAATTTTATTTTGAATTTCAATTTTATTTTAACGTTCATATGGAAATTAGATTATTAATTGTATTTTATTTTTAAAAAATTTATTCAGAATTTTAATTTTATTTTGATGTTCGTGTGGAAAATAGATTATTAATTTATTTTTTATTTTTGTTTTGAATTTTTTATTGTATTTGATTTCTTTCTTTTAATCATATAGAAATCAAATTTATAATTTTATTTTATTTTTATTTTAAATTTCAGTTATTCTTGTGTTATATACAATACAAACTTTTGTATTGTACATAGCACAAACTCTTTCTTGTATTGTACATGATACAAACTCCTGTATATTGTACATGGCACAAACTCCTTCTTTAATCTAGACTGTTATAATCTGGATCCACTATGATCAATGGTGTATATCTGTCGGTGTTTCGTAAACCGGCAAGTAAATTTGTAAGTCAAGGGGCCACGCGCTCCCGCTTCCTTGAATGGTTAGACTACAGGAGTCCCGGGTTTATACTGGTTCAGGCTGAATGTTCCTACGTCCAGTTTGTGTGGTGGTTTTGTATTGATGGGGGTGCAGAAGACCGCGTTTGGTTACAACTCGGACGGTTCCGAGGGAGATCTTCACTACTGCGATGGTTTGGACGTGTGTTCGATCCCCCTCCCTTAGGGTCCCGCTTTTCCCTTTATAGGCACAGGGAAGGCGGGTTACACAGGAGTTCGGAGGATATGTAGAAGACAAGAAAGGGGTGCCTAGCGGCTAGGCGTTGCGCCCTATGCTGAGGTGTCGAGTCTTCGGCCTCGAAGTCTGTCCCGCGACCCTGTCAGCCGTCCATCAACCGTCTTTCGCCGTATCGAGTTGGTGGTCATACGGAGTTGGTGCGGGTGTCCCGTTCCTCCGGGAAACGGCGTGCCGACCCTCTGCGCACCTTCCTAATGCTGACGTCTGGGGCGACCGGTCCTGGGGTTTGCCTCGGAGAGCGCGATCCTCTCACCGTGGCCGTGGCGATGGGGCGACCGCTTGACTTTGGCGTCCTCTGGGGTTGCTTCGGGACGGGCCCACCTGCCCCTGGCGAGGGCGTTGCGTTCGTGAGACAGGTGTCCATCCCATGGCTTGATGACGTTGCGGTGGGGACCCCGGTTTGGAGTTCGTCGAGGGCTTCGCCCTGGAGCCAGGTCGGAGCGTCCGAGCTGGCCCCTGGTCGGAGGCTTCGCGGACGTCCGACCTGAGTCTTGGTCGGGGCCTGTGGCTTCGGCGAAGGCCCACAGCTCCTTCCCGCCCATGAGGTTCCCTGCTGCTCAGGTGGGCCTGTGCCGGCCCACCCGGGCTTCTGATCTGTTTCGGATAATAATCCTTCTTTATGGGGATGAAGTCTAGGCTGTGAGGTACCCCAGGTATAAGTATTCGTCAGTAGCCCCCGGGGTTGCCCTAGAACGTGCGCGTTCTTGGGCGATCCGTCGTCCTAGACATGCTGACTGTGTTGGTCGGTCAGTCTCCTTTCGGGTCTTGTGGCGCTATCTGTAGTCTTCCAGAGCCCCGGCAGTCGGAGAGCCGGTTGGGGGTTATCGGTATTTTGCTGGTTCGAATGGGGCGAGTGTCCCCATTGGCCCCGACTCTGTGGGACTCGGCCGATTTGGTCAGCAGAACCCCACCGAAGGCATGTGCGGGAAATGTCGTCCGATCCGAGCCCCCGAGCGAGTTTATGAGGCCTCGGCGGGATCCTTCCGAATTAGTAAGTTGACTTTGCTCAGGTGCTTGTGGCTGGCCCGGCGTGTGTAACCCCGAGCCCCGATTAGGTCGAAGAGCTGATTGGGGGGTTTCCTTGGCTGGAGAGCGAGTCCTACGTTTCGGCTGGGCGTAGCCCCGACTGGCAGGGAGGCCCTCGCTCCTTGACGGGGCCCCAGCTCCTGGGTGCTCGTTTTACGTCGTAACTGATCGTATTTATTGGCCGGTTTTATGCCAGGGTTTTAGCGTGGGGCATTCCTCCCGGACCTTCGTCAGGCGAGGCTTTCCGCGGGAGGAATAGCCGTTGTCTGTCCCCAGTCGCCCGTCCCGCAGTGTGGGACTGGAGGGTGGCGATCGCAAGTGCTTGCTGGCGACGGCTTGAGCACCGTGCTCGTGGAGCTACTGACGGGTTATCCGAGTCGGCCCTGCAGATCCTCCAAAGGGGATCTTTTTCCGAGCGGACGGTCCCTGAGTCGGGCGTCCGACCCGCTGGGGGCGACCCATAAGAACCTTTCTTTACTCGATCCCGTACTGGGCCCCGGGTCGTCAGCTGACCCAGAGTGCAGTCTGTCTGCTACCCTGCGATGGGTTCCATGGGAGAGCGTGAAGTATGGTCTCGGACACGAGTTAGGGCGATTGGGTCGTCCGCCGACCCAACCAGTGGCCCACTGGGGGCTCACCTCATCCTCGTCCCTCGCTGTTTCATATCCCAGGGCGGCCTAAAAAACCCTTTTGGGGGGGGGTTTGAGGCTTCGAGCCCTGCGGTCGTTTCAACGTTCTCGCCACCTCGAGGTCGTCCGCGGCCCGGCGGACTTTTTTGTAAATGCGCCCACCGATCCACCTGAGGGCGAAAACAAAAAGGCAGCGGGAGGCGCCATTAATGTAACGCTTCGCCCCTCCCATCCGCCATTTAATGCGAAAAAGAGGAGATCTGAAAGGATATGCTTTGCTGGCGACGCTGCGCGGCAGTCGGGCGGGATGTACAACGCTTGTTCCGAGGCGACGCCCGCTTTGACCGTCGTTCTGTTCGATCGACCCTCGCCTGGCGTTTGTGGAACTTTAAAGCGGGGAAGGCGCTCGGTCGGACTCTTGTGCTTTCCTTTCGCGCATGCGTCTTCCTGCTTAGGAGGAGAAAATGAAGAAAGTTTCGGGGAACTCGTTCCTTACCTTCCTTCTTTCATCCTCCCACCGGCGAAGATGTCGTGGCCCGAATGCTCCATCTCGGCCAGCCGCGCGCAAGGCTTGGAGAAGAAAGGGTTCCTCCCACCGCTTGACGTCTCGCGGTGGAGGGTGCCGACGGGTGCTACGGTCCCCGCTCCTGCTGGCGACGAAATCGTCGTGCCCGCCTCCTTTTACGAGCGTGGGTTCGGACTTCCGCTCCACCGGTTCGTTCGGGGACTTCTGCACCATTACAAGGTCGAGGTGCACCAGCTCAACCCCCACGGGGTGCTTCACATAGCGGTTTTCATCACGTTGTGTGAGGCGTTCCTGGGGATTGAGCCCCACTGGGCACTCTGGAAGTACTTCTTTCACGCCAAGTCGAGGAAAGATCGGTAAGCGAGCCCCTGGCGCTCTGGGCGCGTAAGTCTCCGAGATCTTGTCGGGGCGCGGCGATTATGTCGACTTGAAGCTGCCGTCGTCGAGCAAAGGGGTGGCACTCGAATGGTTCTATGTGCAAAACCGGAGGGGAGTGCCCTGCCTTCTGGGTTGTCGCCTACAATGGCGAGGAGAATAGTCTGGGGGCGGACGGCGAGGAGAGGAGCAGTGGAGGTGATCGTCGAGAGGATCAAGGCCCAAGTGCTGCGAGGCCTGACCGGCGAGACCATCGTGCGCGCTTTCATGAGGATGCACGTTCAACCTCTCATGGCGAGGGACCGCCCCATGTTCCAGTACGAGGGGGTCCACGACCCCATGTGGATGGCGGAGGCGGAACTCGTTGAGTCGGAGGTCGAGGCCAGGGTGGCCGCCGTTTTGGTCGGTTGCGCCACCACGGCGGTGGGTGGCCAACCCGAACCCTTTTCGGCGAGTCACCCTCCGAATCTGGTGAGCCGTGGTACCCATCCTTTCGCTTCCCCTGTCCTTTCAGCGCGGCGTACCGCCTGACTGGCGTATTTATGCAACCCAGGGGTTGGCCGGCATAGCCTCCCGAGTGCTATTGCCAGACGAGAAGGCAGAGAGGGCCGCGGCCCGCAAGATCTCCGAGCAGCGGGAATCTGCTCAGAAAAAGCGGAGGGAGGAGAAGAGGAAGAGGAAAAGGAAGGAACGCTCGGCGAGGGAAGCGCAGGGCGAGGAGGTCTCCGAGTCGACCATTGCCAGGACGGCCGATTCGGGGTCATCCTTGAGCCCTGATGGCGGCCATACCTCCGATCCGTACCGCAGGGTCCCCTTTGGGTCGTCGGTCCCTGGAGGACCGCTCGAGAGCCTTGCGGCGGGGGGCGTCGCCGCCGCGCCTCAGTCAGGGGTGTCCCAGCTGGAGATGTCTCAGGGCAAGCGAGGCGGAGGTTGGTCTTCGTCTGGAGGGTCGGCGAAGAAGATGCGGCTCACGCTTCGGCCGCAGCGACAGTGAAGCGCTCCGGTCGATCGTTAGCCCGCCATGTTGGCGTCGGTGCCTCCGCCCGGCGGTCATGAGGCAGCGCAAGAAATGACCCAGGAGGATCCGGAACACAGGGAGCCCCCGGCTCCGTTTGACGGGTCGAGGCCTTGTCCGGAGGTCGAGATGGAGGAGGGCGACCTCCCGCCGCCACCGGCTGGGCCCGTTCCGCCTAGCGCAGTATTGGCGGTTAGCCCGGCTTTACCGCCGTTGCCGGCGGGACCTCCTGAGGAGGCGCTTCAGCCGTGGGGCCGAACTGGGTCGAGGTTGCGGACTCGGCGCTAGAGGCGGCCCTGCCCTCGTTGCCGCCGCCGCCAGAGAGGCGGCCCAGCGGCGGCGCGCTGCGGGCGAAGTGGGCGGAGATCGGGTCCGATCTTCCATCCACCCGGGAGCCTCGTCCCGCGCTTACCTGGGCCGGTCGTGACCCTACTGGCGAGCCGCTGTTCGTACTGGACGACGCCGCGGATACCGAGTTGTGGAGGGCCTTCGAGGAAGGCAAGCGATGGGTGGCGACTCAGGTGGATCAGGCCCGAGAAAGTTTGGCGACTGCCCTTCGTTGCGTTGAGAAGGCGTCGAGCGTGATTTCTGAGGTGGACGTCCCACTCGGCACGGTAAGCCTAGTTGGGGCCTTGGCTTTAGTCTTTGACTTGTTTTCGGTGATCAATGATTCTGACGGAGTGTCCGCTTTCGTGCAGGAGCTGAAGCTTCGCTCGGCGAGTAAGACGGGGTTCCTCCGAGTCCTGCATGGTCAGGGTGAGGGGGAAGCCAGCCATCTTCGCACCGAGCTGGGCAGTGTTTGGGACGCCCTAGGACGTGAACGGGTGGAGGCGGCGGAGACGCAGCGAAAATTCGAGTCCCTTCTGACAGAGGCCAACGGCGCCAGGGATGCCGCCGTCGCCGCGGAGGGGGTCGCACTGTTGGAAGTGTCCCGCCTCCGGAGTGAATGTGGCCAAGTCCAGGGGGAGCTTGATTCTGCGAGGAGGAGCGCCAAGCAAGAAAGGGAGGCCCGAGCCAGGGCCGAAGAGGATCTCCAGCGTTTGGGGGCTTCTGTGGATGGTGAGTCACCCAATTCCGGTCTGAAGATTTTGTTATCGTAAGTTGTTTGGTATGCTTCGGCGCTTCGTGGCGACTTGCGAAGTGCGGAGAGACTTGATGATGATCTTGCCGCAAAATTGGCGAGAAGCCGTGTGGGCGCTCGCGTTGCATGAGGCAGTACTGGCGGGGAAGAAATTGGCGGAGGATGACTTGTCCGTGCGGGCCGCCGAGCTGATGACCCTTCGAAGCCGTGGGGAGGTTCTGCAAGGGTGCTCGGGCCGCCGTGCGAGTCCGAAACTCTCGCCGCCGCTTGCTGGCTCGCGTCTTGAACACGTCGGCCTTCGGTGATCATGGGAGCCGAGCTTGGGGTTACCTCGGCGCTTGTTCTCGTCGCCTCCCATTATGATGATGTCGACTTCAAGGCCATCAGTAGCGGGGTTGCTGCGGATCAGACCGACGAGCAGGTCGAGGAGCTGCGAACTCGGATCGATCCATACGCTGCAACGATTGCCAACCGGATATCGCCGCAGGATATCCTCCACCAGGACGAGGGAGAAAATTAGCTGCTTTTGCTTTGGTTGATGTAAAGACTTCGCTAAATGCCGGGTTGAAACCTGTTCAGGCTGGTTGGATTAGCCTATTAATCTTGGTCTTTGCTTATTTACGCCCCCACAGTAGGCGCCTTATGACCGTAGCTTTAGAAACCACGAAGGTTACGTAAGTGTGGGTCGATGTGTTGTTGCGTTGCTCAGAGGGGGCGCAAATGACCCTTTTGCGATTGAGATATTTTGCTTAGTGCCTGCCGCAGGGCTGGAATGTTTTTTTGACCGGTCATGGTTCCGATCGCTTGGGCGCTTCCTTCTGCCGCGAGGCGCTACTTCGCAACCGTAGCCATCGGGGCGTAGGTCGTAGCGTTTAGGGCGATGGGATTCTTTGCTTGGAAAGAACCGAGTGACTGGTCATCGGTCTATGTGGTGTTGTAGCCCCCGAGTGGTGCGTGGGGACCAGCATGGTGGTCGCCAGGCACCGTTTTAGCCCGGGAGAAGGATGAGCGGGTGTCGGTGCGGTTGTGGCGGTTCAGGTGCTCGAATCGAAGGGACGCGTCGTGTCTTGATTGGGCGTGGTGTCCCTGCCTCGAGTTCCGTCGCATTTATTGCGGGCGGAGGTGTCGGCGTGTCCGTCGCTGGGTGCGGAGTAAATCGCGCGTCGCGCGGTGGTTGAGCGTCGCCGCTCGGGTTGTTCACTTTGGGCCCTATAAATAGGGCGGCCAGGGCGTGAAAACGGCTGATTTCAGCCTGTTTTCCTCTTGTTTCTTTGCTCCTTCGCTCTTCTCTCAGCATCTTTATCGGCACGAATGGCGAGCGGTGAAAGCGGCAGGCGGGGAAAGCGAAGCGGCGCGGGACCGCGAGGTTCGCCCCAAGAGGTCCGCCGCCATGGGTCTTCTATTGGGCGGCGAGGATCCGGATCACTCTGCCCCCGTCGACCTTTCGCATCGGGGACCCCCAATTGAGGTGAGGGTTCGTTGATCGGCGCTGGGTTACCTTTTTTCTTGCTCTTGCTTATGCGGGGTTTTTTCTTTCCTTTCCTAGCGGTTCTGGCTCTGGCTTGGTTCCACCACCCTCGACGCAAGAGATGGCGGTTGCCGTTCACCGGGTGCCGACTCGCCTCCTGCGGTGGGAAACGCAGTGGCGGACTGGGCGGCTTGGCGGGCCGAGCCTCGTTCGATGCCAGTTGCCGCCATCGCCGCCCGTGAGGCGGACGTGTTTTGGCAGCGGGCGTGAGTCCAGGTGGTTGAAAAGGAACTCGCGAAGGCACTTGAGGAGGCCTGGCGCAGCGCCTTCGTCTGTCGTCGCCGCCGAGAGGTGGCGAAGAGCTCGGGAGGAGGCGGCGAGTGGCGGTCTCGGTAAAACGTCGGCCTTGCGTCGGACGTGATGCATGCGGAACGCACGCATATGCGCAATACCCTCCTGGGCCTACTCTGCCCTGTGTTTGAGAGCATCTTGCGAACTGAAGTGGCTCGGGGTAAAGTACGCATGAGCCCTGGGGCGTTCTGAGCGATCGCCTTTGGGCTTACCCAAGCGGCCGAAGCCTTGGAAGACCTTCCCCGGGCTTTACGTGAGCGCGCCGCCCACGAGGGGCAAGGGATTGCGGTCGGCGTTCGAGAGTACGTCTGGCACCTCGCGCCGATCGTGATGCCGCCGACGCCAGCGTATCTGACCATCGCCGGGATCGTGGGTGATCCCCACGAGATCGCGATAGCGCATGCATCTTGGCGGCGAGGCGGTGGCGAGTTTAAGCGTGGTCGGTCAGAGCCCGAGATCAGCAGCTCTGATGATGACGATGATGATGATGATGACGACTTTGCCGGGTGATCCGGCGGCGCCGACGAGGATCCTTTTGTTTTGCTTTGATGGAACTGCTTGTATTATCGGACAGTTTGCTGCTCGTGTGTTGTATAATCTGGGTTGCGTTGCTTGTATTTTCTTCCATAACGCGCACTCACTCGGGCAGCCATCGTCCTCGGGGTCGCCGGGACCCTTCGAACGTAGGTCGGAGTGGTGAATGCGTGAAGCGAACACAAAACAGCGTATGCGCGGGGCACGAACGGTCGCGTCGCGCGGGGAGGCGGAATACCCCGACCAGCTATGGTTCATGGAGCGCGGGTATCCCCCTTGTTCGCAAAGCACTATTTCGTTGCCGTTGCCGCTGGGGCGTAGGTCATAGTGCCTGGATCAAAGGGGGCCAGAACCGGGCAGAGCCAATAGCTGGCGGAGTCTTCGGCGTTAGTGTTGCGTTCGCGAGCATTTGAGCGGGAGGGGAGCGTCGTCGGGAGATCGTTGTTCATTCCGCATGGACACGCCCTTCTTCTGCGATGCGTCGCTTAGCAACCGTAGCCGCTGGGGCGTAGGTCGGGACACTTGGGTCGAGATGGGTTACCATGCGGGAGAACGACGGTCAATCGGGTTGCTACCCCCACTAAGTGCGCACGAAACAACGGCTTCCGCGTTTGTGGGGAGTAAGGCGCGGCTGGTATGGAACCCCGAGGTTCTAAAGAAATGCAAGCGGTGTTGAGAAAGTGGTTACCTCAGTCTCTGGGCCGAAAACGTGCCGTAGCGTGGTGGCACCAGGCTTGGGCTGCGGCCGTCGGTCGCCTTGATGCCCATGATCGGGCGGCCCGCCAGATCGCAGACGGCCCGCCCAGAGCGAAGACCGGCGCGTCGTCGATCGCTGCGTGATGATGTCCTTTCGCCTCCGTCGCGTCCCGTCGCCGCCCGGCGACGTGGCTTGTCGCCATGATGGCCTTACATGTCGAGCAGCGGGGCGGACGGGGCGCCTTGGCGTTCGAGACGGCGTCGGTTGCGGGCTCTACGCCGCGCTCCGCCTATAAATAGAGGTTTTGGGGTGAAGTAGTATCGCACCTGGCACTTATGTGCGCTCTCCTTCATCCTTCTTCATTTTGCTTGTCTTGCGGGGAGGTTTGAGCGGGCGAGATGGCGAGCGGTGGTGAGGATGGTGAGAGGGCCAACGGGCGGTCGTCGGAGGGAGACTCACGGGGCGCCGGCCCCAAGAGACCCCGCGTGGACGCCGGGACGTCCACGGCCGCGACAAGGAACGCGCTTGTGCTACCCTCGTCGACCTTCTCCATTTGGAACCCATTGCGGCGTAGGTTTTATGGCTTTGTGGTGGCGCAGCCTGTCTCCTCGCATCTAATGGTGATGCTCTTGTATTTCCTCGCAGTTCCAATTGGCAGCCAGGTGCGACACCCTCGCCTTCCTCTTCGGGTGGGCCGGGACCGGAGAGGTCGCCGAAGGCGTTGATGGTGATGATTCTCGTGCGCCTCCGGTTGTTTGGAGATGGGCCTGCGCTATGGCCTGCCGGCCGCCAAGAGGCCGCGAGGCGTGCGGGCCGCTGAAGCGGAGATCGCCCGGATGCGGGAAGAGCACGAGACTCTCCTTTCCGTGCTTTGTCCCGTGTACGAGAGCATGGGGAGGAGCGTGAGGCCGTTGGGGATGCGGTTGGACGAGCCACTGGAGCGTACCACCCAGCAGTACGCCTCGTGCCTTGCCCAGATGGCGGGTCCCTGGTGTACCTGCCCCTTGCCCTGCGGGAGCGCTCTGCTCACGAAGGGCGAATGGTGGCCTCGGTAGTGGCGGAATACGTGCTCGCCTGTTGCGCCAGCCGTGACCCCGCCTTCGACGCGGTGGCGACCGTCTCCAGGATCGAAGATGATTCGGCCCAGGCGCGGGCCAAGGTGCGGGGCGCAGCGGAGATGGTAGCGAGGCGAGTGCGCCTAGAGGACTCGGATGATGAGGCCGACAGAGGGGAGGGCGCCGGTTCGGCCGACCCCTCCTTTGGTTTGAGAACCCCTTCTTAGGCGCGCTCCAGCGCCAGCGTCGGAACCTGCTTCCGGCGCGGTGACGCCGTCCCGGAGGTCGTTGTGTGGTGCTTCTTTGGAGCATCCAGAGCTTCCCGTGGACAGGGCGGCTCGGGTACTGGGGTGCCGCTTTCCGGCGGCGCTCTCTCGGGTGTTGCTCACCGGTGAAGTCGCCTCGAGCTACCCGATTGCGCCCGGTTGCAGAGCCACACTTGCGCTCGCGAAGACGGTGGTCTGCTCTTGATTCTGGAGTGTTAGATACATCGTAGCGGCAGATGTCCTCCTTATCCAAGACGGCGGTCCGCCTTTGTGATGCCTCTTTAGCGCAGCAACAGGCTTTGATCTGCTAGCCCTTTAGCTTTAGACGACGCTCACGTGAGGTAGGTTGTGGAGTGCCAGTATGTATTTGTATGTCTCTGAACGATGTAAGAGAATGAATGTTTAAGGAAATCAAAATTTTCCCACGCATAGATCCCTACATTTCCTTTCCGTGCCGAGCTCGTGTTAAGCGACCGTAGCTCTTTTAAACCGCTGGGGCTATTCGAGCGTAGGTTCGAGCGCGGACATTTCGAGGCAACATCACGGGGAGCAAAGGACTCGGCCACAAACGGCCGTTCCGACCGGCTATAAGTCGCCCAACACAGGTTCTCCTCCCCCTTCTAGGGTGCTACTCTGCGGCCGGAGCCACCGAAAACCGTCGGGGTTTTGGTGTAGGCCGTAGCACTTTGGGTCGCGGAGATCACTGCTAGGGAGAGACTTGGGACCGGTCGGAACGCCGAGTTGTGAGCTCAGTTCGAGATACATGCCCTCCGAGTAGGCCATACGCCACCCGACCTCGGAGGGTTGTAGGAAACGCACGGGAGGCGGAAAGCTTCAGGGGTAGAACCGCCTGAGCTTCTCGATGTTCCAAGCGTTTGGGATGACATTGCCTGCAGCATCCTTAAGTCGGTAGGTGTCAGGGCGGAGAACTTCCACGACGGTGAAAGGGCCTTCCCATGGAGGAGAAAGCTTATGCTTGCCTACGTTGGACTGGACCTGGCGCAGGACCAGGTCGCCAATGTTAAAGGAGCGATCTCGAACCTGACGATTATGGTAGCGGCGGAGCGCCTGCTGATACTTAGTCGACCGCAGGACAGCCACGTCGCGCGCTTCATCAAGTTGGTCGACGGCGTCTTGCTGTGCTTTAAGCCCCCATGCCTCGTTGAAGTCCTGAAGCCTTGGGGCGCCGTATTCCAAGTCGGTTGGCAATACTGCCTCGGCGCCGAAAACCAGGAAGAACGGTGTGAACCCAGTGGCCCTGCTTGGGGTGGTCCGCAGGCTCCAGAGAACGGAGGGCAACTCGGCCGCCCACCGTCCCGCGAACTTCTTCAACTGGCTGAAGATCCTGGGCTTGAGTCCCTGGAGAATCATGCCGTTTGCCGCTTGACCTGACCGTTGGTTCGCGGATGAGCCACGGCCGCCCAGTCGACGCTGGATATGGAAGTCGTCGCAGAATTCAAGGAATTCCTTTCCCGTGAACTGCGTCCCATTATCGGTGATGATGGAGTTCGGGACTCCGAATCGATAAACGATATCGAGGAAGAAGTTGGTTGCCTGCATCGATGTGATGGTGGCAACCGGTTTAGCTTCGATCCACTTGGTGAATTTGTCCACCGCAACGAGAAGGTGAGTGAAACCTCCGGGAGCCTTTTTAAAGGGTCCGACCAGATCGAGTCCCCAGACCGCGAACGGCCAGGTGATGGGGATCGTCTGGAGAACTTCTTGCGGCGAGATGAGTTTGTGAGCGGCGGCATCCTTCGCGAGTCGCGAGCGATTTGTTGGGTGTCGGCCATGGCGGTTGGCCAATAGAACCCTTGTCGAAAAGTCTTCCCCACGAGGGATCGCGGGGGGGCATGATGACCGCAGATTCCTCCATGGATGTCGAGTAGCAACTCCTTCCCGCGATCGGCGGGGATGCACTTCTGCAGGATTCCGGAAGGACTTCGCTTGTAGAGGTCTCCTTCAATCAAGACGAACGACTTAGCCCGTCGAGCGAGGCGCCGGGCCTCGGTTGAGTCGGCGGGGAGCGATCCGTCCGTCAGTCGGTCGATGAAGGGTTTCCTCCAATCGGAGTCCGCCGTCGGCCTGACTGGTGACTTCGGCGAGGCGCGTCCGATTGCCCGCGGTCGGGCGACTGCGTCGATGGGGCGCTCCCTTTCGGTTGTCCGGTCTAGTCGGACAGAAGGCTGGCGAAGGTCAAGGACAAAGATCCCGGAAGGGACCGGCCCCCTGCTAGATGCAAGGTTGGCGAGGTAGTCGGCCTCGCCATTGTGGCGTCGGTAGCTGTGATGGAGCTCGAAACCCTTGAATTTTTCCTCGAGCTTGCGGACTTCTCGGCAGTAGGCCGCCATGCGAGGGTCGCGGGGCTCCGTCGCCTTCATGACCTGGTCCACGACCAGCTTGGAGTCGCCATGGACATAGAGTCGGTGTGCGCCGAGGTCGGCGGCGATCCGGAGGCCGCTAACGAGGGCTTCATATTCCGCGATGTTGTTAGTAGCGTCGAAGAGTAGTCGGATGACGTACTGGAGTTTGTTCCCAAGTGGGGAAACAATGACGACCCCAGCCCCGGCTCCGCTCTTCGTGTAAGACCCATCGAAGTACATCGTCCAGTACTCGGGGTCCTCGAGCACGGGAGGTGCCTGGGCCTCGGTCCACTCGGCGACGAAGTCCGCCAAGACCTGCGACTTGATCGCCGTCCGGGGGACGTAGGATATGTCGTGACCGTTGAGCTCGAGAGCCCACTTGACTATCCTTCCCGATGCGTCCCGGTTGCGGATGATCTCGCCGAGCGGCGAGGATGTTACCACGAGGATGTGATGCCTGTGAAAGTAATGAACCAACTTTCGTTTTGCAAGGAGGACCGGATAGAGTAGCTTTTGTACCTGGGGGTATCGGACTTTGGATTCAGAAAGCACCTCGCTGACGAAATACACCGGCCGCTGCACCTTGAGCGCTCGGCCTTCTTCCGCTCGATCGACGACGAGCGCCGCGCTGATGACCTGGGTCGTCGCGGCGATGTACAGAAGGAGTGACTCGTCTGGTGTCGGGGAAACCAGCACCGGAGGTGAAGTCAGGAAGGCCTTCAGTTTGTCGAGGGCTTCCTGAGCTTCTTGGGTCCAGGCGAATTGATCGGACTTTTTGAGTAACTTGTAGAGCGGCATCCCGCGCTCGCCGAGGCGAGACACGAAGCGGCTCAAGGCTGCGAGGCACCCGGTCAACCTCTGGACCCCCTTTAGGTTAGTGATCGGGCCCATCTGTAAGATTGCCGAGATCTTCTCGCGATTAGCCTCAATTCCGCGCTCGGAGATAATGAAGTCGAGCAGCTTTCCTTTTGGGACCCCGAAGACGCACTTCTCGGGGTTGAGTTTTATGCGGAACCGTCGGAGGTTCGCAAAAGTCTCTTCCAGGTCGGCGACCAAGTCGTCAGCCTTCCTGGTTTTGACGACAAGGTCGTCGACATACACTTCGATGTTACGGCCGATCTGATCGTCAAAACACGTTTGCATACATCGTTGGTATGTAGCACCCGCGTTTTTCAACCCGAAAGGCATCGTTACGTAACAAAATGAGCCGAAAGGAGTGATGAAGGAGGTAGCGAGTTGGTCGGACTCCTTCATCGCTATCTGGTGATAGCCTGAGTAGGCGTCCAGGAAAGACAAGGATTCGCATCCCACCGTCGAGTCGACGACCTGGTCGATACGGGGTAATGGAAAAGGGTCCTTGGGACAGGCCTTATTCAGGCTCGTGTAGTCAACGCACATTCTCCATTGCTCGGACTTCTTTTTTACAAGAACAGGGTTGGCGAGCCACTCGGGGTGGCGTACCTCTTTTACAAACCCTGCGGCCAAAAGTTTGGCGATTTCCCCTCCTATGATTTTGCGCTTCTCGTCGTCGAAGCGGCGCAGACGTTGAGCGACCGGTCTCGAGCCAGGTCGGACGTTCAAGGAGTGCTCGGCGACTTCCCGGGGGATGCCTGGCATGTCGGAGGGTTTCCATGCGAAGACATCTCGATTGGTACGAAGGAAGTCGACGAGCGCGCCTTCCTATTTGGCGGGGAGCGTGGCCCCGATCCGCACGGTCTTGGTTGGATCTTCGAGATCGACCACGACCGCCTTTGGTATCTCGGCGGACTTAAAGAGCTGGTCCCGATTTCTTTGGATTCGAGGGCGGACTCGAGGTTTCCTGCGGAGGTTTTCGAGCTCGGCGGACGCGATGGCGTCGGCAGAGCTCTGGCTAACTGCGCTTCGCGGTTGTAAGCGACTTGAAAAAGCGGCCACGTTGATGATTCCCATGCGGCCGGCATCTTCAACTTAAGATAGGTGTAGTTGGGGATTGCCATGAACTTGGCGTATACGGCCTCCCCATAATGGCGTGGTAGGGCACTAAACCCTCGACCTCGAAGGTGAGGGTTTGGTCTTGAAGATATCAAGGCCCCGAAGGTGACGGGTAGATCGACCTGTCCGAGCGGATAGGCCTGCTGGCCGGGGATGACGCCATGGAAGGGCGCCTTGCTTGGTTGGAGACGCGCGCGAGGGATCCCCATGGCGTCGAGAGTGTCGATGTACAAGATGTTGATCTGCTGCCGCCGTCCATCAGCACCCTGGACAGGCGTTTCGACCCTACCACGGGGGCGACGACCAGCGGGTATCTTCCGGGCTGCGGGACGTGATCGGGGTGGTCGGCACGATCGAAGGTGATCGGGGATTCCGACCACCGGAGGAATTTAGGCGTGGGAGGTGCCACGGCATGGACCTCGCGGAATGCGAGTTTAAGTTGGCGCTTGTCAGCGTAGCTCGCTGGCCCGCCAAAGATCATGAGGCAGCCATCGGGTTCCGGGAACTCGGCGTCTGCCTCTTTGGGCCCGGCCTCCGGCGCCGGATCTTGCTTCTTTCCTTTGTTCCGTGTGGGATTTTCGGAAAGGAAGCGCTTCAGGGTCTGATAATCCTTATACTTGTGCTTGACAGGGTACCCGTGGTGCGGGCACGGGGCCTCCATCAACTTTTCGAAGTGGTCGGCGGCTTGCTGGGGTTGTTGCTTGGCAGAGCGATCTGCGGCAGCGACCTCGGGAATCTTCAGCGGACTGCTTCCCTTTCGCTTCCTCTTGCCGGGCGGTTGGGGTCTTCTTTGGCCTTGGCGCTGGATCTGCTAGCCTTCCCTTGTCGAAGATGGCCCCCACAGCCTCCTCGCCTGAGGCGTGGTTGGTGGCGACGTCCAGCAGCTCTTTGGTGGTCTTGGGCTTGATGCAGCCCAACTTGTGCACCAAAGCCTTGCACGTGGTGCCATAGATGAACGCTCCGACGACATCGGCGTCGCTGATGTCGGGGAGCTCGTTGCATTGCTGGGAGAAGCGCCGGATATAATCTCGTCGCGTCTCCCATTGCGCTGCGGCTTTGAGATCCCAAGAGTTTCGGCGCGCTTGTATGTGCCTGAAATTACCGACGAAGATGTTCTGAGGTCGGCCCGGTTTTCATGATGGAGTCGGTGGGCGGTACTCGAGCGAGCTCGGCCGTCTGCCGGATAAATCGGGAGATCTTGGATGATGAAGAGGTCATCCATAGCTCGCCCGGCTCGGCAAGTGGCCGTAGTCCTCAAGCAGACACACGGGGTTCGTGGCCCCGTATATTTAAGCGATGTTGTGGGTGCGGGCAAGGCGGGAAAGTTGGCGTTGCGGATCCTCGCCAGCGCCGTGGCCCCCGGACCGTCGGGGCTGGGAGACTCTGATCGCGTCGCCGGCCGCTGTCAACGACCTGCGACCGGACCGCCGCGACCGTAGGCCTCTTTCTCGCGTCAAGGGTGTCGCGGTAGTCATGCCTTTGGCCGTATGGCGAGCAGGGCATCTGAGGCTTAGGGCGGTCCATTCTTTGCGCCCGTCTTGGCCGGTTACAGTGAACCCGCTTTGCTATAAAGAGGGGGGCTGACCGATGTGAACACAGGGCGGCATGTCTTGCGGCAATGCTCCACCAGCCCTGGAGGTTCAGTAGGCCGCCTTGGCCCAGCTCGGTCGGTTCGGGGATGCTGAGCAAAACCCTTGGCCATGTGACATTCTCGAATGGAAGAGGGAATCTGGAGTGGCTTCCGCCCCTCCATCATTGTTGATGTACTGACGGGCTCGTCATGGCGCCGCCACCACTGCGAGGCGAGTGGCTCGCCCACTGCTGGCTGGCTGCACCAAGCTCGCCCTCGCCCGCCTTTGGTTCCCCGGGCTGCTGCGGGGGGCCAATAGGGTGAGAGTAAGAGCTTGCAGTATGGTGGTGCTGACCATCCCCCTCCTGCGCATCGCCGCGCTGGAGACGAGAATCGTTGCTTGGGTGCGGTACGGCCGGAAGGTCGCCCGTACCGGCCATGTTGCACTCACGGGAGCACATTGCCGCCGGGAACTGCTCTGTACCGGAGCCGGAATCGCTGCTGGAGGAGTCTTCCAGTATCTTGTGAACGGAGGTCAGCGCGTAGCCGGTCATTGCCACGAAACGTGAGTAAACGGGGGACAGAGTCCCCGTCCATGTGAGTTCGCGCGCGCCATCATCAGGAATGGCGCACCCGTTGGTGGGCTCCGTGGCCCACACGGTGGCCTCGAGCCGGAGGTCACCAAAGATGTTGGCGAAGTGAGCGGGCTCCTGCGGGGGCACGTCTGAGGGGCCGCACGGGGCAGTCTGAGCTCTCCGCCGGCGTGGCGACGAAGTCGAGGGAGCCGAAGCGGATCCAGCCCCTCAACGTCGATGCGGCGTTGTAGGTGAAGGAGGCCATCAAGGAAAAACGGCGGGGATCCGGGGATGACAACGCGCGAGGCCCCTACCTGGCGCGCCAACTGTCGGTGTTTCGTAAACCGGCAAGTAAATTTGTAAGTCAAGGGGCCGCGCGCTCCCGCTTCCTTGAATGGTTAGACTACAGGAGTCCCGGGTTTATACTGGTTCGGGCTGAATGTCCCTACGTCCAGTTCGTGTGGTGGTTTTGTATTGATGGGGGTGCAGAAGACTGCGTTTGGTTACAACTCAGACGGTTCCGAGGGAGATCTTCACTACTGCGATGGTTTGGACGTGTGTTCGATCCCCCTCCCTTAGGGTCCCGCTTTTCCCTTTATAGGCACAGGGAAGGCGGGTTACACGGGAGTTCGGAGGATATGCAGAAGACAAGAAAGGGGTGCCTAGCGGCTAGGCGTTGCGCCCTATGCTGAGGTGTCGAGTCTTGACCTCGAAGTCATCCTTGCGACCACATCGACCGTCCATCAACCGTCTTTCGCCGTATCGAGTTGGTGGTCATACGGAGTTGGTGCGGGTGTCCCGTTCCTTCGGGAAACGGCGTGCCGACCCTCTGCGCACCTTCCTAATGCTGACGTCTAGGGCGACCGGTCCTGGGGTTTGCCTCGGGAGAGCGCGCATCCTCTCACTGTGGCCGGGCGATGGGACAGCTGCTTGACTTTGGCGTCCTCTGGGGTTGCTTCGGGACGGGCCCACCTGCCCCTGGCGAGGGCGTTGCGTTCGTGAGACAGGTGTCCATCCCATGGCTTGATGACGTTGCGGTGGGGACCCCGATTTGGAGTTCGTCGAGGGCTTCGCCCTGGAGCCAGGTCGGAGCGTCCGAGCTGGCCCCTGGTCGGAAGCTTCGCGGACGTCCAACCTGAGTCTTGGTCGGGGCCTGTGGCTTCGGCGAAGGCCCACAACTCCTTCCCGTCCATGAGGTTCCCTGCTGCTCAGGTGGGCCTGTGCCGGCCCACCCGGGCTTCTGATCTGTTTCGGATAATAATCCTTCTTTATGGGGATGAAGTCTGGGCTGTGAGGTACCCCAGGTGTAAGTATTCGTCAGTATCTTTCTTTTTTTTCGATTAATGTGGGAATTTCTAGCTTTGAGAGCGAACGTGATGGCTTCTTTTGCTTCTGTTTTAATAATATAATAGATTTCACAGGAAATAGTGTAATTACAAATTACCGTAAGAATCTTATTGAAATTTCGCGTTTTAAAATGGGGTCTCAAGATGTGTTCAGTTAATTGCCAGGTGCTTGACATATTTTGGCAGTAAAAATTTTAAGCGCAAAAATATGGCTTGCATTTCGTTCGTTATCAATCCTTCATTTCTTATAAATTATGTTTCCATTTGACCGGTCAGCCTATTATCTTGCTGATTTGACCCATTCATGAGCAAGAGAACGCTGAAATTTCTTCGAGAAAAATGATGAGGCCCTGTTCGGAAGCAATGTATTTTCATAGTTTTTAGGCAATATTATGATTTCTAAGAATATCATGGTATTTTATATCATAAGGTGTTTGGTTACCATGCCAAAAACTCTGTATTAAAAACTATAGTTTGGTAGATACCATAGTATTTTTGAAGTATTTGAAACTCTACTTCAACCCAAAGTTTTCATGGTTTTGACTAGCTTCTTGTCTATTTTCACTCAAATACTATGGTTTGTGATGGTTGCATCCAAACAGTTGGTAGTTCTAAGAAATACCATGGTTTCAAAGGGTTTGATAAAACCATGGTATTCATGATAAAACAATTGCAAATCATAGTATATCAATACCATAGTTTTAAAAAATCATACTTCCAAATAGGGCCTGATGCTGAAATTTGGTAAATATGGGAACATATCCATTGGACAAAACAACCACAAGCTCTTGTAACTTTTGAGTTCGATGGACCACAGTGAGCTTCTTCTGAAGTAGCTTCTAACTTTAGCAAATGTGATTCCAAGAATGCACATATACATACACAAGTATCTCCGTTCATATAAGTTGTTCGGATAATTTGGAACCGACGGGCTAGCACTCGCCACTCGTCAGCGGTTGCGATCTGTGAGAACCGCCCAAATTGCACTCGGCTTAATTGAATTGCCGGCTGCCCACAAAGATGAGAGTTAGCATACGCCCATCATTAGACTTGCCATATGCTAACACACATCTAAATGCTCGAGCAACCGAACACACATTCAATTAAAACGAAAGCAATCCCGGTAGTCCCCGGCATGTGCCTCAAGTGATGCCCAAGATCAAACACACATGCCGCTGCACAACATCAATATCATTGCACGATACATAAAGGGGTACAGATTTGAACCATTTTACATAACTTCATTACAATTCAAGTTCTTAACATGGAGAGTGCTCAAATAGTTAGAAGTCGAGCACTCCAACATTAGTTTTACTTAATGACAAAATACGCAGCGGATATAATATAAGATAACGGTCAATAATGGCACAATTGCCCAAGAGTGCCATTGCAAAAGCTTGACCGCCACAACTACTCATCCGCTTCGCTGATTTCAGCGGGATAGAAGTAGCCAAAGACGGTCTCCTCATCACCTACAAAAACTGGAAGAATTGAAAGTCCTATTTTTCTAAAAGAGATATAAAGAGAGTTGCATCAGTTATACATATACTCTTTTCTAATCTATAGAATTTAGTCTCCTTATTTATGTACTCGTTTCCCTTGTGTAGAACTTTCTTTCTCCACTCTTAAGTTATCCCCTTTAGAAGTATTTCTTTTCTTATTCTTCTTGCAAAATGAAAACCACAAACAAATCTTTTGAAAAGAATTCTGATAACAAGTCAGCAATATCATGCCGTCTGTATCAGCAACTTCAAGAAGATGGGGATAGCAAAGCATCACAACCTCTTCGACTTCATAGAAGCCTTGGAAGACTAACACAACAAGAGGTGCAAAAATAAAATAAAAAAATAAAAAAATAAAAAAAAACTCGTTGCCGAATAGCCTACAATAAAAGCTAGCAATATGCGAGTTACATATTATTCTAGCGATATAGTAAACCTCTTATGCAGAAATATATATGATTCGGCAAGTGGAAGAAAAACCATAGATACCCTTCCTACATACTAAGCAAAATATATACATATTGTTTATGTGTTATTGAAATTTTGTTGTAAATCTTTTGTATTGTTTTCGGGTTACTCTCGTGAATGTTAAACCACTAGGTTGAAATTTACGATGTGTTAACCCTACCTAATAAGAAAAATTTAATTAAGGAAATTTTTAAAGAACGAAACGTTGCCTTATAACCCAAGCCAAAAACTACTTAATCCGCATAGAAACCTTTCCTAAAATAAGATTTTAAAGGACGAATTGTTGCCGTGTAACCCAACAGAATTCCATCTAAGTAGCTTTACTCTAATAAATATTGTTGCAGGATATCTGCGACACAATTCATTAATACAACTACTAAAGTAATGAGTAATAAAAAAAATTTTAGCCTTTATAATTGACCTTCAGCCCTCCTCAAATATTTTAACATGCTCTGTATGTCTCTTTAAATTAGCTTATTCTTACTAATGATTCTCGGTGTAAACTACTAACACTCCTCATCTAATTCGTGAAACCCCGCAAGACACTTCACTGCCAAGAAATAATAATCCTACCATAGTTCAACCAAATCCGTTGTATTTAGCTAGAGCACTTCCTTTTCAACATAGCAATCGTCATAACTCTCCACTTTCTCAATGTTCAAAAAAAATGTTAGAATCTGTCACCATGGTGTAAATGCTCACCATGATTGAACAAATCACCAAATGCACACCTTTACATTCTAAAACTCGCACAAGATATTTCTAATATTGGTGCAACTTTTCTATCGAAAAAGGAAATGGTTTAAACTAGAAACCTACTTCTATATCTTATTTGATACCTACACATTGTTCTTTGAAGTATTGTCAACCCAGTCAGTCCGAAGTTCGTGCTTGCACTCGCTATGGAGAGATATGTCATGTTGTGATGAGAGTGCAATCAATTGCTCCGGCTGTGAAGGAAATCATTCTCCTAGAAAATATCCTGTAAGCAATATCGCTTGTTACCCTTGTGAATGTCAAGATTATTGTCCAGTTCAATGCCCCTTGATCTGATAGTCGCCAATACAATTTTGCTCAAGATTTGGTGATCAAAAGAGGAAGAAAACCAGCCACACAAGAAATATCACTTAAGGAATTATAGAAATAACACTTGATCCTAACTACCTTCACTGAGAAAGTAGTAAATGGTAATCTCCAATGGCATGTTCCTTGTCTGATAAAGAAAGTCATTAGGCTAAAGAATGTTCTGAGAAACAACAAATTGAAATTCACAAGATAATATTAAGTATACAAAGAACTGAACATGACATCATGAGAAAAGCGTGAATGCTTCAGCTGTCACGAAAAGAACCAAATTCCTAAACGATGTCCACAAGCTGAACAAATATCTCCTATAGTCGTAGACATACCAAGACTTTCAGCAGTCAAGTTTATAACTCCAAGAATAGAAGAAATAAAATCTGAAGCAGTTCACCCGAAGAAGCAGATAAAGAAAAGGGCGAGTGATCGAAGATGCTTGTCCTATAAGAATTTTGCTCAACTTTATCCTCAATCTCAATCGTCATCTATTCATCTTTCTAATAACACCAATGAATAATTGTCTGGTAAAAAAATATATATATACATATTATGCCAACTGTTGCCTTAAGCAAGAAGCAAACTCCACCTCATTCTCAACCCCGACAAGCTACGCAACATTCTCCAAGGCAACCTCAAGAATTTGAAGACAAACACTTCCTTAGACATATATCAATCCAACTCAAAATGTTAACCCAATCATTCGTGGCATTCACCTACAGCATGAATTCGCGAAAGAAGTTTATGACCTGCCAGGCGTAGTGCTAGGTATGATACTTATGTATTTGAACCTTACCAGGGTATAAGTTTAATTTTAAGATCAACTCTTTGATCCTAGTCACTTCCTGATCATCTATTTTATATCATTATCAAACAACCTTTCTGTTGTTCCAAATAAAATGGGTAATGCCACTTGTATCGACCGAGAAGAACTTGAATACTTCGCCAACACCTACCCAAGAAGAATTTTGCTCCATCTCGACAAGGAAAACATCAATAATTTCCAAGCTATCTCAAAGACCTAGAAAACATCAAGTGTCTAGAACAACCCCCGCCTCGATATCGGGCTCAGCGTAAACATCTTTCTTATGTGATTGTGCTCGGCACTTGTTGTGGTATTGAGTACGTCCCTTGTGTATTCAATTCCTACAATCAATCTTTTGAGTCTATACATTTTAGTCCTTCATAGTTTTCAAAACCAAAGAAAATGAAAACCCTTTGTTTACCAAAGTGAGCAAACAAGTTAAATCACCATGAATCATCTTATAATCCTCTTACCTCAACCCAATACTTGAATTATCTATACATGTTTTCCAATTTAAAGTCAACTCGAAATGACATTTATTCTCGACTCATTTAAATCACTAACGTTGAATTATCTGAGATCAACCATTGTATTCAAATACCTTTCTTGATATTAAACATTCAGTTTTCCCCAAATGAGAGTAATGGCAATGCATCTTTTCTTTCACCTCAAATATTCTAATCATACCACATACCACTATATAAATTAGATTATTAACAATACTAGTTATTTAAACAAAAGAGACATGTAGAAAGTATCAGTATCTCTCATCTGCTTACCTAAAATTAAAATAGAAGTCTTCTCTATTTCTCGCACATCAACTAGGAATCACAAGACGAAAGTCCAATGGAACAATCATCCAGAAGAGGAAGCCACCTGGGAGCGCGAGGAGGATCTCCGAGCGGACTACCCCAACCTTTTTCCCCAGTTAGTTCCAAATCTCGGGGTCGAGATTTCTTGTTAGGGGGGAGGTTTGTAACATTCCATTTTTCGATTTCCTGAGTCTAGAAATTCAAAATCCGAACCCGTAAAAATTTGCTCGAATTAATTCCAGCTTAAATTGAATTTTTAAAAGTCAAAAAGGATTTAATATGATTAATATAAACCTCAAATTAATTATTTCTTATTTTTATTGGGTTTATTGTGCTTCATTTGATTTTCTGTAT
>JAYEVE010000927.1:0-200000 GCA_036346375.1 Guadua angustifolia | reverse complement strand
TTAAGCGGTTTTTGATATAAGCTCGAAGCCGTATAACTAGCAAAAAGCAAAAGTTGAAAGCTAGATGGAACCTACTTTTATAGCTTATTGCTGAGGAGAATTAATTGTTTATCAAACGACTTTTTATAAAAAGCTATAGCTAATTTTTATCCTAGAAAACCAAAAAATAGCTTTTCAGAAAAACTATAGCCCCTCAAACAGAGCCTTAGTCAGCGACTAGCACCGATGTTAGATTTTTTTAGGAGATGTCACCTTAGATATATATAATCTCAGTAAAACAGTTAATTTCCTTCATATGCATGTATTTCAGGAGATATCATTCTTAGTGATTTGCTTGATATACGAGTGTCGTTTTACTTTTCAGTTGATGAATTTGTTGTATATCTGAGGGCAAATTGTCCATACAAGAAGGGATATTTGAAGTTGCTGATGCTATGTTCATTCAGCAGAGTTCATGTCAAACTCTCCTACACTCTGTTATCGGTAGGACTGGTGGAGCTTGTTGCACACAGGTGAGATGAGTATTCCAGTATGATTTCTTTGTGTCCATGAGAACTCACTACATTAAAGCTTCAAGCCTTCAACTTCTTTCCTTGTAATGTAGAGAAAATATGAGCAATATATTTTTTGGGTGCGAGCGGTCACTTCAGACACGACACACCTTGGATCATATTTCCTGAGAACTTAGAGAAAATTCTTTATTTGCCGATCGCTCCACTATCCGTGCTAAAGAAAGCAGCCTTGTTACTCTCAACTTACACTAAGACATTGTCAGTACTCTCGTGTGATATGTACACTATATCCTAACGCAGCTATGAAATGAGTGTAGACATCTTGGAATCCATTGCATGTTGATGCGCTATGCCCTCATCAGGGTGCGCAAGCAGATAGAACCAAGCTCGATCACCAACTCATCCTCCATTGGGGCCAAGGTGGACAAGCGGCTACGGTGTGTCGGGTCTGTTGCCGGATCAAGCAGCTCGTATTGTGGTTGCAAACGTGCCTCGTCGTTGCCATACCTACAATTCAAGCATTCACTGTTAGAACGACAAAAACATAAGTTTATAGATACAAACGGATATATAAAGTGTTAGAAATTCATGACGAACATGTAATGACTCAATCTTTGTATTTTTGGTTGAATTATGTTCATAATAATAAATTATGTATTAATGAGTTTTTCTACACATTTAGCTCCTTATTTAAAATATTCTTGTACCAACGATAGCAGTGTTTGAATTTTTGAGAAAATTTAAAGCTAATAAAATCTTGAAAATTTTAAATTTGATAAAATCTTGAAAATCCATATCTGTTTCCAATCTAATACAATCTGACAAATATCTCATCAGACAAACGTACCACAACAACCTACTCTACCCTATATAAAACAACTATTGTAAATATGCATAAATTTAATTTTTCAACTACATCTAATCCTACATACTTTTCACAATTTTTCATGTCTAACCTGATCCATCCTAAGCCAAAAAAAAGTACTACAATCTACAAATGTCTACATGTCTACATAACTATTGGTATTGTACATAAATACATATATATGTACATATATACACAGCTAATTCCTTACAATTCTAATTAATCTGGTCATTAAGTCATACACCTATACAACTATTGCTACTCCACACAGCTAATTACTTAGAAATCTAATTAATCTGGTCGCTAATTCATGTTTCAAAACATAATTGCTAAAAACAAAAATTATACATGCGATGTTACCAACGACCTCCTCTCCCCTTCTTCTCCCCTTCCCCTCCTCTTTCTTCTCATCTCCCTCTCCCAGCCCCTCTTTTTCTCTTTTGGCGTGAGGCGATATCTTTGTGATTTGGCCAATGACCGCTAGGTTCCCTTCAGAGGATCTAACCGTTTTGGCGATAGCTCCCTTTCGCCGTTTCAAATAGCTACAGAGGTGTATTTATGTTATTTTTGCTTTCAAAGATATTATTTTTGCATTTTTTAAATATTATATAAAAAATCTTTTTCTGACTTTTTAAAATATTATTAAAAAATATTTCATTGTTTTAAATGGTGACAGGAGCTATGGCCATTTCAAATAGTTATAGAATATTTATATGATTTTTGTTTTTGGCACATTATTTCAGTATTTTTATAAAAAATCACAGGCGTCGATCTGGTCTCGACTCGGTGCTCCAATGCCCGCATCAATCCCGACGGCCTCCTCTCTTGCGGCAATGTCATGTCCTCGCCTCTCCTCCATATTTGCCACCTCCACGCAAACAACGCCTCCTCCTCCTCTACTAGGTACCTTCACCATGTGCACTCCATCGATGTCGGGACCACAAGAGTCGACTTCCAAATTCAAATCGCAGAATCCAAACCCAAGCAAGAACAACAACAAATCTATAAAATGGAATGCTAATAGTTGCAAAAATAGGAAAAGGAAAGCAAGAGACGATTGCATTGTATTTCTCGGCATAACCGAATTCAGTAACGCTACGACTTTTATAGTAGCTTCGGACTTAACCTAGATAAAAGATAAAGGGATGGCGCTGCAGCTTATCAACAACACTAGATAAAGTAATTAGTAATTACTACGAACAATTACAGCCATCAGATCATGCGAGAAGCTAATAGACACTAAGCACCGTTCGATCTTCATAAGTAACTAGACCCACACGATCAGTCTTCTGAAGAGCAATCAAATGATCCAAGCTGTCCAACTTTTGAATAAGCTTTCTCCCGCTAGAACTACCGCCTCCCTCTTCTGATATCTGACATTGCCCTCCCCTTAATATCCTTGTCCACAAGGATTGAAATGCGGAAAGACTTTGGAGATGAACTTAGCATCTTCCCAGGTGGTAGCTTCTGGAGACAAATTAGCCCACCAAATCTTCCACTGAATCACTGGAGCGTTGTTCCTTGGTATCATTCTTCTCTCCAGAACAACAATCGGTTCAGTCAACACATTCTCTTCATCATCCACAAGCGGTAGATCCTTGTTAGGAATCACCTTGGGACCAATGTGCTTAATTCTTTAGTTAGCAAACATGAAAGACTAGGTGTATTTGACATCCCTGAGGTAACAGTAATTTATAAGCAACTTTCCCAACTTTATCTAAAACTCTGAATGACCCATAGAACTTGGAATGCAATTTAAGTGTTTTATGCAATCCAAGGGCACTATGTCGATACGGTTGCATCTTCAAATAAACTATGTCTCCAACCTTGAACTCTCTTTCTGATCTGTTTTTATCAGCAAAGTGTTTCATCCTCGAACTTGCTTTCTCTAGATTGGTCTTGATGGTGTCAAATATGCTTCGTTGGTTATGAGCTCCTTTACCTAGTTCCTCACTGATCGGATCAAACAAAGAATTCTCTGTGATCATAGGTGGCTTCATGCCATAAAGGGCTTGGAAGGGGGTCATTTTCAAAGAGGTATGAAAAGACGTATTATACCACCATTCAGCTCTACTCAGCCTTGAATGCCATCTTCTTAGGCTTGCAAATGCCATGCATCTCAGATAATTCTCAAGACATTGGTTTACTCTTTCAGTTTGCCTATCCATTTGCAGATGGTATGCACTACTGAATCGGATCTTTACTCCCATAGACTCAAAAAGTTCCCTCCATAAAGAGCTTGTAAAGACCTTGTCTCGATCTGTGATAATTACCAAAGGAATACCATGTAGTTTATATATGTTGTCAAGGAACAATTTAGCAACCTCCTGCACTGAATATGGATGACTCAAGGATATAAAATGGGCGTACTTGGTGAATCTATCAACCACCACCATACTACGTCTTTCCCTTCTGACTTTGGCAATCCCTCTATAAAATCCATGGTGATCTAACCCCAAGCCATGTCCGGGACTGGTAAAGGCTGAAATAATCCCAGGTTGGGTCTATTCTCAGATTTGTTCTTTTGACAAACTGCACATTTCTTAACAAATTCAGAGATGCATTTCTTCATTCCTGGCCAATAGAACAAGAGCTTTGCTCTCTGGCAGGTGGCTCTCTCCCCTGAGTGACCACCTAATGCTGAGCCATGAAAGGATTCCATTAGTTGTTCTCTCAACTGGGTATTAGTTCCAACATATATTCTCCCTTTGTACCTCAGTATACCATTGCTAAGGGTTTGGAAGGGAACACTTGCTGCATTGATTCTCAATTTAGTCTCCAGTTCTTTGCAATCAGCATCCCCTTCGTAGCTGTGTACAACTTCATTAACCCATTCAGGCACTGACATAGAAATAGCCATGTTCTCTTCTTCACGCTGAATCCTGGACAGTGCATTTGCAGCCCTGTTTTCTCTCCCTCTTTTGTATTCTATTTTGTAATTATATCCCAAAAGCTTGATTAGTAATTTGTGTTGCACACCGTCAATTAATCTCTGGTCAGCAAGATATCTGAGACTTTATTGATCAGTCCTAATGATCAAAAGGGACCCTACCAGGTAATGCTTCTATTTCTTTAGAGCCTCCAAAATTGCTAGAGCCTCTTTGTCATATGTTGACAATGAAATGGACTTTGTTCCAATAGCTTTACTCAAATAAGCAATCGGTTTTCCCTCCTGCATTAGCACTGCACCCAATCCATTTCCGCTTGCATCTGCTTCCAGCACAAAAGGTTTGGAGAAGTCTGGAAGTGCTAGGATGGGAGCATTAGTGAGAGCTCTCTTAATATTCACAAATGCTTGTTGCCGTTCTTCATTCCAAAGGAAGGCTTTTCTCTTGAGAGCAATGAACATAGGCTTACAAATTATTCCGAAATTCCTTATGAATCTTCTGTAGTACCCGGCCAGCCCAAGAAACCCTCTTAACTGCGTTATATTTCTGGGAGTCGGCCATTTTTGGACTACCAGAATCTTTTCGGGATGCGTTGCTACTCCTTGGCTAGTGATGATATGTCCCAAATATTCCACTTGTTTTTGACCAAAAACACACTTACTCCTCTTAGCATATAACTTGTTAACTCTCAAAATCTCCAATACTTGCTACAAATGTGTCACATGATCTTCTAATGTGGAACTGTAAATCAATATATCATCAAAGAAAACTAACATACTCTTCCTAAAAAATTTGGCCAACTGTAGGGTCAAGGATGCGCCTAGAGGGGGGGTGAATAGGCGTTTCACGAAATTCGAGCGCACACTAAACAATTTGCTCTAATACACCCCTAAGTCAAAACCTAATCAAAGATATATGAGGAAGCGATAAATAGGTTTTGGCAATTAAAGCCTAAATCAACTAGGCTCACTAAGTGCACTAACTAAATTATGTCTCTACACTAGCAGGGGCGGAGCCCAGTAGGCCCATAGTGGTGCACAGGTGCCAGGCTCCAAAATTATGTTTATAGGCCCATGTCTGCTCACTGCTCAGGAGTCAGGAATATCAACCGTCGTTGCCGTGCGAGTACATGCCGAGCTGCCGAGCGCCGACGATGCCGTTCTCCAATCTCCATACTTCTCCCTGTCCTTCAGTCTTCCTCTAATCCTCTTCCAGTCTTGTCTTCCTGCTACTTCATCAGAGTACATACGGTACGCATCATCACCCATTCACCTTGCATCTGCATGCATGTCTCATGTCTGAATATATCGATCGGTACATCAGTGATCAATCTATTATTTATGCATGAATGCATCGACTCAATCACTCAAACTTGCAATGATTAATTGATTAAACTTGGTCACTGCTTGCACTTGGTAGTTGGTACTCGTAGATTCCCGGCTTCGCTCGCTTTGGGCATGGCGGCTGGCGCCTGGCAGCGTACAACGCAGGGAGCCAAGGCTCATTAGTCATTACTCTCAAGTTCAAGTGTTCAACTAGTGCACGCAGCACGCATACTCAGTAATCAGTACAGAAGCCAATAGGCATACATGATACAAGTACGCAGCCATGTCAAGTAAGTAAATTTTTTATTGGATGTATAGCACAAGCTTTACAATTCTATGTTCTTTACAATATTATTCTGTGATAGGTAAATTTATGGAAAGATTTTTAAAAAGGAAAGTGCCATGTGGGGCTACCAATGTTGTGAATTCATCTCTGGAAGACAATGGTACCGATATTCAAAATTCCTTTGTAGATGATGTGAACTGGGAAGAGGAAATTCAATTTGATCCGGGCAAAAGAAAAAGAATAGATGATTACCATTCTAACCAGAGAGATTTGGTAAGAAGAAAGTATTTGGATAATGGGCCTTGTCAACCTCAAGACTTTTGATTTTCCGTATACACGGTTTGGAGATAAAATAGAAGATTCAATCTTGAATGGTTTGATGAGTTTGGGAGTTGGCTCGAGTATAGCGAATCTAAAGATAGAGCGTATTGTTTTTGTTGTTTCTTATTTAGAGACCGCAATAAGAAGGAAGCTGGGTATAAAGCATTTGTTTTAAATGGTTGGAATAGTTGGAGCAGAAAAACAAGACTTAAAGAGCATGTAGGTGGGGTTAATAGCGTTCACAACCAAGCACTACAAAGTTGTGCTGATTTATTGAAAAGAGAACAACATATTGATGTTGCTATCCATACACAAAGTGAAGCCGCTAAGAATGCTTATTTTAGTCGAGTAAGGGCCTCCGTTGATGTTGCTAGGCTTTTATTGAAGCAAGGATTGCCTTTCCGAGGCCATGATGAGTCAAAGGATTCTTTTAACAAGGGAAACTTCTTAGAAATTCATGAGTGGAAATATGAAAAGGATAAAAATGTTGCTGGTAATAGCCTTATGATATCTCCTCCCATCCAGAAGGATATTGCTCATTGCTTTGCAAAAGAAATATTGCAGTCTATTCTTGATGAAATTGGACATGATGTGTTCTGTTTGATGGTTGATGAGTCTAGGGATGTCTCTTGCAAAGAACAAATGGCAGTTGTGTTGCGCTATGTTGACAACAATGGACTTGTGAAAGAGAGGTTTGTTGGCTTAGTTCATGTCAAAGAGACAACTTCTTCGTACCTCAAGTCTGCTATTGATTCTCTATTTGCAGAATATAAGCTAAGCTTGAAGCAAGTTAGAGGCCAAGGATATGATGGTGCTAGCAATATGCGAGGTGAGTTCAAAGGCTTGAAATCACTAATTATGAGAGAAAATAGCACCGCATATTATATCCATTGTTTTGCTCATCAACTTCAGTTAGTTGTTGTTGCTGTTGTAAGAAAGCATAAAGGAATAAGTAATTTCTTTAATATGATATCTCTCTTGTTAAATGTGGTGGGTGGATCTTCAAAGAGAAAAGACATGATTCGAGATATCAACCATGAACAAGTGCATAAGGCCCTAGGTTGTGGGTTACTTCAAACTGGAACAGGGTTAAACCAAGAGCAATGTCTTCAAAGACCAGGAGATACTCGTTGGAGCTCTCATTATAAAACTCTTAATAGTTTGGTTGACCTATTCCCAGCTGTTGTTAAAGTGCTAGAATTTGTGGAAGAAAAAGACAAGGATAGAACAAGTAGAGATCAAGCATTGGGTCTTCTAGTATACTTCCAGTCATTTGATTTTGTGTTCTATTTGCAACTAATGTTGACTATTTTAATAACCACAAACACCCTTTCTTTGGCATTACAACGGAAGGATCAAGACATTGTGAACGCTATTAAATGTGTAAGATCAACTAGGTTGTATTTGGACACCCTTAGAGAAGAAGGGTGGGACTCATTATTGGTGAAGTGTATGCCTTTTGTGAGAAACACGACATTCCCAAGTTAGAAATGGAAGAAACTTATATTAACCCAAAGAAGCAACGACAAAGAACTGGAATTACCAACAAGCATCATTTTGAAGTGGATTGTTTTAATGATGTTCTTGATTGGCTACGCCAAGAGCTTGATAGCCGCTTCAGTGAAACCACCTCTAACTTGCTTGTTTGGTCACCGCTTTGAGTCCAAGGGACTCATTTCATGATTTCAGTCTGAGAGAATTTGATAAGTTTAGCTAAACTTTATCCCAATGATTTTGATTCCACGGAATTGAGGGATCTTCACCATAATCTTTGCCTCTATATTGCCGATGTGCGAGCAGACGATAGATTCTCCAATATACAAACTATTGGTGAACTTTCTCAGAAAATGGTGGAGACTAAGAAACATCTTTGCTATCCTTTGGTTTTTCGGCTATTGAAACTAGTATTAGTATTGCTGTTGCCACTTTACTTTCTGCTTGAGAGGTGCTTTTCAGCCATGAGAATTGTGAAAACATATTTGCTAATAGTATTGGTGATGAATTCATGAGCGATAGCCTCATTTGTTATGTGGAGAAAGAAGAAATGAAGAAAGTTATGATAATCTTTGTCGTGCTCGTCGCTTCATGAACATGAGAGAACGTAAATACTAAGAGGTGATGTATTTATATCCATTTAATCATTCTACTATTTTTAATTTAAAATCTAAAATTTATTTTGCTCTCTTTTTGTAGGCTAAGGAGGTTGGATGATATATTTTGCCAATACCAAACATCTTTTAAGTTTTGTCTATGATTTCACTTTAGATTCCTTCCCTTTGCTACAACTAATCAAATATTGGTGGATTTCTTCATTCAAGTAAGCATTTCTATAATTTATTGATGCTTTTTTACCATTGCACTTTGCACATCAATGTTTCTTATGGTTGTATTAAATTATTTATATTATCTATATCTATAATCTCTCTCTATATATATCTTGTGGAGGTGGTGAACCAGGGTAGTTTTTACTCTAGTTCCGCCCCTGTACACTAGAATTGCTAAATTGAACAATCAATTAATGCTAAGCAATTCTAATACATCCAAGCAATTGATAAATATACAATAATGTAAATGCTCGAATATAAAAGAGACAAGGGACAAACGATATTTTTCCGTGGTGTTAGGAGACTTGCGGTCTCCCTAGTCCACGTTGAGGCAAGCCTAACCACTTGGACCGGCTCCGCCGAGCACCCGCCTCTTTCCACTAGTCGTGGTTTTTCACGCTTTCGCGTGAGGCTCAACCCGAACCTTCACAAACTTTGCCGGGCTTCTCACAACCTTGAGAGCTCCACAAGACGACGCCTCGCCATCTAGGAGTCGGCAACCTCCAAGAGTAACAAGCCGCTCCTCACTTGAACTTCACCGAGCACAACGAATGCGCTCCCGGTGATCACCAAGTGCAACACATGCACAAGGCCTATCTCAAGTGCAACACATGCACAAGAGGCACTCAAACCACTTCCTAATTGCAACACATGCAATTAGTCTCACTCTTTGCTCAAGAATCAAGTTTGAGGAGTACAACACATGCAACAACCTCCCATAAAACTCACAAGAACACCAGCACCCTGCCCCAACACCCCAAGGCCTCCTTTTATAGCCTCCAAGCCAAAACTAGCCGTTGGGGGTCGAAATGGGCAGAATCAGCATTTTCCGGTCCGACCGGACCCAGGCCGGTCCGACCGGCCCTCACAGACCAACGGTCGAAATTCGGACCGTTACACGGCCGGTCCGACCGCAAACTATCCGGTTGCACCGTGTGTCCGGTCGCACCGCCCAACCAATTTCGGCAAAACACCCCTTCTGGAGAAAATGCACCAGAGAAGGACCGGTTGCACCGGAGGTCCGGTCGCACTACCTTCAGTCCGGTCGCATCGCCACAAACAGAAACGACCGAGCCAAAAACTCTTCTCTGGAAAAATCGCACCGGCCAGAGGGCGGTCGCACCGGTGGTCCGGTCACACCGGAGGGGGGCCGGTCGCACCGCCACCACTGGCACAACTCAGGTTTTTCGCGCAAACTCTTTCCGAAAAACCAAAAACCATTCCTTGAGCCATAAGATGATCAACACATAATCATACACATGTGCAAAACACATTTGCACCAATTTAGCTCATGCTCAAGGGATTTCAACCAAATTTGCAAAAACGCATTTTGCAATCAACTCCAAATCTATTTGCAATATGTATTAAGCAAATCAAACTCGAGTTTATGAGATTAATCCCCCTAGCCATGTGAAGGTCAACACGAGACCCAGTCAACTTGCCAACACCTGTTGCAAGCCCTACTCACATGCTCTCGGATTCCGGACTCATAAACCTCAGTTTATTCGCACAACGAACTTGCAAAAACACATTAAACCAATTTCATGCTTGAGCACTACTCTTTGCAACACATGCAAAAGTCTAGCTCCAAGCAACACCAAATCAAGGTGCATGAACTCTCTAATTGCAACACATGCAATTCTCTAGTTCCATGCAACACCAAAACCAAACTTCAACTAAAACCAAATCACACGTATAAGCTCTCTACTTGCAACACATGCAAGCCTCTAGCTCCATACAACCACACAAACACCAAATCGTGCTTGAGCTCTCTCCTTTTGCAACACATGCAAAACTTAGCTCCAAGCAACCACAAGGTTTTGGAAAGATTGTTTTGAACGAAACCAAAGCATGAAGCTTCAACATTTGCAACACATGCAAAGGTGAACTTCACACAAAAGCCAATGCATTAGCTTATCCTATTTGCAACACATGCAAGTCAAAGCATTAGGCGAAAACCAAACGCATATGCTCTTCCTCTTTGCAACACATGCAAATCAGAGCATAAACCAACAACAACCAAGCATAAGCTTAACACATCCGCAACACATGCCAAATGGTTAACCCTTATGCAAAAATCAAATCCAAATGGTTTGAGCTCGAGTGAATACGGGATTGAGATCATCAACACATGATGAAGCTCAAGCTAGGAGACAACCCCTCTTAATAGTACGGCGATAAAAACCTTAGACTCAAAGACTACAAAGTCCTTAGCCTATCTAATTATACCTTCGCCGCCGCACGCAAGCAATCCCCTTTAGGGTCTTTATGATCATCACTTTGATACTCCCCCGGGATCATCATTCGACTCCTCTTTATCTTCGGGATCCACTCTTGATGCCCATCACCTCATGATGCCATCCTTGTCCTGTTTTCATTCAACTCATCCATCTTTGGACCTAACTCAATCACAACTCATAAAATAGTTAGTCCAAGATGCATGGTTGTCTCAATTATCTCTTGCACTCCATTAACACATAATGGATGCCTTTAGATCAATTGAGCACAACCTAAATCAATTTGAATGATTTAATTGTGTCTTAAGTACAATAATGCAACTCATGCTTTATTATACTTAAGAGCTATTCATTTGTCCTTAATTAATCAAGGAACACCATCAACACATGATGAAATGTTCTTTAATGGTTATCAAGACAAATGAACTCAATTTAAATTATCATTTAAATTGATATGAGTATATATTAACTACACAGGTTTTCATATACTCATGTTGATGAAAAGTAATGATCCATTATATGTAAATTATGTGGAAATGATCATTACTCTAAATTATCAACTGTAGAATACACCCCACATGTATATGTGCATAAGTATGATTGACTTGGATATAATATGCACATATTCAATTTGATCACATTGGAGTATATCCTATATTACCATGAGTATACTATAACTAGGCAATTCAAATATATACTCAAGGATTTAGTTTCTTTGTCTTGATCCTTATATGTGTCAATAAAGAATAGATCAATACAAAGAGACTTTCAAGTCAAACTACAAACTCCCCCTAAGTATGTGCATCCATATAATATGTGGATCGGGAAACATGATGCACGTTTGTGGTTAATATAATGGGGACATTCATATTTTAACTTGAATCCAACGTATGCAACTGATACTAGAATGAATACGCAAACATACCTTGGGTTTTCCATTTTTCAATGCGATGAGACTAATCAAGGATATTCTAAATAAACAAGTTAGTCTCGATATAAGATTTGTCATTAATAACAAAATCACATTAAGGGATAATCTCAAGATTAGATTTGTCATTAACACCAAAACCATAACTAATGAAGGTTGAACTTACACCAACAACCGGTTCATCAAGGCCTGGAATGTGGCAGGAGCATTTGTCAACCCAAAAGGCATCACCATATGTTCGTAGTGGCCGCTGTGGGTACTGAATACTGTCTTATAAATGTCTTCAGGACTCATTCTAATCTGATGATAATCAGATCACAAATCCAACTTAGAGAAGAAATTAGCACCATGCAATTCATCTAATAAATCCTCAATAACAGGAATAGGATACTTGTTCTTGACAGTGTTGGAATTTAGCTGTCTATAATCAATGCAAAGTCTCCAAGTTCTATCTTTCTTTTTGACCAAAATAGCTGGGGATGAATAGTGACTTACATTGTGTCTAATCACCTTGGACTGCAACAAATTTTCTATCAATTCTTCCATAATATTCTTTTTAAAATGTGGCAACCGGTAGGGCCTAACATTCACTGTTTTGGCTTCCTGCACAAGTGGAATGGTGTGATCACATTCCCTTATTGGAGGTAATTCCACTGGTTCAGCAAAAATGTCTTGGTATTGCTCCAGAACTCTTCTAATTTCAATTGCCTCACATTCCCAGTTCATACCTCCTCTTATGACAGTCTTGGGGTATATTACAGCCCCAATCACCCCTTTGTCCATTAATTTCATCTCATTGATAACACAATCCTCCCTAGGAGCTATCTCATCTTCAAACACAACTGATCTTTGTCCATCCTTGTTAATCTTGAGTTCCCTGGTTTTCAAGTTCAAATTAACCAGGCCATGCTGAAAAATCCAATCAGCTCCAAATATGACATCATATCCCTTAATGGGTAAAACTCTGAAATCTGAAAGGAATGCATCTCCCTGAATTTTATAATGGCAGCCTAGACAAACTAGGTCACAATCCAACTTTGTTCCATTTGCTATCGCTACTTGCACAGGTGATACATTGCTAAAGACACTTAGCTTTTATTGCCATTTCTAGTGTTATAAATGTAGCTGAACTGCCACTATCAATCAAGGCTATGGCATTGACTTTTCCAATTTGCATTTTTAAGGTAAATGTCGTTACTCCTATGCTATTACCTGTCGTACCATACATGGATAACTGATTCACTTCCTCTTCCTTTGCTACATGCATCGGACTTCCTGGTTGTGTAACATATTCATTTTCAGGGCTTTGTTCTCTAACTTCCCCCTAATCTTCAATCGTTATCAGATGCAACTATTTCTAGAATCTACAAACCTTACTATGCCCCAGAACCCACGGTTCCTGGCATTTGAAACATCTCCCCCCTGACCATTTGTTACTTCCCACTGATCTCAGTTTGTCATTGGAATCTTTCTTGTTTAATGTTATCTCTCCCTTTGGATGAGTTTGTCCTGTCTGACTTGGTTTGCTATTACCTCCTGGAGTCCATCCTATATTCTTTCTTGGAAACAGACTACTGTCATAGTTCCTTGCATGAGAGTAAGCATCCACTAATGTTGTAGGGTTGAGTGACTTCAATGGTATCTTAATATGGTTCTTCAACCCCAAAATGAAAAAATCTAGGAAATACTTTTCAGGCAAACTAGGATCATTTTGTTTTACCAAATTCATCAGGTATTCAAACCTGCCTATATATGTTTCATTTGATCCCACTTGGCTCAATCCTCTGAAATCATCAATTACTTCCACTCTTGTTTCAGCTGCAAACCTCTTGCACACCATACCACAAAATTGTGGCCAGGTTATAGCATTAGTATCGATTTTATTGCTGCTTATCCATTGGTCTGCCCTTCCAATCAAATAGATTTCAGCTATAGCTACTTTTTGCTCCTCAGGAATTTTTCCCAATTCAAAAAACTTCTCAGCTTTTCTAATCCAAGCTTCTGGATTATCTCCACCAAAACTTAGGAATTCAACTTTTGGACCCTTACTAAAACTTGTATGGTAGTACTTCCTATCTTCATGTTGTTGTGTAAATTCTTCCAATGCTCTGGGCATGTTGCTCCCTCTTTGGTGTTCCAATCTAGTAGTAGGACACCCTTAAGTCTGATTATGACATGGTGATCTATATGGAGGCATGTAGGGTGGATTAGATGTTATGAACTAAGGTGCAAGAGTTCTATTCGCCATCAATGATGGGTAGACACTAACACCATATGTTCATACCACATTACTGTCAATTCCTCTCACAGGACCAAGCATAGGGACAGATTGACTTGTGTTCCCAAAAGGAGTGCTGATGGGTATAGGTGATATGCCAGTACTACTATTGTTTGCATGGTAATTTGGAATATGAGAATGTCCACTACAAGGGGTACTCAAAAAATCTGCTCCAGAAATAGATTTTCTTGCCTCCAATTGCACCATTTGCTCTGCATCATTATCCATCTTGGCCAAAGTGCTAACGACTTCCTTTTGACTTGATCTATCCATGAGAGTGTTCAACATTTCCATTATCTGATCTATCTTTGTAGAATTACCGTTCAATTGTGACTGGAATTGGTCCATTTGATCTTTAACTGAAGCGGAATTTTCTCCAATCTAGTGATGCAAGTTGATCACCTCTTTCTTTAATTTTTCAACCTCTCCAACTATGGCCAAACCTGTCTCATCCTCCAGTTGCCTTCCAACCTTCGACATCTTCCAATTTGGAACGATTCGATCCTACAGACTCGGGATTTTACAGGAAGAGTTCCCTTCCAAACCTGGTCTGCAATCGAAATCCTTCCCGATCTACTCCAGATCCACGAACCCCAAGCCTTCTTCCACGTGATTAGGAATTTTACGAGGAAACAAGTTCCCCAACCTTCTTGCTCAAAAGTAAAACTGAATCCACAATCCACCAAGGAACTGCTGCTCTGATACCAAATGTCAGGACCCCGAAGAGTCTGACTTCCAAATTCAAATCACAGGATCCAAACCCAAGCAAGAACAACAACAAATGGATAAAATGGAATGCTAACAGATGCGAAAATAGGAAAAGGGAACGCAAGAGATGTATTGCATCGTATTTCTTGGCATAACCGAATTCTATGAACGTTTACAGCTTTTATACTAACTTCTGGACTTAACCTGGATAAAAGGCAAAGGGATGACAACTGCAGTTATCGACAACACTAGATAAAGTAATTAGTAATTACTAAGAACAATTATAGCCATCAGATCATGCGAGAAGCTATCAAATGATCCAAGCTGTCCCACACAATCAATCTTCTAAAGAGCAATCAAATGATCCAAGCTGTCCAACTTCTGATTAAGCTTTCTCCTGCTAGAACTACGGCCTCCCTCTTTTGATATCTGACATTGCCCTCCCCTTAAGATCCTTGTCCACAAGTATTGAAATGCGGAAAGACTTTGGAGATGAACTTAGCATCTTCCCAAGTGGTAGCTTCTGGAGACAAATTAGCCCACCGAATCTTCCACTGAATCATTGGAGCATTGTTCCTCGGTATCATTCTTCTCTCAAGAACAGCAACCGGTTCAGTCAACACATTCCCTTCAGCATCCACAAGCGGTAGATCCTTGCTAGGAATCATCTTGGGACCAATGTGCTTAATTCTTTAGTTGGCAAACATGAAGGACTGGGTGTATTTGACATCCCTGAGGAAACTGTAATTTATAAGCAACTTTTCCAACTTTATCTAAAACTCTGAATGGCCTATAGAACTTGGAATGCAATTTAAGTGTTTTATGCAATCCAAGGGCACTATGTCGATATGGTTGCATCTTCAAATAAACCATGTCTCCAACCTTGAACTCTCTTTCCTATCTGTTTTTATCAGCGAAGTGTTTCATCCTCAAACTTGCTTTCTCCAGATTGGTCTTGATGGTGTCAAATATGCTTCGTTGGTTATGAGCTCCTTTACCTAGTTCCTCACTGATCGGATCAAACAAACAATTCTCTATGATCATAGGCGGCTTCATGCCATAAAGGGCTTGGAAGGGGTCATTTTCAAAGAGGTATGAAAAGACTCATTGTACCACCATTCAGCTCTACTCAGCCATGAATGCCATCTTCTTGGGCTGTTTTTAGGATCATATCTACCAAGTTTTTGGTATCCCTAGGATCATATCTACCAAGTTTCGTGAAGTTTTGTCTAGCCGATCAAAAGAGTCCTCGAAATTTTATTTTGCTCAGGTTGTTTTTAGAACTGTTCTTACTGTTGTTCTTGAGCCCGGTGCTATCGGCTCTCTCAATGGTAGCATTGGCCAAACAGCTCAAGTGGTTCATTTTGAGTAGTTTCTTTTGAGGATTTTCATTGTGAGGTTGTTTGGAGTATTTTGAGTGGGGAAAAATTGTATTTTGCGACCATTCACCCCCCTCTGTTCGCCGTCTCGATCCTTCAAGATGAATGCTTGAGGCAATGATGGGGTTGTGCTAGGTTGTGATGCTGCGATGAGGTGCTCATGCCCTAGCCTTTGGTACTCTTGGCTTGCTCCTTGCTCCTGGCCTTCGGTCACTTGGCTTGCTCCTTGCCTTCGGTTGCTTGGCTAGGAGTTGGTGGTCTCGGTGGCTTTGGGGAGGGTGGCTGGGAAGTGAAGCTATGTGTGGGTTTTTCTCCTTTTAACTGTAAAACGCCTATTCACCCCCCTCTAGGCGCATCCTCGACCCTACATGGGCGAGGACGCCCTGCTCGCCCGGCGCCCAGTCCACGTGGCGTCCGGCGAGCAGGTGGGCGAGGACGCCCTGCTCACCCGGCGCCAGATCCATGTGGCGGCTTTGAGGACGGCGGCGGCAACACGCCCGCCGACCAGTCTGCGCCCCGTGGCGCCCGGCGGCGGTGTGGCGAGACGCCTGCCGCCTTGGCGCCCACCCACGTGGCGGCGGCGGACGGGCGGCGAAAGCACGCCCGCCGGCCAGTGTCGGTCCACATGGCGCCCGACGAGCGGTGGCGAGACGCCTGCCGCCCGGCGCCTAGTCCATGTGGCGGCTCAAGCGACAAAGCGGCGAAGCACGCCCGCCGCCAAGTGTCGGTCCACGTGGCGCTCGGTGAGCAGGTGGGCTAGGACACCCTGCTCGCCCCGCCGCAAGACAAAAAGGTGGTGCGAGGTAGCTTCGCCTCAAGCCTCCTTCCCTATCGTCTGCGTGCGGCAGCGAACTCTTTGTGTCGATCTATCAACTGCGAGGATTTCTGCAACAAGCCCATTCCTCTGACGCCTCTCACCTACCCGTCAAAAAGGGGTCACATACCGGGCGGACCGGGCGAAGCCATGTGTCGACATTTAATGAGGCTGGAGGAATGGGACAGCACAGGAAAGGTAATAAATGTATGAAGATCAGCATGATGACCCCCCTTGTACCTACTCCCGCTAGCCTGGCCTATATAAGTAGGGGTGCAACTGGAACGGATATTTTCCGACCGACCGACCGACCGAATCAATTCGGATATCGATTTGAATAGTTTTTCGGATATTCGAAGAATTTTCCGGATACGGATACGGATAAGGATAATTATCTCGGATAAGGATACGGATACAGATAGTAATTATCCGACGGATACAGGAATATCCGAGTTTATAATCGGATAATATCCGGATATAAAATATGGATATTATCCGAAAACTTTAAAGACTTCTCCATGACTGTGAGTCTGTAACTCTCCAATCAAAGAGAACCAGTCACCAAAGTCTGGAGGCACTAGTACCAATGTACCAATACCACTCTTGGTACTCTACCAGTATTAGTGCCAACTGCCAAGTGCCAAGTACCAACTACCATTCTACCAAGTGCCACATCACATCGCTAAAGTGCTAACGCCAAGTGTACCACAATACGCGGTCGCGGTGCCAAACCAAAAATTTATCACAGCTTCATACTTCCCGCTTGTCCACTAGCGCCGAGCCAAAAGCAAGGCAATGCAACACCGCCACGCAGCAGCACTCCAAAACCAAAAACATAAAATCTCCAATCCATCATTCGTGCTCTCTTTCTCTATCTCTATTCTCTACTAGTCCGATAGTCTCTCTCTCTAAAATCCTCAATCCAAACAAAACCTAGCCGAGCCGAGCGGCTTGAGTTGAGGAGGCACCGAGGCGGCACTGTCGGTCCGGTGAACCGTGGTCGCCATAGCCCGCACCTCAGAGGTCAGTAGCCACCACCGTCCCAAGACACCACGCCCACGTGAGGTCAGAGCCTGAGCCACCTACGGTCCGACCACACCGCAGCCGCTCGTCCGCTCAACTCGATGGCTCGTCCCGTCGTCGGCACCGAGGTAGCCCGCAGGTCTGCAACCACTGCCCACGCAGCCTATATATACATACTTTGTATAATCGTATCTACAGGTGAATGCCTGTAATGATCTTCCTCTAGTTCTTATCTCAGACAAATATCTACGAGCACAATCTAACCAAGTTGCCGTAATGGCCATATCAATGTGTTTGTTTCATGTGCACGTATGCTAGAGTTTGCCTACTATTCTAACACTTTGGAGACGGTGTAATCACAAAGCTCTGAAGTTATGTTCTTTGTAAGATGACTAAAATGATAATTCCTAACGATCCAACCATTAGATTGATGTGAAATTTTAATTGTAAAAACTAGATTCAATTCTGAAGCTAACGCAATAAGAATCAGGTTAATCGGATCTACGGATTTAAAGTTATGTTCTTTACAAGATGACTGAATATGGGCGACCAGGCGAGCAGACTGACGACCAGTTCACAAAAATAGAAATTACTAAAGATCCCACCATTGGATTTATATGAAATTTTAATTGTAGAAACTAGATTCAATTATGAACCTAACCCAATAAGAATCAAACCGATCGGGTCTACAGATTAAGAGATATTACCTTCATAAGATGATTAAAGCAACAAATGACGGAAAACACGAATCAACAACAGACCAAATTAATGCAGGTCTTCTTGCATGCACGTGAAACACTTCTAGTAGCCAGGGAGCCTCAAGGTACTAAAGCTTGCAGTTGCATGCAGCCACAACGTCGGAAGCAATCAGCGACTCAAAACCCAGACGCTAGAAAAGCCCTCGCCGCAATGCACAGGACGCTTGAGTCGTAAAAAAGATATTTTATTTTTTGTCTAACAGTACTCTAAACAAAAGAGTACAACCCTAAAACTTGAGCGCTCTACATAAATAGGAGACACCTCCCCCTATTTATACAGGGCAAACACAAAGAGATTAAATATAACTCCACTTCCCACGTGGAAAGAGTTCGTACACATCTCAACCTGGCCCAACATAGCCAAAAACAACTCTTGCACGCATGTACAACCCACATGCTGTAATTACATGATTAACCAGCCTTCATATGTATGTTCTCTAGCTCGAACGTCCCGCATGACATCCTCGACCACCAAGACCTCGATTCCTCCCTAAACCTAGTCCCAAACCTCAGTTCCTCTATGAACCTAGTTCCGGTCTCGTCATCGACCACGTTCGCCCTCGAGCGACACCTGCACATGAATAAACAAGAAACAGATCCGAACACAAGTCCACAACTTGACTCAAAGTCAATCCATGCAACCACTCACATGAGTGCGTTGCATCAAGCAAAACCATCATCATGCTATCACTAGCATATCAAACAAATCCAAGCACAAGTCCATGACTTGACTCAAAGTCAATCCATGCAACCACTCACACGAGCGCGTTGATCAAGCAAAACCATCATCATGCTATTACCAAGCATATGCACAAGCACCACACATGCCATAATCACAACCACTTTGCAATGCCAATTTCATTACTCAGCCAATTTTTCAGCACGTGATTTCACATTGTGTTATTACCTTACGTCGTACATGCATGCACCTAACTGGTTAAGTAGACTAGAATTAGTAGTGCAAAAATTTGATATATGGTATTATATGATTCTATCATGTTCACCTTACTAGTTTGTGACTTCTAATTTGCTAGTGCCATTGTCTTTGATAATTCTATTATGACTCTACATTTAGCTTTTATATAATCTCTAGTCGTTCATTATTAATTCTTAATTACATACAATGCAACTATAGTAAATTCTTGTACTATTTTCTTCACATTTTGTCAATAATTATTCATAACTCATAAGTAATCTACTATTCAAGACGTTACATGTGCAATAAATGATCTATATTTTCGTATATTATCCGGCTAAAAATATTCAGCACTGTATTGAATCCGGGTGCGTATTCGCTTCAGATTCGTAAGTGATAGTATCCTAGATTATTCGTGATTCGTATTCACATCCGACACCATTCGTATCCGACTTCAGATTCGATAAAAAATATGGATACGGATACGGGATGAACAATATCCGACCGTATCCGATCCGATTACATCCCTATATATAAGGGCCTTCTAGTGCATGGGAAAGGGGGAGGATGAGTCGAACAAGCAAGAGTTCTGCAGTAGAGCCTAAGGAAGAACTTGTAACTCCCAAGCTCTGTACTTGCTTCGAACACTCTTAAAACAATCTAGCAGGAAGTAAGGCTATTACCCAAGGCAAAGGGGGCCTGAACCTGGGTAAAAATCTTTGTGTCATCCCTAGTTCATAAACGCCAAAATTCGCCGTGCGGGAGTCTCTAGGGTTTTCACCCTCTAGGGTTAGCCAGCCGCGAAGACGCCCTCCTACCGAACCAAACCCGGCCTATAGACTCCGGGCCTGTCAGGTGGAATACGCCGACAGATGTAATCTGTCCTTTCCATCCCAAGGGGAAGCATGCAGCCAAGGATTGCTTCACTTTTAAAAGGTTCGTGAAGGAAAACAACAAGCGAGCGGGCCAAGATAAAGATGAGGCAGGCAAGAAGCAAGACCCCCTAAGGGCGATGGAGGCGACTACCAGGTGACCGAGCACGAGCTCAACTACATATTCGGGGGCTCGGCAGCATATGAGTCCAAGCGGAAGCAAAAACTTACCACTTAGGAGGTCAACGCACTCACGCCGGCGTCCCCCTAGTACCTGAGGTGGTTTGAGGTCCCAATCACATTTGACCACTCAGATCATCCCGATCATATTTCTTACCCAGGTAGATATCCTTTGGTACTAGATCCTGTTATTCGCAGCGTCAGGCTCAAGAGGGTGCTGGTCGACGGAGGGAGCGGGTTCAATGTCCTTTTCTCCAAGACATTCGATGATATGAAGATTCCCCGCTCAGAGCTGAAGCGTGGATCGTCGCCGTTCCATAGGGTAATCCTCGGGACCTCGACGGTACCACTTGGGCATATCACTTTGCCAGTCATGTTCGGGACCAAGGACAACTACCGGATGGAATACCTGAATTTTGATGTGGTTGATTTCGAGACGGCATACCATGCCATCTTGGGAAGGCTGGGCTTAGCCAGATTCATGGCTGTACCTCGTCACATGTACCTTATGCTGAAGATGCCAAGGCCGAAAGGCATTATCACAATTTGTGGTGATGTCAAGCAGTCCTTCATGTGCGACAAGGAGAGCTGCAAGATGGCTAAGATGCAGGAGGCAGCGGCTGACCAGAAGAAGATCCGACTGGCGACAACGCTCCAACAAGACGAAGAAGACGTCCCAGTCAAGAAGCAGGCCAAGTCAAGCATGAAGCCTGATGAGGGTGTCAAGAAGGTGATACTTGACCTGTCCAACTCAGCCCAGACAGCTTTGATTGGGACAAGGCTTGATCACAAATAGGAAGACGTGCTCGTCACCTTCCTTCGGGCGAACCGGGATATTTTTGCTTGGAAGCCATCTGACATGCTTGGTGTTCCTAGGGAGGTGATCGAACATTCTCTCAACGTGGACGAGAAGGTGAAGCCTATAAAACAGCGGCTCCGGTGGTTCGCGCAAGATCAGCGCGACACTATCAGGGAAGAGATCACTAAGCTTTTAGCTGCAGGATTCATAAAAGAAGTGTATCATCCCGACTGGTTAGCGAACCCAGTTCTTGTTCGTAAAAAAGAATAAAAGTTGGCGCATGTGTGTTGATTATACCGATCTCAATAAGGCATGCCCAAAAGATCCATTCGGGTTGCCTCATATCGACTAGGTGGTAGACTCAACTGCCGGATGTGAACTCCTGAATTTCCTAGATGCCTACTCGGGGTATCACCATATCAGATTGAAAGAGGAATACTACATCAAGACCTCGTTCATCACCCCGTTTGGGGCTTTCTGCTATGTCACAATGCCATTCGGGTTGAAAAACGCTGGCGCAACCTATCAGCGCGCGATACAGCGGTGTTTTCACACTCAACTCGGACGCAACGTGGAAGCATATGTAGATGATGTTGTCATCAAATCTCGTGTAAAGGAGGACCTCATATCTGATTTGACTGAGACATTTGAAAGCCTGAGGGCCTACAAGATGAAGCTTAACCCCAAGAAGTGTGTCTTCGGAGTCCCTTCGGGAAAGCTACTCGGATTTATCGTGTCTCATCGCGGTATCGAGGCAAACCCGGAGAAGATCAACGCCATCCTAAAGATGAAGCCCCCAACTTGCTAGAAGGACATCCAGAAGCTCACAGAATGCATGGTGACACTCGATAGATTCATTTCCCGCCTGGGGTCGCGGGGGATGCCGTTTTTTAAGCTCCTAAAGAAGCAGGGCAACTTCCAGTGGACTTCCGAGGCGCAGAAGGCTTTCGAGGACCTCAAGGCGTTTCTAACCACACCGCCGGTATTAGTCTCACCGATGTCCGAAGAACCCCTTTTGCTCTACATAGCAGCAACGACTCATGTAGTCAGCGCTGTAATTGTTGTGGAGCGGGAGGAGGCAGGACACCTGCAAAAGGTTCAGCGTCCAGTTTATTTCGTTAATGAGGTACTAGGCGAGTCCAAAGTATGATACCCTCAAGTGCAGAAGCTATTGTATGTAGTATTACTTACCTCTCGCAAGGTTAAGCACTATTTCCAAGAAATCTGATTTCAGTGGTCACTTTTTTCCGATTGGGGACATACTCCACAATCGGGAAGCCACTGTGAGAATTGCGAAGTGGACAGTCGAGCTTTGAGCTTTCAAAATCTCCTTCAAGCCGCGAACTGCCATCAAGTCTCAAGTACTCGCCGACTTCACCGCTGAATGGGTAGAACTGCAAAATCCAATAGCCACTGAGGAGCTCGAGTACTGGACAATGTACTTTGATGGTTCCCTCATGCTCAGCGGCGCGGGGGCTAGCGTAGTGCTCATCTCTCCGACAGGGGAACAGCTAAAATACATTCTCCAAATCCACTTTCTGGCATCAAACAACATCACTAAGTATGAGGCACTCATCCACGGGCTCCGTATCGCCATATCACTCGGTATCCGATGATTAACGGTTCGCGGAGACTCGCTGCTGGTGATCAATCAAGTGCAGAAGGACTGGTCATGTGTCGGTGACTAGGGATGAAAACGGATAGTAATTCGGATATCAATTTTTTTGTCTTTGTTCTTCAATGGGAAACAAATAGGATATAGAATTTTCTATCCGAATTCATATTCTTGTTTGTGGTGTTGAGCTTATTCAAATTCATAAAAAATGAACCTCAAATTCATTATATATTTATTTAAATGATAGAAACAAAATTCGGATATCAATCGGATACGGATTCGGATATTTTTCACCTTTTATTTATGGGAAGCAAATAATGCGTAATTTTTTATCTAATTTTATAATCTTATTTTTTATAATGAGCTTGCTAAAGTGTTAAAAAATGAAAACCAAAATCGTTATATATCTATTTAAAAATGTCGAATTTGTTCAGAAATTCGGATATCCATTTTCATCCCTATCGGTGACAATATGGCAGCATATTACTAGGAAGTGCGTAAGCTGGAAGACAAGTTCGATGGGCTGGAACTTATCCATGTACTCTGCTGAGACAATGAAGCAACAGTTGAGCTCGCAAGATTAGGCTCCAGTCGGGCAATAGTTCCGGCTGGCGTGTTTGTCGAGGAGCTCCATAAACCCATAATAAGCCGACAGCAAGAGTCGGGCAAGTCAGAGGAAAAGCCGACCGAGGCGGAAGTTTTGGTCATCAACCCTGACTGGACAACCCCGTATTTGGATTATCTGTTGAAAGACAAGCTCCCCGAAGATCGCGTATAGGCAGAGCGCATCACGCACCGAAGCAAAAGTTATGTGGTGGTCGGTGAAGAACTCTTTCGAAAGTCACCGAAGCAGAAGGGAGGAATCTTCTCAGAGAAATCCACTCGGGAATTTACGGGCATCATGCGGCGTCAAGCACCCTGGTGGGCAAGGCTTATCGTCAAGGTTTCTCCTGGCCGACTGCTATATCAGATGCGGAAGATATTGTTCGCACTTGTGAAGGTTGTCGGCCGCTTTAAGCTCGGCAGACATGCGTCTTGAAGCAAAAGAACCGCAGACTATTCCAATCACCTGGCCATTCGCAGTCTGGGGGCTCGACATGGTTGGACCCTTGAAGAAGGCTCAAGGTGGTTTCACTCATCTCTTCATCGCCATCGACAAATTCATGAAGTGGATTGAGGCTAAGCCTGTCGCCACGATCACAGCGGCCAAGGCTAAGGAATTCTTCTAGGAATTTGTGGTCAGATTTGGCGTACCGAACAGAATTATCACTGATAATAGCACTTAATTCTGAGGTGAAGAATTTCAAGATTGGTGTGACGAGCTCGGCATCAAGATCTGCTTTGCTTCCATGGGTCATCCCCGGAGTAATGGGCAGGTCGAACGAGCTAATGGCATGGTGCTGCAAGGGCTAAAAGTAAGGATTTTTTATCGTCTCAAGCCATATACTACACGATGGGTAAAAGAATTGCCTTCGGTGCTCTGGAGGCTGAGAACTACCCCTAGCAGGGTTACCGGGCAGTCACCTTTTTTCCTAGTGTATGGTTCAGAGGCGGTCTTACCTACCGAGTTGGCATTCGGATCCCTACGGGTTTGGAGCTACAAGGAAGCCGAGTCGGAGGAAAACAGGCTGGAAGATCTTGACCGATTGGAGGAGGCCAAGGATGTCGCACAATTCAATCGGCCAGGTACCTCCAGGGCTTGCGTCGGTATCACGATCGAAATGTCCGAGGCTGTGCCTTCTCCAAAGGAGATCTAGTTCTAAGAAAGAATCAGAAAAGCGAGCATATGCTCTCCCCAAGTTGGGAAGGCCCCTACATTGTCGATGAGGTGATGCGTCCGGGGGCTTATAGACTCAAGCGAGAAGACGGCGTGGCTATCGGCAATACATGGAACATAGAGCAGCTACGTCGCTTTTACTCTTGAATCTTGTACTTGATCATGATTATTATGAATAAAGTTTTTTCTTGACTCGCTACTCAATTGATATTCAATTAAGCAATAAGTCGAGGGCTACACCTAATAGTGTTGCGCATGCGCAACCCTTCTTCTGTGTCACCTTTGCTTCTTTTTCCTAACGATCGAGACTGAGTCCGAGTGCGCTAACTCCGAATAGTGAAACTCTGACCCCATGAACGGCGAACTCTAGTCACTCAAAGCGTGTGTCTGGGAGAAAGAGCGATGAGCCGACTCCCGACGTCTGGGGGCTAGACTAGTCGGGCAGAGTGCTTAAATGAAAGGAGATAAAACCACTCAAGCAAACTCAAAGATCAGTAAGGAAGAAAGAGTAAACGACATTAAGATTATATAAAATCGAACATTATGTCCGAGTGAATACAATATTACATTGCATAAATTTTACAGGCAGCTAAACCTAAGCGCGACGCGTGTGGCCTACTGCCTCGATGAGGGCGTCCCTCGCCTCGGCAAGCTTCGGGATGGCCTCGATCAGCACGTCGAGATCGGCAACATCGCGGGCAGTGGCCTCTTGCTCCGCGAGCTTGGCCATGGCGAGCTCGAAGTCGGCCCAAAGCTCGGCAAGGAGAGCCTCCTCGTCGGTAGGCGCCGGCGGAGCGTCATCCTCAAAACCGAAGACCAACTCCTCCGCTAGAGGAGGAGCTAGTGTAGCCTCGTCGACGGGCACAGAAGAGTGAGACGAGGAAGTCATTGAAGATTTGCAGAGGAGGCCGAAGACTGCCAGGCAGATGAAGACTTGGAAATGGGTGATCGCTCTTGTAGCAGTGACATCCTTATATATCCAGAGCGTGGAAGTCAAACAGCTTCGAATAAATGCTGGCGCGGGAAGATGAAGCAGTTCCGTGTTAGCATGAGAAGCTGAACCGAACATGAATAAACACGCAAACATTAATTCTAAGATCTCTTGGGAAACAACAAAGCCATTATGGTTAAAAGTTAATTCCGGAGATAAGGTCAAGTAATTACAGCCAAGGTTCACATACGCATTACACAAGATTCAAGTCTAAATTTTCCACTAGAGAGGCAGATGTGTCCTTAACTTCGTCAAAAAGGGTAGCGACTTGATTGTCATCGACAGTGCCAACAAAGCCCTCCTTGACAGCTTCGAGATCCACTCGGGGATACAAGGACTTCACGATTGCCAAAGCCTGGCTAGCACTCGTGGTCGTTGTTTCCCGAATATGGGTCTGGAGCTTCTCGGACCCTTCGGTCAGCCGAATGATGGTGTCATCTTCACTACTTGGCCATGCCTATCCGGGGCACAAGAACTTCACCATCGCCTCGGAAGCTTCACGATGCTTGGCACATAATGTTTCTACGGACTTTACCTTCTCACCAAGAACGTAGAATTGCGCTTGTGCCTTCCTCCGGTATTCTGCAAGCAATTCAGATCATCATCAAAAGCGCTACCAATGCGAAGAAAGGTGAAGCTGAGTTGGGGAACATACCTTCCTGCTCCCGACCCAGCTTTTCCAAGTTGGTTCAGGCTTGGAATTCAGAACTCCTCAGCGCCTTGAGCTGCTCCTTAGATGCCTTAAGCTCTTCTTGAAGACTGACGATGGTTAAGTCTCGGGCTGGAATAGGAAGAAAGAGATTAGAAGACAAGCAACCAAAACCCTGCAACAAAACAATTGAAGACACTTACATCGGCGATCCCGCTGTTCGGTTTCTCTTCTTCAGGCTCGAACTCAGCCAGAGCTCTCGAAGTTCAGTTTGGCCCTCACTCCTGACCCGATCAGCCTCGGCCCTGCCCTCGGCGCGGACTCGCTCGAGATCGGCCTCGTGCTCTCGTCGTAGCTTGAGCTTCGGGAGTACCTCCTGGAGGATCGCATCCCTTTTCTCGGAATAGTCCCCCAAGGCCTAAGGATCACAAGAAAAAAGATTAGTAAAAGACATACCGACAGCTATGGGCGAAGAGAAAGAAGGGGCTAATAGCTTACCCAGACCAGTCGAGCGCTCTTAATGGCGTAGTGATAGAGCTCCTCCCTTATTTTTCCCTTGTCCTCGTTGCCGAAAGCTTCCCACTCACCCTCCTCATTGCTGAGTATGATTCGCATAGGAGGCTTGAGACGAGGGGGAAATTGCGGGGGCGCCCAAGGAATTTCCTCGACCGGAGAGGAGCAGGAAGCGAGCTCTAGGGCCATCGACCTCGTAGTCAGCCTAGGCAGAATGCTCAACGTCAATGGAGGTGTCTCGGATTCAGAAGCCACCTCGCTGCTCCCAGGTTCAATCCTGGTAGTCGGCAAAGCAGACTTCATCGGATCTGGAGCAGCTTCAGCCCCCCCCCAGGTGGGGACGCAGTCGGCGAGGCCCTCCTTGCCTGGTCCCCGACGCTCTTGTCCCCGGCTCCCTAGGACAACTCAGTCGGAGCATCCGCAGGGACTTCGTCCGACAGTACCCTGCAAAAAGGAGAAAGAAATCAAGGTGTAATCCAGCAGATCAAGAGTAAGAGTTGATAGGGAGGCTAACCTATCGGATTTCCTTATTTTAACTCTGGATACTCCCCGAGCGGCAGAACCACTCGGAGGTGGATCCAGTTTCGTGTCAAACCTGGGTTGGGGGGAGTTGACCGCGCTGAGGGCTGAGCTGCAGGATTCCTGATCACTGAGCTCCCGATCGGCGGGCGATTGAGCCTCTCTCGCCGCCCTTTTCCCTTCCCAATACCGACTCACATGGGCTTTGGAGGCACCATGTGTGATGCCGGTCCCACCATGTGCGGCGCCGGGGGCTCCTTAATTGTGGATCCCCCAGTCGGCTGCAAAGACGTCGAAACGTCCTCAGTTCTTAGCCTCTTTCCCCTCTCGGCACTCGGGCTTTCAGCAGAAGGACTGGCAAGCCGCTCCGCTTAGCGCTTTTGTGCGGGGGGCGGGGGGAATGGGGGCGTTGAAGAAGAAGGCAATTTGATCCTAAAGAAGGTGGCAAAGCACAGAACCAGTCAGCGTCCAGTCAGAGGTCAGCGATCAGAAACTAGCAAATACAAAAATGCTCACCACAGGACGGGAGCGCGTCACGGCGAAGGCTTCAAGCGATTCTTGAGTAGGATCTCGGTCCCTGGGGCGAAGAGGTCATTCATCCGATCGACCAGCACGCTTCGGAGGATGGATTTGGGCACCTCGCGAGTGGGATCGTCCTCCCCGGTGTATTCAAACCCCAGATGGGCCCTCTCCTTGAGAGGTTGTATCCGGTGCTGAGCGAAGCTGATAGCAATGTCGACCCTAGTCAGACCTGTCTCCTTCATATCGCTGATTAGCTTTAGGAGATCTTCAATTTGATCCATATCGCTGCTCAGAGGGGTTGTGATCCAAGAAGCAAAGAATGTGGGCGCAAGCCTGGTGCAGGGGGAAGAAAAGGACCAGGATTGAAGCAGTAGAACCACTCCCGATGCCAGCCTTTGTTGGAGGATTTGAAGGGGATGGAGAAGTAAGCCTTCTTCAGCCCATCGCGCAACTGGAAGCCAGCACCTCAACCGCCTTAGGGGCGTTCTTGCTTGGGTAAGGCTTAAGAAGAAAAAGTTGGCGGAGAAGGCTAAGATGCTAGCGAATTCCAAGAAACACCTCGCATAGATGAACAAAGATGGAAATCTGAAGAAAAGAATTGGGATTCAGGTTGATTAAATCTAAAGAAAAGAATTGGGATTTAGGTTGATTAACTCAATTTTGTAAAAATAGAGAAGGCCATGAAAGAAAGCGCTACTTGGCAGGCCAAATCCGCACTAGAAAAAAGATTCAAAAAGCACAATCTCGTCAGATTGGGGAGTAGGGAAGGATTCACCTGCCACTAGATGTGCACAGATCAACTCCAAGGGAAGAAGGACTCCAGAGATAACCAACTCCTTCAAGCGTTGCTCCATCGTTATCGAAGTAGCCCAATCCTTGGGTGAGGGCTGCACGGGAGCGCTCTGGGAGAAGGAAGAAGAAGACATCTTCAAAAGGAATGAGCGGCGGCGCGAAATTAGGAATGCGGTGGTGGCTAACCCTAGTGGCGGAGATTGCTGCGGAAATGTTGAAACTTAGAAGATGAAGGGGCAAGTGTGCGCAGTGCGGAGAAAGTCTCTTTGCCCGCACCAAGCCTCGTATTTATAGGAAGTGGCGTTGAATTTCGCCTTGAGAGGGAAAAGGAGCTTCACCTTCCATATTTTGTCTGGACTTGACCTAGGGTACGCTCCATGATAGACCGCCAGTTGTGCACCACAATCGTCGTGCACAAGTACTCATAGGTCGAAACTAGTTTGGGATATGGTACTCCCCATGATGGGTCGATTGCCAATCACCGTATCAAACGGGATTTGGGTACCTTCCAAACCAAGTCATGATGTCTTCTTGTGATATGCTCATGTTAGGTCGATTGCTGGTTACCACGCAAGATGGAATCAGATATCACAAGTTGATTCAAAACAAAGGATTTCAAGGATACGTCCCATGATGGGTCACCTGGCCATCTGTACACCGTGATAATCGGGTGCAGGTATCACTTGGACAATCCATGGTATACCCCATGAGGGGTCAATAGCTGTGCGCCATGGTAATTGGGCACAGGTACCATTCGGCTAAAAGCCAACCTAAACAAGGGTATGCTCCAAGATGAGCCGACTGCCAGTTTTCCAATAATTGGGCTGGATACCACTTGAAAAAAATCAAGTGTGGAGCTCTATTGAGTCCTCTACAATCTCTTTGCCTGCAGCATGGCACTCAGCATGAAAAAGGAACCAGTCGGGAGATCATGCCGAGAATTAGAAGCACTTGAGTTAAGTATGACTCAGCCGGGATGCTACCAGGAAGGTGGCAACTCGATCGCAAAGCACTCGGGGGCTACTGTGGAGTCATGGGCCCCGGGTATCTGCAAGGCAGGTCATGAGGGCCACCTGAGAGGGGATGGGCCGAGCCGACTGCATAAAGACGGATATCACTCGGGCTGCTCTAACGCATGCGAACGAGGAAACTCAAGACAAAGAACCGACCTTGATTAGGTAGGATACGATTGTAATCTTGGCTGTTGCTGTATCCAGTAGATAAGGATAGAGATAGAATCTCCATCTTGTAACCGATTAGGACTCTTCTTTGTAATCGCACCCCTCTACTATATAAACGGGAGTAGGATAACATCATCATCAGATCATCAATAATAAGTTAGATACTTATAATCCCAGAGCATAGGACTAGGGTAATATCTCCTACGTGAGAGTCCGAACCTATATAATTCTTGCGTCTTGTGCTACCATCGAGTTTCGATCCAGCGCCTAGCCCCGTTTTCATTATTGCTGACAATAAACGTTGACACACGGGTTACAAATATGTAATATATTGTCCAATATCTTTGCACTGCTCTTCTTTGCTCCAGTAAAAACTACACAACATCAGTAAACATATGTTGTGATACCATTGATGCTATTTGTACTCGTGCGGAACTGCAGATAGCTATACTGTTAATAAGGCCATCTCTAATGTTACAGTAAAGTAAACTACAAAGCCTAAGTGGTTACACTGTGATCGACCTTAAGCATTAGGGAAGAGCAATAAGGAGAAATAGGATCAGGCTGACCTAGGTTTAAGCGTGGGTCTTAAGCAAATAAAAAATTGTATCACTCTCCCCTATCACCATCCTCTGTTTTCTTTGTAGCACTAGGAAGTTGAGGAACGGAGGGACGATAAGGGTGACGTGGAAGGCGAGGTCCCTAGAGCTAGAGATGGTTGGTGAAAAGGACATGGCGGCAATGGGAGGCGAACCCGCTGATGGAAATGGGAATGAGGCTGCGTAGACGTTAGAGAAAAGTTGCCGCTGATAGATCTAGTTGCATGGAGGTCCTAAACTGTCGTTACCGTGGATCCCGCTGCATGGTGGTCAAGCGAGCGTCCTCAACGGATGTCATCTCTAAATCCAATGAAGAGGTACAGCGGTGGTAGGGTGGAGAGGGGAGTGGTTGGCGGCGGTGAAAAGGAGTGGTGATGGAGACAGGAATGGTGGATAACAGTGAAGAGGAGCTATGACGGTGGGGTGCTTGGCGGTGATGAAGAGGGGCGGCAGTGGTGAGGTGGAGAGGGGAGTAGAGTGGCAGTGACGGTAAAGACTGAGAAGAATCGATCGGATTTGGTGGGAGGGGTGACATAGAGTCCGTTTGGTTCAAAGGCAAATGGTGGATGGAATGGGGTGATCCATCTTTTTACACTCATCCTACTGTTTGGTTCGATGAATCGGGTAGATCAGGGTAGCCAAGAAACAAAAATATTTCTCGCAAATGTTAGATGAGGCCATCCAATGAAATTGACTGAATGAGGCCATCCAACTCTCATCCCACCAACCAAACAAAATTTTGGCTCATCTCATACATCTCTCATCCTTCCAACCAACTTGGATGGTTTTATCTCAACTAGGGTGGATGGTTTCATCTCACCCATCTTTTGCTCTTAAATCAACTGGACCTAGGGGTGAAAACGGTCGGTATTACCCGCTCTGCAACGGATACGGTAGTATTTTTACCCGCTTTTTCGGATACGGATACGGTACTTTTTTCCCGGTCGGATACGGATAATACCCGGATAGTCGAGCGCCGGATTCGGTCGGATTCGAGCGGATACTACTCGACAATACCCGAGGATCTCGGTCTGATACGGTATCCGAGGTTCGGCACCGGAGTATCAAATACATACATCATACATGCCACCACCACGGCCCATTAAGGCATTCGCTAGATTTGAGCCTTTTAGGTTGGCCCAAGTGAGAGCTTAGGGTTTACCGACTTCATCGACCAACCATTCCCCAAATTGAAATCCCAATCGAAAAATCGAATCGATCGCCTCGGCTCTCGCCTCCTCCCTCCTCATGGTCGGGTAACTCGGCGCCGGCGGTCCTCAAGACGGCTGGTCCTTCGCCCGACGGTCCTCCCTCGGCGGCTCACAGATCATCATTGGCGCCGCCTCAGCCCTCGCTGACTCACGGCCACAGCCGCAGCAGCGCCACGCCACCCGCCTGAGGCCCCGCCTCAGTCACCCCCCACCCCACCTCAGCTCTCCTCGGCCCTCCTGCAGCCTCTCCGCCACCTCAGGCCCCGCCACACTGGGCTGCCGCCTGCCTCGCCGCCATTCCTCCCGGTGAGCCTTGGTATTGGCTTTATTCCTCCTAGTTCATCCATCCGATGCGCTGCTAATTGGTCTTTTGATTTCATTTGCAATGCTGATGAGATGAGGCCTAAAACCAGTGTCAAGGTGGTTGCTAATGAATTGTAATCGCGTCGTGTATAATCTCCTAGGATAATCCGTTGTTGCTAAGTTAATTGTACCATGCAAGTGCCTCTTCCTTTTTTGTAAAAATTGAATATGAATTCATGAGATTCAATTTGCAATAAGATTGAGTTGTACAATTTCCCATGGATGTGGAGGCCACTGGAGTTCTGTTGATTGTCTCAATGGATGTGACTTCGGCTAATAGGAAAGTTTGACACCAATCACACCATTTGATAAATATATTATGACCTCTCATTGCTTTTCTAGTCGGTACCCTCGAGAGTCCTAAGTCGACCTAATTAGATAATCGATTGATAGTTTTTGTGACATACGATCGCTGGACTAAATTCGGCGTCGAGATTCCGCATGTTTTCACTAGTATGAACTTAAATCTCGTTGTAATATAGGGTTTACATAAGGTGTAACAATGGATGTGGATGATATTGGTGACATTGGTTGTGCTTGCACCGAGGACGGAGTTGAAGTTCCAATTGAGGAGGGTGGTGATGCCGGTAGCAATGAACCCCTAGACAACATGGCGGAGCCGAGGAGAATGTTATTGCTATTGACCTCGCCATCGCCAATAAGAGCATGCCATCGGCAAACAAGTCGGTTTGGGCAAGAAAAGAAGTCCACGGTGCATGCCATCGTCCGTGAAACAACGAAGACTTGCTGAAATCTCAACCCATTTGAACAAGGGAAAGGCAGCGCAACTCAGCCTTTGAACAAGAGTAAGGTGTCAAGATAAGCTCCAACATCAATAAGTCCGCTGGTACCCCTACAAGCAAGTTTATGGCATCCGTGATTCAAAGCAATGGGTCAAGCAAGGACAAGGCCATGGTTTTAATGCCTAAGCCGATCAAGGTATCCTATTTTGATCATTGCCTTGTATATTTAATTTTGTAATTGATTGAAAATTAATAATTGCCTTTCTATGTGATTTTGTTTGTAGTCTCGCAATTTGCAAGTGCAAGTGCAAGTGCAAGTGTAAGTGTAAATGCATGCACGAAAGTAAGCATGGAAGAGGAAGACGCCCAAGACGAAGAAGAACAAGAAGATACCAAAACCGAAAAAGCTCACTTCATGGGTTTGGCAACATTTCACAAGGTATGAGGTAGATGTGGTAAAGGCCGATGATTCAATCATCAAGCGTATGGGCAAATGCAATAGATGCGCACATAAAGCTAGGGCTGAAAGTATAAATGGTACAAAGGCTTTTAGTAATCACTTGAAATTGAAGCATAGTGTTTTGAAAGGTCAACAACTCCTAAGTCGATGGGGACAAGATTGCAACATATCGGTATGACGAGAATACTAGCTTGAGACATTTTTATTATGCCATCATCATGCATGAGTATCCGCTAATATCGCCCAACATAAGTATTTTGTGAAATTTATCAAATCATCGCGACCAACCTTTCCTTTCAAGTCTCGTGTTACGGTTCAGAAGAGATCATGGATCTTTATAAGGAGGAAAAGAATAGGTTGTATAACCACTTCAAAACACTCTCTTGCCGTGTTAGTTTCACTATGGATACATGGATATCTATTCAAAACAAGTCATACTTGTGTGTCACGGCGCATTGGGTTGATGATAATTGGAGCATGCAAAAAAGAATTATCAATTTTATCCATGTAGAAGGCAGCCATGGAGGGATAAAATTGAGTGATACATTTTTTCAAATGTGTTGAATTGGAACCTTGATAAGAAAATGTTTGCTCTTTCTTTGGACAATGCCGCTCAAACAAAGTTGCAGCTTGATATAATCATTGACAAGCTAAAGGCTTACTTGTATGTGGTGGAAAATTCTTTCATGTTAGATGTGCAAATCATATATTAAACCTTGTTGCTAGAGATGGGTTAGCAATAATTGGAAATACCATTGGAAACATAAGACAAGTTGTATAACAATTATAAAAGATCACCTCAACAGCTTGGAGGCATTTGAGAAGTGTGGTAAAGAATGTGATCTAGACACTAAAAAGCCCTTTCCTTGATGTTGCCACAAGATGGAATTCTACATATATTATGATTAGAGATGCCATTTACTATAAGGATGCTTTTGATCGCCTCGCTAAAAAGATAAGGACAGATATGGTCATATCACTCCTTCAGATATGGATTGGTTGAATGCAACAAATATTAGCAAGTGTTTGAAAATGTTTTATGATGTCACATTACTTTTCTCTGCACTTCATATCCTATCGCAAATCATTTCTTTCGAAATTTTCTCGAGATAAAGATGGCTATTGCAAGATGGTGTGAGAATAGTGATGTCATAATTTCTACTATGGCATTCTCTATGAAACAAAAGTTTGAGAAGTATTGGGAAATGAACAATATGTCTTTGGCAGTGGGAGCATTTCTTGATCCAAGGTACAAACATAAAATGGTTGAGTTGTATATGCGTAAGATGTATGACAATGAGACGGCTGAGATAGAGAAGTTGGAATTCATGAATGTTGTGAATGAATTATTTACTTTCTATTCATCAACTATCAATGCAAAATCAGCCAATAAGGTTTCTAGCTCGCAGGAGAGTGGTTTTGTTCCTAATCCAAATGATCGATTGATGGATGATGAGGATGAGGTTGATCTTGATGAGTTGTATCAAGCTGCAAGTAATGAGAAGAAGAGGTCAGAGTTGGATGTGTACATGAGTGAGGGCCTAGTAAAGATCAATGATGGTGATGTACCATTTGATGTCCTATCATGGTGGAAGGGCAAATGACAAATTTTCCTATTCTTTCTACCCTTGCTCGTGATGTGTTATCTATGCAAGTTTCTACTGCTGTTTTGAGTCAAGATTTAGCTCGAGTGGACGATTGTTGATGCATTTCGTGTCTGCTTAAACCTGAAATTATTGAGGCCTTGGTTTGCACCAAGGATTGGACGATTGCTTCGGAACAAGGTTTGATTTTCTTGCCTATGTGTTCTCATTTATGTTTATATTATATGTCTTCATGACTAGTAATATGCTCTATATTAATTTCAGATTTAGAGAGTGAAATTAAAACCATAAGTGATGCTATGAATGCTACGAAATGGAGGACGATGTCGCGACTTGAGATCTTCAAGCATGCATGAACTATTTTATGTAATTTGAAAACTATCATTATGTGTTGTAATCGACTATTGTGTGATTCGAACTCGCTCATTATATTTTGTATTGCGGTGTTGGACTATATGCCAATGCATTGGACTGATTTGTATGAATTGAACTATCACCGTATTGGACTATATATGAGCTATCTTTTGTGGTCATTGACCTGTTATTTTCTTCCATGATTCCTTTATATGCTTGACTAAGCACAGTTTGTTTTGTTCAGCCTCCTAGTCAATCTTAGAGGAAATTTACAAATTGTTGTGGAGGTAATCCTGCCCAGTTTCCTTTTAACTTTTCTTTTCTTGTCACAACTCACTTCTTTCTTATTGGTTCTAATTTATTATGGCATCTTCATATTTTCAGTAGAAAAGGGCATATAGAAGCTGCCGTGACCAATCAAGTTTGTCCTACCTGTGCTCCAGATCTCTTTCGAAGTCAGCTTTGTGACCAAATTTTGATGTTGATCACCTAGGTACACTATCTTAAATCAATTGTAGTTCCATAGTCATTTTAGTTATTCTTTTGGCACTTCTATGACCAACAATCCCAATCAAGTTTGAATCATGATTGCAATTTGTCAGAAGGAAAAATTTATGACCTCTCGAATAGCAAATGGTTAAGTTTCCTGCTTTCACTCTTAGTCACTTTTAATCCAAACCGAACGAACAAATATTAGAAACAAAACAAGAATTATAAGTGCGGCGATGATTGGCAATAGTTGTTTGGTCTTCTCCTCGTAGTTAGATCTTGTTCGCTTGATCATGAGGATAGCCATCTCGCACTTTGTGTTAGTCCCATTTAATTTGATAAGAGACCGCCTCTCTGTCTGCAGACTCTTGAGACCAAGGTTTATCGGAGAAATAGAGCATTGATTATGCTTTGCTATTAAAAAGATGTAAGCTAGGAATAAAGTACGGCTATTACTTTTGGCACCAAGTTGTGAATGTAGATGTTTACATAAGGCAAAGTAGTACCCCACTACTTCCAAAGGAAGCACCAAATGATGTTGGTTCCAACTTTGGCTCCCATGAGATCGCTTAGAGAGGCCATACAAGAAGTGAAAATGGTCCAGTCGGCTTTCTTATTTGTCAAGTTCTTAACATTTCTTGCGCTTGTAAGTTTTATATATTTGCTTTGATTTTAGGTAGTTTATGCATTATCCGACTAAATACCAAGTATCCGTATTGTACCCGTCAGATAATATCCGTATCCGCTTTCCCGCCTCAGAATACCCTAGATCCGTGATCCAGATCCTACCCGATTTTCACTACCCGCATCTGCATTCGTGATCCAAAAAAAATAATTAGGGTAGGATACGGGATGACCTACTACCCGACCGTATCCGACCCGTTTTCACCCCTAACTGGACCTATCTAATATCATTTGAACCAAGTGTTATAGCTATTTTTATAAGTTACATGGACCTGGTCTTAAATCTACGTTGAGTCAGAGGCATCGGATATGTCATAGGCAGTCTCGTAGGGTGCGTTTGGTTGTCTGAATAAGGTTGGATGGGATATGTCCATCTAGTCTGGATGGGATGGAGTCATCCAGATGGCTGTTTAATTGGGTGGATAGGGATGAGCCAATTTTTTTGCTTGGTTGGGTGGATGGATGAGTTAGTTGTAATCAAGATTTTGAATTTCGGTTTGAAATTTTTGGACAAAATTTGAACTTTTTCAAATGTTCGGATAAAATTTGACCACATTTTGAATTTTTGGACAAAATTTGAATCTTCGAACAAAATTTGAATTTCGGACAAAATATCATTGAAAATTGAATTTTTGGACAAAATTTGATTTTTTTGGGACAAATTTTGACCAAAATTTGAATTTTTGAATAAAATTTGACCACATTTTGACCGAAAATTGAATTTGACTTAGTGCACTTTGGCGAAATTTGAATTTTTGCGAGTTCACCTCTTAATACAACAAACTGGATGAGCTCGACTAGCATTTTTTGGAGATGGCTCTATCTAGCATATTGAAAGAATATTCTAAAAAACTAGATATCTATATCCCATCTAACTATTCAATTAAATAAAAAACTAACTTTAAATCCAAAAATCACTATATCGTATCCACCCTTATCCACTCAAAACCAGAGTCCGAAGCATTTTCGTAAATCGCCACCTCTCCACCCAGCACTCCAATGCCCGCATCGATCCCGGCTGCCTCCTCTCTACCGCGCGGCAATGTCCCGCCTCTGCGTCTCCTCCATATTCGCCACCTCCCCGGCCACCACCGCCGTCTTCTCCTCCGCCTCCTCCACGGTACCTTCACCATGCGCACTCCACCGAGCCTTAGCCGCCGCCACGAAGCGCGTGAGGTCCGGGACGCTCGGCCCGGAGGACGCACACCACCTGTTCGACGAATTGCTGCAGCAGGCCACCCCCGTCCCAGCCGGCGCGCTGAACGGCTTTCTCAGCACCCTCGCCCGTTCGCCACCATCCGCCGCCTGCAGCGACGGCCCCGCCCTCGCCGTCGCCCTCTTCAACAGGATGTCCCGAGGCGCCGGCCAACGGGTGGCACCGCCCACTGTCCTCACCTACGACATCCTCATCGACTGCTCCTGCCGCGCGAGGTGCCCAGACCTAGCGCTCGCCTTCTTTGGCCGCCTCTTAAGGTCGGGGATGGGGACGAATGTGTTCGTCGTCAACAACGTCATCAAGGGGCTGTGCGACTTGAAGCGGACACAGGAGGCTCTGGACGTGCTGCTCAGTTGGACGCCCGAGCTGGGTTGTATGCCTGAAGTCGTCTCGTACTCCATACTTCTGAAGAGCTTATGTGACAATAAGAGGAGTCAGCGGGCGCTCGAACTGCTCCGGATGTTGACCAAACAAGGAGGTGGCTGCTCCCCCGACGTGGTGATGTACAACACGGTCATCGATGGCTTCTTTAAGGAGCGCGAAGTGGTAAAAGCGTGCAACCTATTACATGAGATGATACAGCAGGGGATTTCACCTAATGTGGTGACATATAACTCGATTATTGGCGCGCTGTGCAAGGCCAGAGCAATGGATAAGGCAGAGAGGGTCCTCCGACAGATGGTTGATAACGGTGTTCTACCAAATAACTGGATATATAATAGCCTGATCCATGGATATTCCTCTTTGGGGCAGTGGAAAGATGCGGGTAGAATGTTCAAAGAAATGACAAGTGGGGGTGTTCTACCAAATGTTGTTACTTGTAACTCGTTCATGAGTGCTCTTTGCAAGCATGGAAAAAATAAAGAAGCTAGAGAAATATTTGATTCCATAGTTGTCATGGGCCAAAAACCTAATATCATCTCCTACTGTATTATGCTTCATGGTTATGGTGCAGAAGGTTGCTTGGCTGATATGAGTATTCTCTTTAATTTGATGTTGGGAGATTGTTACGAACAGATTCAATGTGAACCTGCTCGTAAGCGCGGGTTCCAGGCCGAAGCCCGGATCGCAGGCTGCCCGACGTTGTGGAAGACGTCGCGGCGGCTTGCGCCTGAGGACTGGCTGTTTTCGGAGCCACCGCCTAAACCCAGAATTGTGGCATCAAAATCATGCCTTTTCTTCCTTCTTTCTTATCTTAAATAATCTCCCAAAAACTATCCCCCCCCCAACAGACTGGAAGGGATACGACTCAAACAACCCAAATCATGGAATCTATCCCTAACAGAAAGCTATTAAAAAGGAAAGGTATAATTGTGGTAAATAAATTAAGGAAACTTATCAATCTATCTAGAAGGCCGCCTCAAATTTAATCTGCATGCTTGATTGCCGCCTTGCCTTTGCGCCCCGATATAGACCTCGCCCAGCCGTTGTCCATAACATTACTCCCCCCTGGAGATGAAGCTTGTCCGCAAGCGTACAGGCAGGATATGATCGGCGGAAAATGATGGCATCCATCCATGTTGCTTCCTCCACCGATTCACCTGACCAATGTACTAAGAACTGGCGCTTCCCTTCCATGAACCGTTGAGCCAAGATGGCATGAGGTTCAGGTGTAGCAGGGGCGCATGAAGGAGCAATATCATCAGGTAACTCCTCCTGCTGGGATGGCGGCTCTCCTTTGAACGGCTTAAGCAAGGAGACATGAAACACATTGTGTATCTTGGCTGAATCTGGAAGATGCAACCTGTACGCGACTGGCCCCACCCGACTGGCGACCTGATATGGCCCATAGAACCTTGGTGCCAACTTGAAGGAGACCACAGGACGGCGAGCTGATAATTGGCGGTACTTCTGAAGCTTGAGCCACACCCAGTCTCCTACAGCAAACTCCACCTCTCTGTGATGGCTGTCATACCGTTGCTTCATCCTGTTTTGAGCTAGGAGAAGCATTTCTTTGGCGTGTTGGAGCAGCGCATCCCGATCCACCAAGGTACAGTCCACCGAATCGATGCTAGTAGCCCCTTGCTGATAGGGTGTCAAAGGTGGAGGTGTACGGCCATAAACCAACTCGAAGGGAGTTAACCGATGAGTGGAATGAAAAGAAGTGTTATAACAATATTCCACCCACGGTACCCATTGTGCCCAAGTGGTTTGATTTGCGGAAGTCAGACAACGGAGGTACATCTCAATGGTACGATTGACAACCTCGGTCTGTCCGTCTGTCTGGGGATAATACGCAGTGGACATTAACAAGGTGGTACCACTTCGTTTAAACAAGCTTTACCAGAAGGTACTGAGGAAAACTGGATCGCGGTCGGACACAATGGACTCAGGAATGCCATGGAGGCGCACCACCTGATCAAAAAAGAGTCGAGCCACCGTGGGAGCTTGTGCCGGTTGCTTGAATGGTATGAAATGAGCATACTTGGAGAGCCGATCTACCACTACCAACAAGGCGGTCTTGCCCTGAGATTTAGGGAGATGTGTGATAAAATCCATTGAAACATCCGCCCAAACTTGATGTGGGATCGGAAGGGGTTGTAGAAGACCTGCTGGCGCCATGGTACTGGCCTTGTGCCGTTGACAAACAGTGCATCTGGCCACAAACTGCGCCACTGCTGCTTTCTGATTCTCCCACCAATACTCAGCCTTAATCCGATGGAGAGTCTTCTGTACTCCTTCATGCGTCAAGTCATGCACTGAAGCAATGATCAGCTCAATTAATTGTGATGAAGAGGGTATCACCAATCGGTTACACAGACAACAAATTTCGCCCCGAATCGCCCATCGCGAGCTGGACTTCTGCGGTTGTCTTTGGGAGTGCGCCATGCCGATTGATTAGCTGCTGGACTGCAGGGTCTGCTCGGAGAAGATCTTGCCACTGGGCACGGGTGATCTCCTGTGGAACCGACACAACGGCACACTGGTAAGGTTCCGAATGCACCCTGGACAAAGCATCCGCGGCTTGATTGTGCTTGCCCGGCTTATACTCCACCTGAAAGTCAAAGCCCATTAATTTACTCAACCAGTGCTGCTGGGGCGGTGTGATGAGGGCTTGCTCTAACAGGAACTTGAGACTGCTATGGTCGGTGCGCACGATGAAAGGATGACCCCATAAGTAAGGGCGCCAATGGCGCACCGCCTTGGATAGTGTAACATCCCGAAATTTGCTTTAACAGTATTTATGTTATTTCGAATTATTTAGGAATATCTGAAATTTATTTGGAATTTTTGGAATTAATAATAATTTAAGCTTTATCGAATTAATCATATAAAATAAAGATCATGCATTCCGCGTGCGCTTAAATTTCAAATTTAGTTTAAAATAATGACATCTGAAAAATAAGGAAATTTCTTTCCAATACCTTCAAAAACTTGTTTAAAAATTTAGTTTGTCGATTATATTAAAAACTGCATAAGTGTCTCGATCCACTAAAAGATTTTTACAAAGAATCTGTATATCGAAAAATCACAAAACCAATTTCGTTAAATTCCAAATATTCCCTAGTATTTTAGAGAATTTTTCCAAGATTTGTGGGACCATTTTACTATTTTAACTAGAACGTCTTTCCCTCTCAGCACTATTCACAATTACATTCGGGAAAAAAAAAACGTGCGCACTGTGCATCGTCTTCCTCACCCGATGCATGTCCAGTGCAATTTGTTTTCTCTCTCCATTAGAATGCATGCAACCTTTGAAATCACCTCCAATAAATTACCAAAAATTTAATAAAAATCATAAGCGAGATCCACAACGCATTTTTAATCTTCCACAGCTGTTAGAAAAATTAAACACCCACTAATCCATATTATGAGTAAAAGCTTCCAGCTATTTTCTACCAGCATGCATGCATGTTTCAATTTCCTAGCCGTTTCCTTTGCCTTTGCTAACTCATGCAATGAAGAGCTTCCAGTAGTTTCAATTTTCTAGCAACGTGCGCACGAACAGCCGTTTCTCATTCCAAGCGTTTCCATTTCCTGTCGTTTCTTCAGCCTTCCTTTATTCATTCATTTATATTCACGAATTTTACTTGCCTCTTCAGTTTTCCTGCCTTTTCTACCGATTTCATTTTTCTCCCTGTGCGCATGAAATGAAGGCTGCGCCGGCGCCTTTCCTCCTTTCAGCTGTTTCCATTTCTCGCGCTATGCAGGTGCTAGCTAATAATGTATTCACTCCATGCGCCGGCCTGAAGTTAGCTTTCCCATTTCTCATGCATGAACCAGCAACATATGAACTCCACACACATGAAACCATTTCTTTCCAGCCGTTCCTCCCCTTGAACGCAAGAGCCTGTTGCTAGTTCTAGTATTTTTCTTGGTTTGTTCGCTACCGGCCGAACGTCGCCTGGACATCTCCACCTGCGTGTTCGTCCGGCCGACCGCGCGCTCCTCTCATCGCCGCTGCTGTCAACCGGTACTCCTTCATCTCTCTTACACGCATTTTGTTTATCTCTATGATCGGTTGATCCTGTTATGTATTGAGCATGTATATGTATATACTAGAGTTGGGACGCATGAACACATATATGAGTTAGTCTGTTCGCATTCATAGTTTTTAACATATAGAAATCGGTTGATCCACATACTATGTCGCAGCCGATCATCTCCAGACTCTGATAATTGCCAGCAATACACTCTGAAACGGCAAAAACAGAGAACTTGCAAAGACATACCAAAATGACAACAGGCAAAAATATTGCGCTAGGTAGGAAGTATCTGAAGATAACGCACAATCCTTGCGATGCATCATCTGGCTGCAATTTTTTTGTAAACTAGAACAAGATTATCTTGTACATATTATAGGAGTAGATGGAAAAACTCTGCACTGCTATTTGATGCCGAATATCCCTGGGATTAGTATTCTTCCTGCGTCGCCGCCGCCGCCGCTGCGTCGCCGCCGCCGCCACTGCGACCGGCGCCGACCTCCGGCGACGTTGCTCCGGCTCGCCATTGTTATTCTGATCTTTCTCGCGCATACAGAACCAAGCAAACCAAAGAAATCCGAAAGAAAAATACGCATATACGAAGTGTACAGTATCATGCATGACTAGATAATTTGTGTACGTAAATTTGTAACTAAATTGCGGACTTTGTCTTTTTCGTTACAAATTCGTTCTAAGTCCGATTAGTATACGACAAATTTTGTTAATTAGTAAATAATAATACCTAGTCACAGTAATTTTTATGAAATTTTATAAATAAATCTATACTGTTAAAATATTCGTGGAAAGTCCAAACTTATGAATTTTGTAGCTCTTAAACTATACGTTCAAAAATGCCAAAATAAATTTTATAAATCTTAAAAAAATGCTAAACTAATTATCTGGAAGTTTTCATGAAGTTACGAATTAGTTTGATTTGTCGTATTTTTCCGAATGTGTGTTTGTACGGTGTTTTGTGTGTTTACTGGTTCTTTATTTGTTACGCGTAGACGTTGAGCTGTGTGAGAACACGGAATTCGAGGACCAAGCTCCCGACCAAGACTCGCTGCTTTACGAAGGCAAGTTATGCTTTGACCATATTGATCCTAAATTTTGAAAATGTATTTTGTTTCAAACTATGCATGCTAATTCAACTAAAAATGGATTTAAAATAATTTGGGTGAATTAGCTAATCAACCTATTTATTATTGCCACCTTCTTGTTAATATTTGTATGCCATGATTCCTTTGATAACCTAAGTTTGGTGATATTAGTTGGTTGATAATATTGTGCCAACACGGAGGCTAGACCGTGAATAGTTGCTTAGCTTTGCATATATCGTGAATAATCTTTTCAAATACAAAGATCAATATTGATTAATGGAATATGCAATGTATTTTGAAATGGTGTGATGTGTTGCCACACGATGATGTTGATATATGGAGGCCTGTGTGGTTCCATATGGATGTTGAGTTGTTGTTGGCATGTGTTGCACAATAATCAACTTGGGATGGAAAATAATTTAGATCGAGCAAGTGGTTGGAGCAAGTGATCGGTGGGCCCGAGGGGCGAGGGGTTTGTGCAAGTCTTGCTCGATCAACCCTAAGGACTTAACCTTGCGAGCCTTTGACTGAAATCATTCATACAACCACAAGTTCCTATGGGACGGACCTAGCCGAGTAAATTGTGAAATCTATTCCTCAGATCTGTCGTGGTGGAGTGAGGCCCAAGTGTTCGGTGGTAAAACTCATAGGCGCAAGAGGGGGCCTCGATGTGGTAACCATCCCACCAAGTGTTGAAACCTTAGCGGCAAGACTGGTTTAGACGGACCTTTGGAAAGGCTTTGTTACTGATCGCCGCCTTTGTGGTGTTTGATCAGATCTTGTGGGTAAAGTGTATAACCTCTGCAGAGTGTACAAACTATTCGAATAGCCGTGTTCACGGTATTGAACATTGCTCGGGATTACAAATAAGGGGTAGAGTTTTGAAAATAAAATGGGGTGGAAGGCCGTGAGCCAGTGTCAATGGTGAAATTTGATTAAGGACTGTGCGTCCAAAATTTTGTGGAAAACAGTTTGAGAAAGTTGTTACAATTATATGGTTTTGACGCTTTCTATCTAGATAAATAATAATTCAAAAATGTTGATGCAAATGCAAAATAGTCAGCTGAGCCATTCCTTTGTACCAAGCCATGCATGTAGTAAATAGATCTCATTTTGTGCATAACTTGTTGAGTACTGTGTACTCACCCTTATGGACAAACTTACCGTAAGAAGAGACTACACCGCCTATGAAGAGGATTCGTTGAAGAGCCAGAGAACTAGGGAAGCAAGCCTCACTGTATACCAGGTCAAGATGGATCGCTACGAAGATTTATTTTATTCATTGTTAAACTATGTTACTCGATTATTGTAAGCCCTGCGTGGCATAACTATTGTAAGGATGACCATAAGGTCGCATACCTCGCTTATATAAATGTTTGAAGTACTTTATTTAATATTCCGCTGTGTATGATGTGATATTATACCTTGTTTAGTCTGTGTGCACTAGCGATCCTCGACTAGTGCGTATCATACGAGTGTCCGAATTTGTAAATTCGGGGCACGACAGATAGCCCGATGAGTTCCCTTTCATAAGCCGCAAGCTTCTTATGTCGGTCTGCAAGCTGCCTACTGAAGTATGCAATTGGATGGCCATGTTGGTGAAGTACTGCCCCAATACCCGTACCGGATGCATCACATTCTACCACAAACGGGGCTGCGAAGTCGGGCATTTGCAGAACCGGAGCAGATGTTAACGCCTTTTTAAGGCGATGGAAAGCTTCTTGAGCCCCCTATGACCAGCCGAAGTTATTCTTCCTCAATAAGGCGGTGAGAGGCTCCGCAATAGAGGCATAATCCTGAATAAACCGCCGGTAGTAGCCCGTCAAACCCAAGAAACCTCGGAGCGCCGACACACTTGTGGGGCAAGGCCAAGTGGATACTACTTGCAGCTTGGCCGGATCAGCTGATACCCCATTGTAACCGATTACATGCCCCAAATATTCCACACTTTCCTGAGCAAAAACACATTTAGACCTCTTTAGGAACAGCCGGTGATGTCGCAGCTGCCCTAACACCAACCGGAGGTGCTCTCTGTGCTCTTCTTCCGTGCCACTGTAGATGAGTATATCATCAAAGAAGACAAGTACAAACTTACGGAGAAACTCGTGCAACACTTCATTCATGAGGGCTTGGAATGTAGACGGCGCGTTGGACAACCCAAATGGCATCACGAGGAATTCGTAATGTCCGTGGTGAGTCCGGAATGCCGTCTTGCCAATGTCGTCTTCACACATCCTGACTTGATGGTAACCTGAACGGAGGTCTAACTTGGTGAAGAAGCGAGCTCCACGAAGTTCGTCCAGAAGTTCTTCCACCACTGGAATCGGAAATTTATCCTTGACCGTCCTTGCATTGAGTGCACGGTAATCTACGCAAAAGCGCCAAGTACCATCTGCCTTCTTGACCAACAAAACTGGAGAAGAAAAGGGTGACCTGCTGGGCCGAATGATCCCTTGCTTCAACATGGCTTCACACTGAGACTCTATCTCATCCTTCTGGCGAAAGGGATACCGGTAAGGTCTCACCACTATCGGATCAGTACCTTCCATCAACGTAATATGATGATCACACCACCGAGTTGGCGGCAATCCTTCAGGTTCAGCAAAGACGTCTTCGTATGCACTCAACAATTTCTGCATTGCGGTGGTTTCCTTCAGGACTGCATTCATCAAGGTAGGGCGGCAGTGCCGTTGCATGCCTTGGAGGTGAACTCGAGCATGTGCAGGACCAAACTCCATGGATAAATCCTCAAAATTCCAGCGAATGTCGCCGAGGGTTCTCAGCCATTTGTACGCCTAATATGATGTCAAATCCGTCTATAGGCAATACGATGAATGGGGCCTCGAATGCATGACTCTGGATAGTGAAAGACACGGACGGAATTGTTCCCAGGCAAGGTAAATGTGATCCTCCTGCCACTCGGACTTGTTGATGAGAATCCTGTACTGCCTGCCAACTGCCATGACGAGCCACAAAAGTGCTCATGAAGTTGTGCGTGCTTCTGCTGTCCACCAGGCCTCGCCAACGCCTGCCATCCATCTGCACCGTTACTTGCATCGTATCGCCGTACTTAGGCCCCAAAGCAGCTATCATGGACAAGGAAATATCAGTTTCTTGCAACATTGGGTCTTCCTCCGCTGTTTCTCCCGCCTCTTCTTCTTCTATCTCCAAATAAAATACGCGTTTACACCTGTGCCCCCTCGTGTAAACTTCATCACAGTTATAGCACAACCCTTTTGCCCTCCTCTCTGCTAACTGATCGGCAGTGAGGCGCAGCCGAGCGGGCGTAGAGGCGGCGCTACTCTGCATGCTCGCCGTTGGCATGGAACTTGAACGGCCGCTTGTATTCGTATTTTGAAACTGGCCGCCCCCCGTCTGTGAAGCGCCAAACGACGTTCGGCCGATGGCCAAGGGTGCTCCTGCCGCTGTGCTTGTCCCGACTTGAGCCACGGAAGAAGGAGTAGATCCCCCCCGGCCAAACTGGAGACGCCCACGGCCAGCACCTGCCATTCCTTGCATCGCCTCTGCAATCCACGCCGCCTTCCTAGCCTCTGCTTCTCGTGCAAAACCAATTGCCTCAGCGAGATCGTGAGGTCTCTCGCGACGCACATCTCCCCCAAGCGCCATCGATAATCCTGCCAGAAAGGTCTCCATCTCCTCTGTTCTTTTCATTCTTGGCGCCCTTGCTAACAGTCGCTGAAATTCCCTGGCATATTCTTCCACCGACCTTCCCTCTTGCTTGAAATTGACGAGATCGCCCCAAGGACCACAACTCGAGTGTTGGCTGAATCTCTGGATAAAGGATTCTGTGAAATCCTCCTAGGTGATCCACCTTCCCCCTTGTTGCCAATTGTCCAGGACTTCTTGTGCCTCATCCGCAAGATGCAGCCCTGCAACCTCCACATAGTCATCCTCGGAGATGCGATGGAGGCGGAAGAACCGTTCACAACGTCTCAGCCATTTGATGGGATCTCCCTGGCCATTATACTTAGGAAGATCGAAGCGGGGAAGGCGGGGTATCCACCGCCGATCCGAGTCCTCTTCTTCTTCTCGCCAACCGGTTCCTCCCCTTCGTCCTGCTGCTTGCCTTCCGCGACCCTGGTTCATGCGAAAACCCAGGGTGGCGTTCCTCCTTGGCGGCAAGTCCTCCGTGTCGTTTTCTTCATCCGCCGCGCCCTGGCCGATCGTCTGATGGGACGACTGCCCCTCTCCCTTGCTGGTCTGGACCGGACCTCCCCCCGGGCCCTTCTCCTTCAGCAGCTTCATCATCTCACCCATCATCGCCTTCATCTCCTTCATCTCTTTCTCCAAGACCGTGACGCGATCTTCTCCTCGAGCCGCCATTGTGCCGAATCAACCGCTCGATATTAATTTGTTACTGAACAGATTCAATGTGAACTCGCCAGAGGCGCGGGTTCGTGCCGGCCCGGATCGCAGCTGCCCGACGCTAGGAAGACGCCGCGTGCTTGCGCCGAGGATTGGCTGTTTTGAGCCACCGCCTAAACCTGAATTGTGGCATCAAAATCATGCCTTTTCTTCCTTCTTTCTTATCTTAAATAATCTCCCAAAACTATCCCCCAACAGACTGGAAGGGATACGACTCAAACAACCCAAATCATGGAATCTATCCCTAACAGAAAGCTATTAAAAAGGAAAGGTATAATTGCGGTAAATAAATTAAGGAAACTTATCAATCTATCTAGAAGGCCGCCCTCAGCCTAATCTGCATGCGCCTGATTGCCAGCTTGCCTTGCGCCCCTCCGGATATAGACCCTATCCAGGCTGTTGTCCATAACAGAGATGGTATTTTACCTAATCACCATGTTTTCAACATATTGATTAACTCATATGCTAAATGTGGAATAATGGATGAGGCTATGATTATAGTTGAACAGATGCAGAAACATGGAGTTAACCCTGATCTAATCACATATTCTACTGTAATAGATGCACTTTGCAGGATGGGTCGGCTGACTGATGCTATGGATAAATTCAGTCAGATGATTCATAAGGGTATACCACCTAACGCAGCCATTTACCGCTGCCTACTTCAGGGTTTTTGTACTCATGGTGACTTGGTCAAAGCTGAGGAATTGCTTTCTGAAATGGTGAATAAAGGTATTCGTCGTTCTTGCATTGCATTCTTTAGTTCAATAATAAACGGTCTATGTAAAGAAGGAAGGGTAATGGAAGCGCAAGATGTCTTTGACTGGATTATACGTAATGGTGAGAGGCCTAATGTTTTTCTGTTTACCTCGCTGATCGATGGATATTGCTTAGTCGGCAAGATGGAGAAAGCATTAAGAGTACTTGATGCAATGGTATCAGTTGGCATTGAGCCTAATGATGTTACACATGGTGCACTTGTTAATGGCTACTGTAAAAATGGACAGATTGACGGTGGGTTGACACTATTCAGAGAAATGTTGCATAAAGGAGTTAAACCTACAGCTTTTATGTATAACATTATATTGGATGGATTATTTCAGGCCGGGAGAACTGTTGCTGCAAAGAAAATGTTACATGAGATGATTGAAAATGGAATAACTGTGACATACGGTATTGCTCTTAGTGGACTTTGTAGAAATAATTGCACTGATGAAGCAATCATGCTGTTCCAGAAATTATGTGCAATGAATGTGAAGTTGGATATTACAATTCTCAATGTTATGATTAGTGCGATGTACAAGGTTGGGAGAAGAGAGGAAGCTAAGAATTTGTTTGCTGCTATCTCAGCCAATGGGTTGGTACCTACTGTTCATACCTACAGCATAATGATGACGAATCTTATAAAAGAAGGGTCAATAGAAGGGGCGGAAAATTTGTTTTCATCAATGGAGACGAGCCGCTGTGCTCCCAACTCACGTCTGTTAAATGTTATCATCAGAATGTTACTGAAAAAAGGTGAGATAGTGAAGGCAGGAAACTATATGTCAAGAGTTGATGAGCATGGCATGTCACTTGAAGCTTCAACTACTTCATTGCTCATCTCTCTCTTTTCAAGTAAAGGGAAATATCATGAACACATAAAATTGCTCCCTGCAAAGTACCAGTTTGTTGGGGGAGCCAGCCACTGTTGATACATTATATCTCAACTTATGTCCTCAGAAGACACTCTTGAGTTGTTGCAGGCCCGTCTACTGATACAAGGAATGCAAATTACAGGCACGTAAAAAGTTGGTTGTTGATCCTTTTGTTTTGTTCATTTTGTGATGCTGTGTGAAATCATAAGAATCCGAATTACCTGTGAAATTTTTTCTATTTGCAGGATGAGGGAAGGTGGACCATGGAGAACACAGCTGTTTGAATTTTTATGGATTTTGACTTCTGGCAAGGTATTGTTCTGCAAGCATATTGATTCTATGCAGTCTTTTCTAGCATGCTTTACCTGCCACATGGGATATATATAATCTTTGTTAAAGCACTTAGTTTACTTCATATGCATGTATTTTAGCATATGTAGCTCTAGGTGATCTGCTTGGTATACAAGGTTCATTTGCTTTTTGTTTGGTGAATTTGGTATATGTGAGGGCGAAAGGGACTAAAAAGAAGGGTCCTTTGAAGTTGTTGATACTATGTTCATTAAGTGGATAAGACATAGCACTTGTCGAACTCACCTCTGTGGTATGAATATGAATGTAGGAACTTGTTGCATACGGGTGGCATGTGTGTTCCGGTATGATTTCCTTTTGTTAATGAGAGCTTGCTATATTGATGCTTCCTTCAAATACTTTCTTCATAATGTAGGGAAAATATGCAAAATATTTTGTGGTGCAAGATTTCACCTCAGACATGACACGTCTTGTAAACGACATTATCTGAGAACAGCAAGCACCACCACCTGCTCAAAAAAGAAGGGATGAAACCACTCGCTTGAATAGTTTGCTGCTCCCTCTCTTCCACTTTGCTGATCTCACTCTTTTTGGGGTAAGAGAAATTTTGGGAGCACATAAAATTTCTCCGTGCAAGGTATCAGTTTTGGAGGGAGCCAACCACAGTTGATACATTGTAGCTGAAACATGCATCGTACTAAGGCCTTCTTTTATTTTTTCTTCATGTACAAGGAAATTACCTTGTGCCAAAAGTAGGGACACTGACGAGGTGCTTAGGAAAGTAGAAATCTTTGTTGAAGTTGCAATTTCCTCCAATGTAAAAGTCTTTGCTGGGCTTCTCTCCCGTACTTCACTCACCTGAGACGATATGTGTTGTATATTTGGCTCTGCAGTGGAATATTCTGTTTCACATCACGAAGCTGTATTCTGTTTCACATCACCAAGCTGTTTTGAGTTCCCTGAACCACAGCACCAACTATTGATAAATGATAATGACTCAAAAGAATTGGACCATACAGCTACTAGGACAAAATTGAGAGGGACTGACTTCATGCCCTAGGACTTGGTTTGAGGTTCTTTTTTAAAAAAATTTAAATGAATGAACTCCCTTGTAACTGTTGTCAAATTATACATTACAGCAGCCTGGAGCTTTCAATTAGTCAGAAGAGACATTAATCCCTCATCCTCATTTACACGCTATTCTCCAGGTACAGCAATTGGTGCTCCAGGAAGGTTTGTTGCTATTGGCAATTGGCATCATTGCTGATCACACTGGAAATTTTCACACGGTATGATTGAGAAAATGCAATCTTTGCCACTCCAAACATTGCCTCTTCAATTTTTGCCACTCTAAACATTATAATACAATATTTGTCACTCTAGACAATTACCACTCCCACATTTGCCATTTTGCCTAACTAATCTTATTTTCTCCTTTTCTAAGCGGACGCAATGGATCCATGTCGAGGGGAGGCAGACGGCCGCGATCACCTTCCTATCATCTTTTGCATTATTGATCCCAAATTGACATGTGCAGTATTAGAATTCTAATTATCGGTGATATAATGCAAGTACCTTTTCATATCTTGGGAATTAAGGAACTCTGGGAGAAATCATGCAGTGTAATAGCGGCTAGTATAGAACAAGTTGAATTCACAGATGCCATGGCATGTTCTTCTATTTGTGCAGGTCTGTAATTCAGGGAAGAAACACAAAATTAGTGGTGATCCTTGTACAGGCTAAAGCCGGTGGTAAGTATCGTCTTGAGCACCTGTAGTAATGTCTTTTTTTCTCTAAACCAATAGTCAGCACTTCAACAAACTATTTGCAACGCTTAGCTAAACAATGTGCAACCACATTAAAAAAAAGTATTTTATATACGCCCGTGCCTACGCTGTACGGCATGGAAATTGTGGACATGGGCATTCTCAGAACAGAGCCTTGTGTTTGTTTGATGTTTGTCTATTCAAACCTCCAATCAACCTATGGCCAGTGGCATGCCAAATATTTTGAAGGTTTAAGCACATACCCGATGATATCTGGCAGATGAACTGAGTGAGGACGTTACAGTTGCCCTGAGAAAACGTGTGGAGTTTGATTCTAAGCACCTGGTCGTGTTGGTTGAGAACGGTGAAATAGAATGGAATAAATCTCTCAACAAAGTCAGTTTCTGAAACTTTTCTTTTTCAGTGATTTCACTGTTCTATTTTTGCAAAACAATCTTTTGCCTTTTTTTTGTTTGTTTTATGGTACTTTCCTTGGAGGTCTGTGGGAATGTGTATATGTGATGTTCCATATTGGCAGATTGAAGAGTATTTTTGCTAAGTTATGTTCTACATACTACAAGGAGGAAGGACAAAGGATAAAGGCTCACATTGAGAAGAGGAACTTCTCTTCCATTGAGCTGAGCATGCACTACTGCTCAAGGTAAGAACCTCTCTCTCGTCCAATCTAGTCCTATTTAATTAGGGAAGGGAGGGCTAGAACCGTCATTTCCAGTGCCCAAATTAATTTAGAAAAGGAGAAAATGAGATTAGTTAGGCAAAATGGCAAATGTGAGAGTGGTAATTGTTTAGAGTGGCAAATATTGTATTATGATGTTTAGAGTGGCAAAAATTGAAGAGGCAATGTTTGGAGTGGCAAAGATTGCATTTTCTCTGGTATGATTAGGTGATGTAACTAGAACCGGCGCATCATTGCCTTCTTCATCATCGGGGAGCATGGGTGGTCGACGTGCGAGGTCGGCTGGCCGAACAGAGGAGTTTCGCCCCAGCCCCTTCCACTCGCCACGAGCCACTGGGCAATGCCGCCATCACCGCCAAACGCCGCCGGTGCTAAGGTCGGTTCCTCTAGAACCTTCTCCTCCTTCCACCCCAACCTCAAGCCTTTACAAGCCTGAAGAACCCAACCTCCCCCGCCGCACCTCGGAGCCCGCACCGCTGCCACCACAGTCCTTCACCTAGGTGTCGGCTGTCTGCCTGCTCCCTCTTGTGAAGAAGGAGCACCGATCCCAAATGGATCGGATCGAGTTGGCCGATCTCGCCTCTTCTTCAACGGTTTGGTGGCCACGCTGCTCATTCTTCTTGGCCACTGCTCCTTCTCCCACAATGGTTGTTGCGGTATCTGCTTTCTAGCATCCTCAGGGCTCTCAAGGCCAAGCAGATGGAACAGTCAAAGCCCGCTGCTCACCGAAGCTACTTTGGACATGGTCTCTAAGAAGAGGTACGCTACATCATCGACAACGATCGCTTCGTAAGTGCACTGCCCCACCTCCCTCGCTCCCCTGTGATCTCAGATATTCAGCTTGTTCACAAACATGCTTGATATGATTTCTATGTGTGTGTGACAAGAGTTGGTAATTAACCATGCATGGATGTTTGTTTTCCAATGGCGTGATTGTCAACAAAGGCAAAGAATCGCTCATGGATATTCTTAGTAAAACCATAGCCGCCCGTCGTGATCTGCATGTGTCCTTCCTTTGGTTAATTTCTGTTAGACAATATCCTGGTTTCTTAATATATGAGATTGCTAATACCTTGTATAGATGTTGCTTTGTATAGGCTTTCCTTGTACGCTCTTATGTACATGTATATATATTGGCCCATTGGCCTCATGATCAATACAAGTGCTATTCATAACATGGTATCAGAGCCAAAATTAGGGTTAGGGTTTCTTACGGGGCGTTGCACTTGCGCTCCAACTCTTTCCGCCGCCACCAGTTTCTCGTCTCATCGCCATCTGCGACGAGCAGCGTTCTCCAGTGTGTCTCTTCTTTGACGCGCCTCTTCCGACGCCGGCTCTCCGCGCCACCTGCGCTACCGAGGGCTTGGTCTCCAAGAACCTCCACCGCCAGATCCTTGCCGCAACCGGGTTCGCTCGGTGAAGGACGCCTGGTGCTTGTCGGTGTGGCATCATCGACATCGCCGCTCGGGATCCTCTCGTCGCTGCCGCCATTACCTTGGCATCACAGCTGTCCATCGACTGCCGCCCGGTGGGTCTTCCTCGGCCTCCTCGTGTCCTCCGCGACGCTTCTTCCGCGGACGCTTCCCGAGCCCACCTCCTCGCCGCCGCCGACGCCAGCGTGGTCTGCGTCGGGCGTGGTCTTCGATCGGATCTCAAACCGACCGGGACTCGGTTTTAAAACCCATTCGGGTCTGGCTCCAGCCGCTCGGTTTGTTTCTTTTGGTCGATTCGGCACCGCTTTTCTTTCAAATTCGCTCGGTAAAAAATGCCGCCATCTTCGTGCTTTTCTTCGGGATCGTTTGCTCGCCGCCCGATCATCTTCGATGGTCTTAATTATCGAGATTGGGTTCTTCATATGCGCTTTACATGCGTGGTCGGCGTCTTTGGGAGTTTCTACGGTGAGCTATCATGTCCGCCTTGTCTCGCTCCTCCGCCATGCCCGTTATTCCCAAGTAGGCCGATGATGCCGCCGCCGAAGGTCTCGATGATTATGCCGATGTCAGGAGTCTTTTCGCACTCGGCCATCGCTTCACAAGACATGGATTGATGAAGATGCTCGTGCCTTTGCTATTCTGGTTGCTAGCATGGAGGTGCATCTTACTGGTGATATTGTTGCTTTATCTTCGCACAGTTGATGTGGGCGCATCTTCGTGATCATTATGAGCCTGCTGGTGACTCTCTTTACCTTCTTTGTCAAGCAGCGACAGAGCGCCGCCACAAACAGGTGATTCTACTGTGGATGAGTTCTATGCACAGCTATCTTCGGTATGGCGTTAGCTTGATTCACTGGGTCCGGAGGTTTGCCGCACTTGCCAGTGTTGTCAACGTCAACACTCTCATTTGGAGCTTCACGATTCACGACTTCTTGACACGCCTTCGGCTGAATTTGAGCAGATTCGTGCCCAATTGCTTGCTTGTCATCCTCGTGTGACCTTGTTGGAGGCTCTTGCTGCTATTCGTACCGAGGAAACTCGTCTTCGTGGTGCAGGCCATCTTGGTGTCTCCCTCGCCTTGGCGGCACCTCGCCTACTCCTCCGTCGCTGGCGCCTACTCCGGCCGGCTACTAGGGGCGAGGTCTTCACTGCACCTCATCATGACAAACATGGCCATGTGGAACAGTTCTGCTACTAGAAGAAGAAGGACCTTGCTCGTCGAAGTAACCGTCCTCCTAAAAGTAATCTGAGGCTCTGGCCTCCTCTCGGCGGACTCCTCCTCAAAGAAGCTCCTCCTCAGCAGACTTCTGTTGGTTCTGACTCCACTCAGAGATTCTTATGCTATCAGGTCGCATGGTCTGCCTCTACACGCATGTGTTCTACCGGTTCTCGCTACTCGCCTTCCAAAGGAGAGACCACCCATCTCATCGTATCACACCATGGATTCTTGACTCGAGCTTCTTTTCATATGACATCCGATCCCACGAGTTTACATTCCATTAGTCCTCTAGTTGTTCCTACCATCGTGCAAACCGCAGATGGTACTTTCTTTCAGCTGTATGGCAGGCACTCTTTCGTCAGTCCTCTTTTCATGTTCCTCTTTGTTTCTTATGTTCCTAAACCGACTATGCAATCATATCCGCCGCCACCATCGATCATGGTTGTCGGGTTATTCTTGATTCGATTCTTGTTCTGTTCAGGATCGTCGCATGGGGGCTCTAGTTGGGACTGGCCCTCGCCGCCATGATTCTCAACGTCTTTGGGAGCTTGACTGGCTTCATCTACCTTCCGCCTCTCGCCAATCTCTCTGCTTTCTCTCATCGCTTGAGATCCGCTGCTTCTTCTACCGGGGACTTTTGCTTAGTGGCATCACCGCTTGGGCCATCTTTGTGGTTCACGCCTCTGCCTTCTTTAGTTCATCGTGGTCTTTTAGGCTCTGTGTCTGGTAATGCCTCTTTACATTGTATGGGTTGTAAGCTTGGCAAACAGCTACAACTTCCCTACCATTCTAGTGAGTCTATCTCACAACGCCCTTTTGATCTTGTTCATTCGATGTTTAGGGTCCCGCCCTTTTGTTTCAAAAGGAGGTCATAAATATTATATTCTTTTATAGATAATTTCTCTCGCCACACTTGGATATATTTTATGTCCTCTCGTAGTGAGGCTTTATCTATCTATAAGAAATTTGCCACTATGATTCGCACTCAGTTTGATTCTCCCATTCGAGTTCTTCATGCTGACTCGGCAGGGGAGTATTTGTCAGGAGCTTTTCGAGGTTTTCTTGCCACACAGGGCACTCTTTCTCAGTTTTCATGTCCTGGTGCTCATGCTCAGAATGGTGTGGCTGAGCACAAACATCATCTTCTTGAGACAGCTCGTTCCCTTATGCTTGCTTCTGCTGTTCCGCCTCACTTTTGGGCTGAGGCTGTTTCCACTGCCACCTACTTGACCAATATCCAACCTTCTTTCCGCTTCTAAAGGGTGGGATTCCAGTGGAGCGCCTTTGTGGCATGCCTCCCGATTATTCTCGACTTCGCCTTTTGGGTGTGTGTGCTATGTTCTTCTTGCACCTCGTGAACGCACTCAAGCTAATCCGCCACCGTTGAGTGCGTCTTTACGATATAGTGCTGAGCATAAGGGATATCGTTGTTGGGATCCTGTTGGTCGACGCATGCGGATCTCACGGGATGTCACTTTTGATGAGTCTCGTCCCTTCTACCCTCGTTCTTCTTCACCTACATCCCTTGTTGAACCATTGTTTTTCCTAACTTTTCCTGATGCTCCAGTTGTCACTTTTCCTCTTTCTCACTCGACGTCTCCTTTATCGCCGGTTCCTTCACCACTGACCTCTCCTCCAAAGGCTTCTTCTGATATTGTTCTTTCCTATCCTCTATACTACACTCGTCGTCCTCGAGCTGAGGATTCTTCTGATGTACCATCCTCTTCTAATGAGCCATCTTCTTTAGTGTCTCCTCCCCGTTACGCTCTTCGCGACCGGCAGTCTATTCGGCCTCCTGAGCGCCTTGGCTTTGTTGGTGCTGCTCTAGCCGAGCCGACTTCTTACCGTGATACTGTTATTCATCAGGAATGGCAGCATGTGATGGCGGAGGAGCTTGTTGCCCTTGAGCGCACTAGCACGTGGGATCTTGTTCCACTTCCTCCACGTTTCCGTCCCATTACATGCAAGTGGGTCTATAAAATTAAGATTCGCTCTGATGGTTCTCTTGAGCGCTACAAGGCTCGTCTTGTGGCACGTGGTTTTCAGCAGGAGCATAGTCGTGATTATGATGAGACTTTTGCTCCTGTGGCTCACATGACCACTGTTCGCACTCTCCTTGCTGTGGCCTTTGTCCGTGAATGGTCTATCTCTCAACTTGATGTCAAAAATGCCTTTCTTAATGGTGAGCTGCTGTTTGCACCAAAAAATGGCAAGAAGGGCAGAATTGGCATAAAAATATTATAAGCCGATTTGGGATCGGATTGGCTTAAAGAAGCCGATATGTATTCAGATTAACGGGATCAGTGAGTGTAACCGATTGAGCTCAAGTATGGATAAAACTCGAATCGGTTTTGGAAGATAAAACGGGTTTTTTAGGAATCAGCAGTTTTTGGAAACTACTAGAAGAATCGGCCAAAGAACAGGAGTTTGAATGCAGTACGAAGCATCTTTTGGAAAGTTTGGATAACGTACGAAAGCTTCGGATGGCATAGAGATGAAATCTGGAAACAGAGTCCAATTAGGAAACTATAGCCGACTCGGATTGTATTGACGTATTGGATCAGGACTCGGATCGGCTGATGGGTATAAAAGGCGCAGTGGGGCTGCTTGAAGAAGAAGCCACAATTCAACAAACACATCTACTACTTTTTCGTTCGTAGTTTTTTAGTCTTTTAAGTATTGTAATCTTTCCTCTGTAAGTCAACATCGATCAAATAAAGTTGCGCATCGCCGATTGTTTGATCGTCATTGGCTTTTCAGGTTTGATTTGTTCTGTCTTGTTGCGCATCGCCTTTTCAGAATCGATCTACCTTTTACCCTCGGATTAGTCTTAATCGACTAGTCTATTTACCCTTCTAATCGGCTTTCCGGCTGATTCTTGATTTTAGCCGATTCACCTCGAGGATCGGCTTGATTGAATTTTGCAATTCTTCCTTATCGATTGCAGGGTCAAATCGATTGGCACGCTCGCGCACCCTTGAACCCGGTGTTCGTCTGGTGTGTTGCGATCAAAAACCCTCTTCACGTTTTTGGTGTCAACACATTTTTGGCACGCCCGGTGGGACTCAAGAACCAATCTACAAGATGACTGCTGGAAAATCTGTCGCTCCATCCGACGTGAACACTGAAGGCATAATCGTCCCAACTTTGGACGATTTATCTCCGGAGCAGCGCAAGGAAATCGAAGAACGAAAGGCTGCCTTGGAAGAATTGATGCTGAGTTGCTATCAGAAGACCCGACGAGGAGTCACACAGAAGATGGCGCTCCCAACGCTGAACCCTCTCGGTGAAGCGGGCGTCACGTCGACTCCGGTAAGCCGATACATACCAGCACAAGCCGAGCTATCGGCTATGATCGAGCAATCTATGCATCATGCATTAATTAATCAGTCATCGGCTTTGGTCACGACCTTGAAGCCGATGATAGAAAATAGCGTAAAAACAATTGCGCAAGAGTTGGCTACATCTGGAGGGTTGATGGACCCATTACAGCCACTCCCAACGTACCCCGTATATTCGGTGGCACCAAATGCCAACACGATCAAGGTGTCGGCGCCTGCACCCTCGATGATGCCGACCCAACCCACCGTGTTGGCACCACCAAATCCACGCCCGAGTCCAGTTACTCATGTCCATGCATACACTGACGCCGCAAAACTAGATCCATCGGCATCAGGGGCTCACCATGTCCAGTCGGCTTCTCAGCCGATTGAATTTGATAGGAGTTATAGACCTCAAGGACCAACCCAAGTTGGGAATCCGGTCCCATATAAAGTAGTTACATACACGGAACCGTTTGTTCCATTGCCTGAGGTTACGGCTGCTAAGGTCGATGGGTATGAAGCATAGCAACAACGATACACATCCGGCAAGACAAGCCGACCTACCGAGTTTGCACTCGGGGGGCAGGATACTACTTACCAAAATTGGCCAAATACTAGTACTATACCGGCCAATAATATTAATTGGGCTGACCAGATTTCCCTAGTTTTGAGAGATCAATTTGGTCTACAGCCCAAAGGGAAAACAATCGGCTACAGAAAGCCGTACCCAGACTACATAGATCGAATGCCATATCCTCACAACTTCAGAATTCCCGATTTTGCTAAATTCTCAGGGGATGACTCGGTCACCACTCTAGAGCACGTAGGGCGATTTATTGCCCAGTGTGGTGAAGCAGCTCAATCCGATGGGTTGAAGATTAGGCTCTTCCCACTGTCTTTATCAGGAACCGCTTTTACTTGGTTCACGAATCTACCTCCAAATTCGGTCCACTTTTGGAACGATTTAGAGAGTAGATTTCATGAATACTTTTTCTCAGGCAGCTTAGAGTTAAGAATCTCAGACCTAAGCGCTGTCCGGCAGAAATTCGGTGAATCGGCTTCCGAGTACATTAGAAGATTTAGAGAAGTGCGAAATCGTTGCTTCAGCGTGGTATTACCTGATAACCAACTAGCCGATTTAGCCTTCCAAGGGTTAATTCCCCCGCTCAAAGAGAAACTTGCCGGACAGGAGTTCACGGATCTCAGCCATCTGCTTCATCGTGTATCGGCGCAAGAAAGCCGATATTTAAGTAAAGAGTTTAAGGATAAAATTAAGTTGAATGGCAATGGAAAGGATAGGGCTAAAATAAACATGGCCGAATATAGCTCTAGCGAGACTTCGGAAGATGAAGCAGACGTGAACATAGCCGAATGGACAAAAGGTTCTAAAAAACCATTTGTCTGTTCATGGCTTAAGCCGACGAAGAGCAAGCCAGAAGTCAAGTATGCTTTCGACGTATCTAAGTGCGATCGCATATTTGACATGTTACTACAAGAAAAATTGATACGGTTGCCAGAGGGACATACCATGCCATCGGCTGACGAGATCAAAAAAACGACAATATTGTAAGTGGCATCATTCTTTTTCCCATAACACTAATGACTGCAATATCTTTCGACAGCAGATACAGGCAGCAATTGAAGACGGTCGGCTGAAGTTTGCAGAAGAGCCGGCCATGGAAGTCGACGTTAACCCCTTCCCAATCAACATGGTGCAGTGCTCCGGCAAAGGAAAACAGATCATCGACGAAAAGCCCAGTACAACACGGCAAGTCGATATAGAATCTAGTTCAAAAGGGGAGACACTGAGGATAACAATCGGCTCACTTCAAATCGAAGCCGACAGGGATGGGAAGAATTCAAGAACAATTAAGCCAAAGGGAGAATTACAAGCCGGACGATGGTACAAAGCTGAGAGAGCTCCACCACGAAAACCAGCATTCAAACCTAAGCCAACTTTTTCGCAGTTGCTCGAAAAATATGAAAGGATGAGCCATCGGCAGAAGCAGCAGTTTCGTCAACCGGATGAATCGCATCGGCCAAACACCATGCTTCGGCCTGATAATTGGTATCGATCGGATAACGCAGAAAGGGCTCACCAGAGATGTCCTTTTTGGCAGTTCTGTTGGGAAAGAGGAATGGCGTTGCCATCTGCAAGGTCATGCCCCATGGAGCACTACCCGCAAAAAAGTCAGCCGAGACAATCGGCAAAAGAGTGTCTATATCAGCCAGAACCAGATCAAAACGAGATAAGGTATAAGAAGCCGATAAGAGAAAGGCTGGGGGCACTAAACCAGGACGAGGAAGAGCCTGCTGAGAACTTGGTTGGTAGAATTCGCAAACCAGTTGAACCTAAACCCAGATGGTGCCCGACCGGACTTAGCCGTTCGCAACGCAGACGGCTTCAGCGTCTAAAGACACAGGAAATGCGAGAGGCCGAAGAAGAGGAACGGAGGGACGAAACGTTCAACAAATTACGGCCGATGAAACCTGTCGGAAAGATATGGAGGAAGAAGGAGCAAGCCAATGATGAGTCTGATTCGTCGGAAGATTTGATGTCACCAATAATTAGGAACAACACTCCTCCCATGGATATCAATATGGTGTTCACCCTACCGGCCGAATTTAGGATTAAATCTGAGTCGGCTAATAGCACGTTTGCTCAGTTATGCCTGGGCGCACAAGACGCCGTGTTTGGAAAACCACAGGATCCTCATCGGCACTTAAAGCCGTTATATTTAAAAGGCTTTATCAACGGTAAGCCGATATCAAGGATGCTTGTGGATGGAGGGGCTACTGTGAACTTGATGCCACTCAGTACCTGCAGAAAATTGGGGAAAACTGATGAGGACTTGATCAAAACAAACATGGTATTAAATGACTTCACAGGAGACCCCACTGAAGCCAAAGGAGTGATGGTCACAGAGCTAACCATTGGCAGTAAAACTTTACCGACCGCGTTCTTTGTAATTGAAGCAAAGGGAAACTACAGTGTACTTCTCGAGCGGGATTGGATACACGCCAATTGTTGCATTCCTTCAACCATGCACCAACTTCTCGTACAATGGAACGGAGACGAGGTCGAAGTCGTTTCAGCCGACACATCGGCTCATATTGCTATGGCCAGTTCTGACGCAAATTGGCCACATGAAGATGCAGAGTGCATATCAGGCAAAGCTCTAGACGATTGTGATTTCATATGTATTGGGAAGTCAGGTTTAATGCCGATCAGTGTAAAACCAGGCACGTTTGATCGGGCAAGTGAAGTTCTAAGAAGATGGGGTCAAAAATGATCCAGGCATTACAGGACAGGGCGAAAAGCTATCGGCATGGGATAAACTCCTGCGAAGCCATTGAAGATTTTCAAAGCGAAAAATTAGGTCAAGGTTTCACGTCTGCCGATATGCTTGAAGAAATTGATATAGGAGAAGGTGATAGAAAGAGACCAACTTTCATAAGCGCGAGTTTAGGCCTAGATTATAAAAATAAGTTGGTCGAAATACTTAGAAAATATAGGGATTGTTTTGCTTGGGAATACTATGAGATGCATGGGTTAAGCCGACAACTAGTTGAACATCGGCTGCCTATTAAGCCAGGATATCGGCCATATAAGCAACCGCCGCGTCGTTTTAATCCAGAATTGTATGACGTAATAAAAGAAGAGATTGAAAGGTTGCTGGAAGCCAAATTCATAAGGCCTTGCCGATATGCCGAGTGGGTATCTAACATTGTGCCTGTCATGAAGAAAAACGGTAAGTTGCGAGTGTGCGTAGATTTTAGGGATTTGAATAAAGCCACACCGAAAGATGAATATCCGATGCCTATAGCCGACATGCTTATCGATGCTGCATCGGGTAATAAGATTATTAGTTTTCTTGATGGCAATGCTGGGTATAACCAGATATTTATGGCGTAAGTTTATGTCCCCAAAATCGCCTTGGATGCCTCGCGATTAGGGTTGTATGAATGGCCAGTAATGACATTCGGTTTGAAAAATGCAGGCGCAACTTATCAACGTGCCATGAATTTGATTTTTCACGATCTGATCGGCCATATAGTTGAAATCTACATCGACGATGTAGTAGTTAAGTCTAAGGAAGATTGGCAGCATCTGGCCGATTTAGAAAAGGTATTTCAGAACACAAGAGCTCATGGGCTGAAGATGAATCCTTTGAAATGTGCGTTTGGAGTATCGGCCGGTCAATTCCTCGGTTTCATGGTACACCAAAGAGGAATTGAAGTTAGCCAAACAAGGGTCAAAGCCATAATGAACACAAAACCACCAACTTGCAAGAATGAGCTGCAAAAGCTGATCGGAAAAATCAACTACTTAAGACGATTTATTTCAAATCTGTCTGGTAAGATTCAGGCTTTCACACCATTGTTGAAACTGAGAGATCATCAGGAGTTTGTATGGGGAGCCAGTCAGCAAAAAGCTTTCGATGATATAAAGCAATATTTGGCATCACCACCGGTTTTGGTTGCACCACAGAAGGGTATCCCATTTAAGTTATACGTGTCGGCTGAAAACGAAACCATTGGGGCCGTATTGGCGCAAGAAGTTGATGGTAAGGAACGAGTAGTATTTTACTTAAGCCGACGACTCTTGGATGCCGAAACCAGATACCCTCCGGTTGAAAAATTATGTTTATCGCTATATTTTGCTTGCACGAAATTGAGACACTATGTATTAGCATCGACCTGCGTGGTAGTGTGTAGAACCGACATAGTCAAATATATGCTATCTGCTCCGATTTTAAGAGGGCGACTTGGGAAATGGGCTTACGCCCTAACCGAGTTCGATCTACAGTTTGAATCGGCCAAAGCTGTTAAAGGGCAAGCGATAGCCGATTTTATAACAGGGCATGACACCATGACGGGAATAGTCGATGTAGCCCCATGGCAACTGTATTTTGATGGGTCAGTCTGCCAAGAAGGAAGTGGAATAGGTATTGTGCTAATTTCGCCGAAAGGACACGACGTCGAGTTTGCATATCGGCTTAAAAACCAATGTTCTAACAACCAGGCCGAGTACGAAGCATTACTCAAAGGACTACAGCTGGTAGAAAGCGTTGGGGCAAGTAGCGTGGAAGCATATGGCGATTCATTGCTGGTAGTGCAACAAATCAAAGGGGAGTTTAAATGCAATGATGAGGTGTTAATGAAATACCTAGAATATTGTCTTGGTATTATCGACACATTTACGTCGTTCCGAATTGGCCATATACCCAGAGAAATGAATCATAAAGCCAACACCTTGGCTCAATCGGCTTCAGGTTACAAGGAGTGCGGCCGATGCGAAACGTTTGACTTGATCAACAAAACTGTGCTTTGCGTTAATAATGCCGATTGGAGAACAGAGATAAAAGCTTACCTGATGGACCCATCCAGGCCTACTACTCGAAAGGTCCGACAGCAAGCATTGAAGTATATCGTGATAGAAGAGGAGCTATACTATCGGACATTAGAAGGATTACTTCTGCGATGTTTAGGCGATGAGGAAGCAAAGGTGGCCATGGGTGAGGTCCATGAAGGAATTTGCGGCGCGCATCAATCGGCTCATAAAATGAAATGGATCTTAAGACGAACTGGGTATTTCTGGCCGACGATGTTAGAAGATTGCTTCAAGTATTATAAAGGATGCCAAAGTTGTCAAAAGTTCGGAAATGTGCAATTAGCACCAGCATCGGCTTTATACCCGATTATCAAGTCATGGCCGTTCAGGGGATGGGGGATAGACATCATCGGCCAAATTTTCCCAGCATCAAGTAAAGGCCACAAGTTCATCCTCGCAGCCACAGACTATTTTTCAAAATGGGTTGAAGCCGTTCCGCTCAAAAAGGTTACCAGCGTGGAAGCTATCGGCTTTGTTAATGAACACATTATCCATCGATTCGGTATTCCTCAAACTATCACGACCGATCAAGGGACCGTGTTCATGTCTAACGACTTTCAGAACTTTGCCGAGAGCCTGGGTATCAAATTGCTCAACTCATCGCCGTATTACGCTCAGGCTAATGGACAAGCCGAGTCGTCCAACAAAACTTTGATCAAACTGATTAAAAGAAAAATCGATGAGAAGCCTCGAACTTGGCACTCCACATTATCGGAATCTCTGTGGGCTTATCGGCTAGCGTTCCACGGATCGACTAAATTATCACCGTATCAGTTGGTATATGGCCAAGAGGCCGTGTTGCCCGTAGAAATAAACATTGAGTCGATGCGAGTGGCGAAGCAGAATAATCTATCGGCCGATGAATACAAGGAGTTGATGTTATGCAACTTGGATGACTTAGCAGAATTAAGGCTGGTTACTCTGAATCGGCTTAAAAAGAATAAGGAAAAAGTTACAAGAGCCTACAATAAAAAGGTCGTACCGAAGTCCTTCAGCGAAGCCGATTTAGTTTGGAAAACAATACTGCCGATCGGGTCTAAGGATAATCGATTCGGTAAATGGTCACCCACCTGGGAAGGACCATATAAAGTAAATCGGCTTGTTGGCGGAAATGCGTATATACTCGAAACGCTTGAAGGATTGGTGTTGCCGAAGGCAATTAATGGAAAGTATCTGAAGCGGCACTACCCTAGCGTTTGGGTCGGTGCGTAATTTGACAATGCAAAGAGTAAAGAAACGAATCGGGTAAACAACCGATTTAAACAAAGCAAATATGATCGGTTAAACAGCCGATTAAAGTATTACAAAAGTGAAGCACAAACAACATTGTTTTGAACGACAACACATCGCAAGATTACAGGCCCGACCCTGGAAGTCTGGCGCCCAGAGCCGATAACGCGCCGGCGGCCTTGGCAAGCGCAGTTTGAACTCCATCAATAATCTTCTCGTCGGCTTGGGCATTACCGGGCACAGAAATTATCTTGGCAGATTGATCTTTAACCTGCGCCACGGTTCGGCCGATTCTCTGCTTCTGCTCAGAAAGGGAAGCCACCGTCGCCGATACTTGCGCTTGCTCCTTAACCAACCGATCTTGGAACCGGGCCAGTTCTTCTTCAAGTTGTTTTTTGGCCGACTCCAGTTGAACAATCTCGGCTTTAGTAGATTTTAAGAAAGCAGCATCCTTATCAAACTGCTGCTTCATCTTTTTTGCATCGGCCACTAGCCGATCCAGTACTTGACGGTCAGCCTTTTGGGCTTCCCGTTGAGCAATACGCACACGAGCAGCCTCTACTTCCTCCCTCTGCTCGTCCAAATGACATACTCCCAGGATCGCCCCCATGGTTTCCGGAGGAAGATCGGCTTCTACGGCGGCCATGGCATCCCTCAGCGGCTGAGTGTTGGCCAGTATTTGCGCTTCGGGTTGGCTGACCTCGTTAAGGAGCCGATTCAACTTATCTTGCATAGTTGGCTCAGAGCGGACAACCATCTCCGACGCTTTCTTGGATACATTGATAATGTTACGAAGATCCGTAACGTAATCATCCGAAGCCAGCACTTCAGGGTCATCGAGGTCGTCTAAACTGAAGCCAAGCAAGTCCATGGGGTCGGTTGGCGCATCGTCCGTAGGCGCGTGAGGAGTCGGCTGAGGAGGCAAGACCGCTTGAGGTACAACAGGGATCGGTTGGAGCGGCAAAGTGGCTTGAGGAGCAACCGGAAGCCGATCTGGAGAAGGTAGCGGTGGGTCGGCAGTAGACGTGCCCTGAAGGACGGCTAAAATGCCAGCTATTTGAGTTGATGTGGTCGGCTGAAAGAAAAGCGGAGGATTAGAACATTTAAAAAAGTACAAAAATAGGTAAGACAGGTTGACTTACTTCAACAATATCGGCTGGTGCGTGGGAGGAGCTCTCGGCAGTTTTTTCTTTGCGCCTTGGGTTTTTCTTGGTGACCACCTTCGTGGATTTCGGTTTTTCTGCATTAACAATAAAGGGTCAGGTAAAGACTTAAGGAAACAATCCTACCAGATAAAGAACAGATACTTACTCGATTGCCGATCATTCGTGAGGTCCTCCAGCGACGGGCTATTTACTCCAAGATTGCCCGAAGTGTAGCCAGTCAAGCCGACCGACTAGTGCGGCCTTTTGCCTTTCCCACTTCCCGATTGGCCATCAACGGCCTTTTCGTGTGTGGTTACAACCTGCATAAGTCGAAGAGAGATTAGCCAGTGGATAATGGGGGATGAAGCGGTAAAAGCTACTTAGAAAAAGCCGATACCTCTACGGCTACTGATGAGTCGGTATAACCCGAAGAACTACTTTCACTGAATCGCATTGCTTTACGTCTTTGGAGACTCTTGACTCATGATAATCGGGCAAAAACCTTTCTATAATTGCCGATGGATCACGATCCAAGTATAGAGCCTCGGCAATGCGTGACCACCATGTGGTAAAACAGCTAGCCCGGCGGGAGTTTAGGAAAAAATGCGGTAGGTTGGAAACTTGGAGATGGTCAGCAATTTCCAAAACAACGTTGGCCGATAACAAATTCTTCACTTTGGCTCGGGGCTGAAGCCGATCCAGGAGAGGTAAAGAAGGAATCACTTGGCCAAAACCAAGTTGGCGGGCATAAATAGAAGGGTGGTAGAATTCGTATGAGGGTTGGAAGGTTCTGTTTCTGGAATTTAAACCAACATGAAGGGTACAAGGAGAGATGAAAAGCCGATAGAACATCAACGTCAGGTCTGGCATCTCAGAGCTATCGGCGTCCAGGTGTAAGAAAGAAGGCCATTGGAAATTGGCTAAGTCAGAATAAGAGAAGAAATCCTGTTGAGTGAAAATTGTATTGTCTAAACCTAGGAAGAAGGAAAGATATTTTTTCAGACCAGCCGGAGTGATCTTAGTATCACCACAGGAACACATTATGAGCCTCTCACCACAGGATCGGCTCGCTCTGAATTGGGGAGTAGCATTTTCGGGGTAATCTTCTCGGGGAAAAGCTGAGTCTTCAAGTGGTTCCGAAATAAGTTGTCTGCTGAAAAGATTGTATAACCATAGCTGAATGAACCATAACAGGCCTCCAACATTGCCGACCACAAACTCAGCGAAACCAGAAAACAGCCGGCTTCTAATAACAAACATCATCTGATAGACTGCGCCTAAGAACATCTTCCCAAGAGCAAGCCGATGGCCATCTACAAGTTTTTCTGCCACCAATTGATACACTTGGGTTGGCCCAAGAGATGCACCACAAAAGAGGAATCTTTCAAGCCATAGGTTGAGGAACGCTGCGTGCTCTTCATCCGATACCAGACCATTCACTTTGTTGTTGTGTTGAATGTACTTCGACCATCCTTCCCCTTTTGATCGAATCAGCTGAAATCGTGGTTTCCCACTATAAGCCGATAACTGGTCTCCATCGGGCTTTAGGCAGCACAGTTGAGCAACATCCAGGAGAGTCGGGCCGACAGGACCAGAACGAAAAAGGAAAGCATTAAGAGTATCGGACCAAAATAGCACGCCGTGTAATACCAAGGGCTCATTGGCCACGGGCAAGCTAAGCAGGGAGGCATTCGGCTATGCCCATCTGCTCCCACTCTGCTCTTTTCTGAGCCGATACTCTAATATACCAACTTCTCCATCCCTTGAGCGCCGTCGGCCAAGCCCTAAAACTCTTGCCCCACTCCTTCACGTTGTAACCTTGGGCCGATAAAGGGAGTCTCGGGATTTCTACGTTAATCACAGTGTCGGCATCGAAGTTCCCTATCGGTCCTAAGTAATACTGGTCATTACTTTCAGGGATCGGGATGAGTACCTTTGAAGGATCCATTCAGTGGGTGTGAGCTTCTTGAGATCACTACTGTTAGACAAGTAGGTGATCAAGCTATGGTATGCTTGGGGTAGCACCCTGATCATTTCCCTGCACACTTCAACAACAGGGATTTTAGTTCCTAGGCCCTTTTATTTCATTAATAATGGGGTTAAGCCTAGAAAACATATCATTTGCATTCTCATGAGGATGCATCTTAAATTGATCAAATTTTTCTCTAACTACAAAGTACTTCTCCTCCTTCACATCGGAGGTACCCTCATGAATTTCTTGCAGGGTGGTCCAAATATCATAAGCTGTGGCTAGGTTGCTTACTCTATCAAAAACTTCTATACTAAAACAAGAAAAAATAGCATTTCTAGTTTGAGTATCACATTGCATGTTTTGATCTCACCAGGTGTAGGATCCCCCGCCCTTCGGATATGATCCGTGGAGGTAAGGGTTTCTCTGTAACCCTCTACACTTCATACCCTACGGCCTCAAGATAGCATCTCATACGAATCTTTCAATAAGAAAAATTTGTACCATCAAAAATAGGTACTCTACCTACACTAACAGTAGCAGAGCTAGTCCCCTCAGCCATTACCAAAGCTGATTAAGCTAAATAAGGTAAACCTTGCTTTGATACCACTTGAAAGGATCGAGTTGGCCTAGAGGGGGGTGAATAGGCAACTTTTAAAATTTTAGGTTTAAGTACAAGCCTTTACCACTAATTAAATAAATCTTAAGTGCTCAAATGCTGGTGACCCAAGATATTCTACAAACAAGACTAGCTAACAGAAAATAGCAAGCACTAACACAATTAAGAACAAAGTTCAACCGTAGAAAGAGGATGCTGAAATGTAAATACTGAAAGTGAAAAAGGGAGACACAGAATTTTCCCTGTGGTTCAGAGTCAAGCTCCTACTTCCACGTTAAAGCACTTCCTGGGAAGTATTGCTCCCCCAAAGCTAGTTGCATTAGCTCTAGTCTTCACTAGGGTGACTCTTTCACTATTCTGGTGAGGTGAGTCCTAACCTCTTACAACGATGGTGGCCTTCCACAAACTCCTTTGGATAGGTCGCACTACAAACTCCTCCAAGCCATCTAAGAATGCCTAGTTCCAAGAGTAATAGACCATCCACAAGCATTGTTTCTTGGTTCACTAGCACAACACTTGTTAGATTAAACATGGAGTAAGAACACTTAGAAAATTTCTAGATTTTTTAGTTTAGAAGTGAAGCACGGTCTTTTTGATGGCTTGAGAGTTTTAAGATGCTAAAATATCAAGGATATCAAAAAATCTATCCAAGGAATACCTTGGATGAGCTTTTATAGCCATTTGAGCAAGAGCTAGCTATTGCAAATACCACAGTAGTCGTTGGACGTATCAGAGTGTCAAAATAGGCTAATGCTCAATTGTCCCGGACTGAATCTAACAGAAGAATTAAGCTTCACAAACTACTCTGTGTACACCGAACTAAAAATACAAATACGTGCATTTCTTGCCGACTAAGCCACTAGGTTAAATGCTACATAGGCTTTGGAAAGAAACTAAGTCCAGCAAGAAATTTTAATTTTGCATGTTTGCGCTGGACCATATTGGGTTGCTCCACTGTAAATGGGACTTCTGGAAAGGCTCGGTCCAGCGGATTTTTAGAATATACAAGGAAAAGATTCAAGTGTGTTTCACATTTGCGCCGGACTGAAAAAGAGGTCGGTCCGTCGTAGACAGGAGTTAGCGTCGGATTGAGTTTGTGTCAGTGGAAGTTGGTCTGGCGTAAATAGCATATGCTCGGTTGGATTTTTGTTTGAGACACTTCAGCGCCGGACTGAAAAGAAGGATGGTCCGGCGTAGACTTAGTTTACGCTGGACTGATTTTGAGAGAAGACCAGGTTGGTTCGGCATGAATAGGGTTGAGCTGAGAGTGCGCCGGACTGAGAAATAAAAGGTGAATTTTGGGTCCGACGTGAATGGAAAACTATCTGTTTGGGTGTAGGATTGATTTTGGTGGGGAATTTCTTTGATATGACTTTGACTCCAAGCAATCTAACTGACTTAGCCTATGAACCAAGGTTCTAATTTATGCATGATCCACCTATATAGTACGACAAATATAAAGCTATCCTATCTATTTGGTTTGAACCATCTCCTAAGCCAAATCTAGTAACAAGATTCCTTAATCTTGACCTCTTTGCTTGATACCGACTTAGATACCCATTCAAGAATCCTCATCACCAAGCGGTCATTGACTTGATCATCAACACCAAAACCCTATAACCAAATTTAATTACAAGTTGGGGGGCCTAGATGCTTTCATCTCCAAAACATCTTTGACAACAAACCACCATGATCTCCTCCAACTCCCCTAGAGGAGCCAATGCTACCACTGTGCTCGTACCTCCCACCTGCCCGGCTTTTAAATTCTGTCTCCACCCTAAAGATAGCCATGGCATGCTGGAGTTGGTCCTGCGCATCAGTATCACCTGTGTAGTCTGAGTATACACTTCGCCTCGGTGTGGAATCTCCAGATGCTGCTGCTTCTTTCCTCAGCATCCCCTCTCTCCTATCCTTCTTCTTATCCTTCGTCCTGTCTAGCTCATGTTGAAAGTACTCGAGAACGTCCACAGAACTTTACTACAATGGATGACACACGCATTCACGCCCTACCAAATGGTGCTTGAATCAGTCGACTTGCCTCCTTTCTTCTCTTTGAGATAGTGCTTGCATCGAAATCCAAAGACCCACCTTCTCATCATGCTCCCACACCACGCCGATATTTGCCATCTATTAAAAGAACACAATAAAAGTAAGCATACATACAAATATCAAACCATTTGCAGGTGTCGTCCATTGTTACTTGGCATAATTGAACAAATCTTGCTATTTCACAATTCACATACGTTAACAAATGTTGCTACTTCATATACTTGAACAATTATTTGCTTATTGCTACTGAATATAATAAAAAAATTGTTGTTACTAAAATATATTGAAATAAATATTAGTACTTGAGGTGGTTTAAGGATCCATAAATTCCATTGAACATACATCCATGATTCCTTAAAGCCATCAATAATGTATTTGGATCCATGAATTCTATTGAACATACATGCATCAAGCCATCAAGCATTAAAGCCATCCAGCATCCATGAAGTAAATTTTGACTAACTGAATGTCTTTGGATTCATGGGGAGTGTAGGTATGATTTTCAAGCGAGAAACCACAACAAATAATCTTGAAGGAGCACCTTAGCCAATAATAAATTGCATGCTTAATATTATTGTAATTTGTAAATGTAAAAATGAGAAATTGTACATATGTTTTACAGTTCACACAAGTTTTTCAATGCATCAATTGACTTTTTTCATTCATTCAAAATCCGATTTAGTGGTCAAGTGCTTCGAAATTTGTAAAATTACTAAATTCACATGTTAATCAGTGACAAAGATAAGATTTAATATATATACTAGTCATATGCCCGTGCGTTACAACAAAAACACAATTTATGACAAAAAATTTATTTACAAAGAGCACTAACTTTAGCTATGTTTCAATAGTAAGAAAGTCTTATTCCTTCAAAGAAATTTGACTATCGGATTGAATCTCTTTCTATCTTAGTCGTTTATGTCGATCCAATCGGATCGACCTACTCTGAAGAGAATAGATGATTGCTACTAACTCCTAATTAGAATTAGTAGAGATACATGTAGAATAGAAAGAATTGTATTCAAATGATAGCCATCCTGTTAGCGGCACTTAATTACTACATATAAATCGGATTGTAACATATCCGTGGCTATGGCAGGCCAGGGGCGGAGCTGGGCCTCGGGCCACTGGGGCCTGGGCCCGAGGCCCAGCACTTCTAGCAAGTGTAAAAAGCAACCTAGTCCCTAGCACTGGCTTGCCCTGCCGAATGCCCATCGCACCAAATCCCTAATCCAAGTCCAGACCTCCGCCGCTCCGCCAAGAAACATGCTCCGGCTCTGCCACTCCTGCCTCCCGGCTCCAGTCCCGGCCGAGCGCTCCGCCGCGTTGCCGCCTGCCTTCCTTCGCCATCAAGGCCTGAGAGACACTCACGCCACCGCAGCTCCCACGCGCTGTGCCTCGCCTGCTTGGTTGCTACCTGCTCAGGTATTGTTTGAATCAATCTGGGATTTTGGGTTATGACTTATGAGAGTAGAAGAGAGAAATGAAGAGGGGAATTGGTTTCTAGTTGTTACTATATGAAGAAGGAAAGTTGTATCTATGAATTTTTGCTAGGAGGATGGTGGAGAATGAGTCGAAGCCTGAGGGGATCCCGCCCTGCGTCGGTTTTGGATCTAGCTCGGCCGCACCAAGTAGACAATAGAAACAGGGTGCCGCCTAGGATGATGTCATGCGTGTCGTCTCCTGTAAAAAGACCATCTTTTGTGCTATCACTTATCATGTATGCTATAAAAGCAAAGACTTTATAGTTGCAATTAACAGATCTAAGCATAATTTCCCCAATAGAATGAGAAGAATATGTTCCATAGGCAGGGTAATGATATATCAATTTGCAAAAAGAAAAACTGCTACATCATAAAGTTAGTTTCTTTAGATCTACAAACGATGAGGCACTACGAATTTTTTGGGAGGTATTATAGGTAATGGGCAGTGAGCCAGTGACTCCTGCGATGGGAAAGATGGCAGTTTTGATAGTTACAATCACATCATCTCCAACAAGGAGCAATCGAATGGAGCCTCCGTGGCTCATATTGGACGAAGGCTTTACTGAAGTTGGTCTCTTTCTTGGAAGAGAGACTTGCGTAATTGTGTTATATGTCAAAATTGTGAGCATCTAGTGGTTCTTATTATCCAGATATCGAAAATGGGCGAACAAAAGAGTTTTGTGTTTTTGAAACTGCCATCCCAATTACTAAGAAATGTCTATTTGAAACGCAATCTACACAAATTTTCTTGCATATTCTTTATTGCTTTTCTTGAATTTGCCTTAAGACATGCTACGATGTCTCCGATGAGGAGTCTTTGCTGTGGTGTGGCCTTTGAACGAGTGGAGTGGAGCAAGTACAAAAGGTCAATGAAGCAACAAAATCATTCAAACTATGCTCCACAATTTCCAATTCCAAAGGTAATTTTCTTTGATATTAAGACTACTCTTAGTTATAGCAAGTTTAACCAAAGCGGATGATTTGAACAACTTAAGCATTTCATGATTAATTGATGGACTCAATTTGATGTAATAGAAATGCATGATGAAGAGGTTGAAGACATTGTCATTTTATTTTGCATCCGGTGGATGTAGGACCTGCACAAGCGGTTCGTTGACTACGTGAATTAGCTCAGCGGCATAGATTGTGAGTGTTCTTGTTCCAAAAACCTATATTCTTGGTACTAACATATTAGTTTGATTTTGGCTCTATTAGTTAAGCATAATATTTTTGATCCAAGAACCCTGACATAGAATAATTAGTTTGTTCAGTAACCTATAAATAATTAGCTAGTTGATTCCAAGTTTTTCCAACATTGATAGTAAGAGATAAATATCGATTCTAGGTTCTTGAATTCAGGAGGATCTCGATTCTTTTGTTCGATGTCTTACTTTTTGTTGTGCTTTGGTATAGATAGTATTTGGCGTTAGTTATTACCGCTTAGTTTTCGGCCGAGGCTTAGCAAAATCTCGGTTCGCCATGGCGGTGCATCACGCCTCGAAATTCTAAATCAAGTTAAATAGGAGTAGGAGCACTAATAGATCAAGTGCTTTTGGAGAATTCAAGGACACTCATGTGCATGCGTGGTGTAAATTGGGAACGAAGCTTCCAAAACAAAATTACAACATTGAAATATATGTAAATTTTATATAAAACATTTAAAATAATTTTGTGCCTAAATTATAAATATGGAATTATTTTGTTTCAGAAAATATTGTGTTGAAATATACACAAACTACCTATAATCCCACGCAACTACACAACTAGGTGCTAAAAACTTACTTTTAATGCAAGCTGTAATACATAGAATTAAAATTTAAAAATAATGATCTAATGTATACCTTTGTATATAGCGAGAGATTTTCTCGCCAACCAAGTGCGCCACGTCAGCATCCTCGCGAAAAAGTCCTTCAAAAAATTTAAAATTATGTTTAGGTCCTTCAGGGCAGTCCCAACCCATGGTTTCCATGAGCAGTGTCTAAAGAAAAGAGAGAGCAATAAACCAATACATAGTTTCCCAACCTATGGTTTCTATGAGCAGTATCTAGAGGAGAGAGTGAGCAATAAACCAATGCATGCACCACAAACACACCTTGATCAGCGCGCAGAAACGTCCAATCCTGATTTTGCTCGTTTCTTGCGTCTTAGTACCCGCGCCGACCCAGTTTCTTGCATGAGACACGGTTTCTTTGTTTTTCTTTCTCTCCCTTCCTTAATTCCTATGCCACATCAGATTTTTGCTTAGTTGGCGGCGTAATTAATTCTATGGACACCGGTGAGGTGGAGGGTTAGGACGCCCTAAGTTGGTTTTTTCACGTAAAGGACCCAAAAAAGTTAAAATTATATTTAGGTTTCTCCACAGTTTACGCTCAGGTCCTCTTGGTGGTTTTTAGAAAAATGGAACTGAAAAAAATTACATTTAGATCCCAACAAATCGGTTTTCAGCATATTGGTCCCGTAGAAAATGGAATTACGTTTAGGTCCCTCCACGGTTTTCTTTAAGAAAACCATAGATTTGCCGATGATTATAGCAGTCCACAGATTCACCAACGTGTCCTAGCAATTCATTTTTTAAAAAAAAACAAGAAAACCAAAATTACGCAAAAAATAAAATTGCATTTAGATCCCTCTGCGGTTTGCTCTAAAAATATTCAACAAATTCGCCAACGGTTCCTAGTGATCCACAGATTCGCCAACAGATTCTAGCAGCCTATTTTTTTAAAAAAACATGAAAACTGAAATTACGCAATTTTTTTCAGAAATATCTATCAGACTAAATTTTGCGCGACATAGCGTCGCTTAATTGAATTTCCCAAATTTCGCACGGCGCAGAGCCGAGCGCCGAAATTTTGCACAACACAGCGTAGAGCATGACCTCAGCTGGTAAAAATTACAAAGCTAAAAATTTGAATTTAAAACTTAAACAGTCTCTAGATGTTAGGACCATCCAATCGAGACAAGGAATCGTCCGGATTTCACAACAGTGCTTCAAAACAGTGTTGCTATATATACTAAAAAATAGTGCAGTGTTTTTACACTGTATACCCGGGGGATCTGGTACATAGCTTTTTATCCAATGGTACATGTCCAACTACTAAAGTTGCAGTTATAACGAGACTATATTGGATCTCTTTCTGTGTTAATAGCTAGGTTCTCATGAGACTCCTCCTTTGCATGAACAAACTAAGCTACACTCGCTCATTTCGTTTGTTGCGCTTAACCATCACCGTTGTTAGGGGTGCAATTGGTTCAGACATTTTCCGACCGACCAATCGACCAGATGTGTTCGGATCGGTCAGATTCGATATCAGTTTCGAGCACTTTGTTTCTAATTTGAATTCGGGAGAATACTATGATCATCCGATCAAAATATTTTAAACTTATTTTCGGATATATGCGGAACAAATTAATTGGAAATCCGCCTAGGTCCACTAGCCTAGCAGCCTAGTACAATCAAAACCTAGGTGAGTTAACCCCCAGCCGGTCATCCCTCAGGCCCCAAGCCCTGCCGCCACCCAGGGCTTTTAATTCCCTGCCCCTCAATTGGATGGCAAATTTTTTCCTGCCCCTCAATTCACTGCCGCTTAATTATTTGCCACCGTTGCATCCAATTGATTTATAATCTGCAATTTTGCTCATTTTCTCTACATTTGCAATCCCGTCGGACCATTTTGCCCCTGCTTACTGTTTGTTAAAAAAAATTAGTCGGCCATATCATGAAAGTGGTAATAAATCAACTTCATGCCCCTAATCATATCAGGGAAAACACATTGTGCAATTCAACAGTAACATAAAAAATGTTTGCAGCAATAGCATTAGGAACCATGCTGGTATTTTGTTATTACCATGCACATGAATTAATATAAAGACAAGGAATCCAAATAAACACACAGTAAGCAGGGGCAAAATGGTCCAACGGGATTGCAAAAGCAGAGAAAATGAGGAAAATGGCAGATTATAAATCAATTGGATGCAACGGTGGCAAATAATTAAGCGGCAGTCAATTGAGGGGCAAGGAAAAATCGGCCATCCAATTGAGGGGCAAGGAATTCAAAATCCCCCGCCAATCAACGCCGCCCTCCACTCCCTCAACGCCGCTGTCCGCTCCCTCCGCCCCTCGGCGCCGCCCTCCGCTCCCTTGGTGTCGCCCTCTGCCCATCCCGCCACCGACCTGCCTCTGCCCCCTCAGTGCCACCCTCCGCCCCCCAACCCCCAGGGCGCGTGGAAATGTGTGATCCTTGCCCTCGGTTCTTGGTCCGCCTCTAGGTTTCTTGGATTGGAATTTTGATTCTTGTTTGTGTGATCGTTCTTCTTCCCAGAATGCAAGGTGGTAGGATGGATTCGATCTGTGTGCTCTTGTTCGGAGGTGATGTTTGGCTACTCACTGTTCGTGTGAGTGTTCATGGTAGGATGGATTCTGAACGGAGTGCTCTGGTTTGTTTACTTGATGCGGCGAGGTTTCAACATGCATAGGCTAGAAATTAGAATCGTGGCTTCTCGTTTATCAAGTGGTATGGGGTGATCTTTGGGAAAAAGATAAATTAACAGACACAAACTTTGGCGGGTTAGTAGTACTTTTCCTTTCAACCTGGTGAGATGGTAATGTTGCATATCTCTTTCTTGGGATCTTCCTAATGACATTAGGGTGGCTCGGGAGAAGAAATTGGAAGAACTTAAAAGGCGTGCAGGAGCTTGAGTCAATGGTCATTCAACGAGCGATTAATTTGAGAGAAAGATAAAAATTTTGATGCTCGCTATCACTTAATTGTTTTGTTCCTATACATTTGTAGTGCCTTTTCTCTACTGTGTGCACTTACATTTTCTTGGTATGGGTGTTCAAACCACGAGAGAGGCAAAAGATTGAGAGGATGATAAGGTGCCTTGAAGCGACAACTTAGAGCAATAAGTCGTCTAAATTACGAGAAGATCTCGAATACGTTAGAGAGTAAGCTTACCATAGTACTCTCTTTTGTTTTCTGAAAAATTATCTTAGCATTAGATTTAGTATATTTTTTGGCAAGGACTATCCTCATTCACATTCATAAATGGTACTTAAAGTAGGTATTCAATAATTTTTTCTAAGATAGGAGAATCCAAGCAATCAATGTTTTATCTCAACCTGCTTGAGTTTTTAGCTAAAGCTTTTATTTATTTGTATGCAGTTTTTCCCAAAAAAAATGATAAATATGTTTCTCTGTTCACTGGCGGTAATAACCATAATATTGTAGAGAAGAAGAATAAGTGGCGTAAAAAGATGACTTCTTTATGTCTGAAAGTTCAAGCAATGAAGAGGTAGATGATGAGTGGATAGAAGTGCAAAGTATGATTAATTCCAATTAGCTTTGTCCAAAAACATTATGTGAATAATCCTAAACCTGTAACTCTTTTACAAATTTCAAGATATCCTATTCAGGTCTGGAAGATAGCACCTTTTGTTTTTTGATAGAATAGACAGCATAATTTTTCCATAAGAAATAGTGCAGTGAGATCTGTAACAATTGTGCTATTGTTCAATTAGTTTTGAAATCTAAAACTATCAAGATACAAGTTTATCAAAGTGCTGATAAAAGCGATGGCATACCCTTTATTTTTTATGGCTGCTAATCATATAGTGTAGAAGCATTTCATATTATGATGGAGAATGTGTATAATATCATATTCCCTAATAAATTTGTTTCCCACCGATTTTCTAAGTATATATAACTTTGCATCCATGCTTTAAACTTTATGCCTTTTTTTCATGATAACTATATTTGCATATGTCCTGTTTCTCAAGTTTCTTAATGAGATTCAAGTGCAATCTCTATTGCCATCACCAGAATATCTCCTGCATAAATTATATTTCCACTCATGTGGTCCTGGGGTCAAATGATATTTTGATATCAAGTTATGTCTCAAACTACAAAGTTAGTCAAATTTATCTGATTGTCTGAGCACTCTAGGATTTTGTAGTGAACCTTGTTACTTTATGGAATTGTATCTATATGTTTATTTCATCACAAGTGAAGAGCCATAAAGACAGTGATAATAATAAAATTTAAAGAATGTGGGCATTCAAACTTATGCAGCTGATTAATCATTGCGATGTGTGTGCTATACGAGGTATCTATTCTTACGCGATATTTGATAAAAATATTTGGTAAGATTCTGTTCCATGTTCGCTTTGAATCCATGACTGATATTATTCGTACTATATTCGTATCTGGCATTATTCGTATCTAATTCTAAATTCGACAAAAAATATGGTTTAAAATATAAAAAGAATGATATCTGATCGAATCTAAGCCGATTGCACCTAGTTGTTGTGTCGCTTCCCTTCTCTTCAGTTTCTTTCTCACGCGTGTGGGTACACCTGCCTGTTGTTGGCTCTCCTCTTTCACAGCGTGTGATGGGCCTTCTTGGTGACTACAATTGGGATGGTTATCTAAGGAGGGGCGTGAAGAAGTTCGGCAATGGCGGCTGACCATTGTACGTCCATACTTTCTTTAGTTCGGTAGCTTTTTAGCATTTGGTTATGTTTAATAGCATATCCAGAAAGTTGTTCTTAGTGTGATGATGAAAGCGGAAAGTGATCATTTTGAGCACATTGGTATGATGCATTGCATGAAAGATTTGCACAGGAGACATTGGAGTAAGATTTACCTCTTGTATGGGCTTGAGAATTGTTATATGTACTAGTCGGTTAATCTTTGGTATATTCAAGAATTTCCCTATTGTTTCTATGTTTATGTGATATGTTATCCTACGTAAGTTTGCTTCATTTGCATTCATGCGCATGGGCCAAGTCAGTGATGGTCATATGACTAGTCCGGAGAGCCTTGGGCTAGGTCGGTGAGGAAGCCATATGACCATGACTTAAGCTAATAAGATCTACGGGAGTAGGCACTCCATGGGAGTGGAATAGATGGACCCCGTATGAAATAGGACGGGGCGAGAAGGTGTGCCATCGACGGGTGGGCACCTAGCTATACCGGTATAGGCTAAAAGGTTGTATTTTGAGCATGAACGCGTAAAAGCATTGCATTGCATTGTGTGTTGCAATTGATAAATGTTGATTGATGAGAATGGAAAGAACAGGTTGATGATTGAGTCGTGGGCTCATCCAGAAATGATTACTGAGGTATGGGTAAGGTTTTATTACGTTTTCGAGTTGGTTGTGGTAAGTGGAGTTAGTTACTGTTTCTGTTACCAGATGATTTCAAATAAGTAATGGTTATGTTAAATGATGAAGTAATTGTGTTCCTACGTTTTGGGTTTATATGAATTCAAATTGCTTCTTTTATTTACGGATGTCAATTAAAGGAACTGTTACTTTATGTCTTGAAGTAGTTGTATTTTAGTCGAATTCCTTACTTTTCATACTTGTTGCACTTTGTTGAGTCTTGGACTCACGTTTGTTTGTTCGTTGTTTTAGGTACTTTGAAGGTGGCTCGTCTGGTTGGGAGTAGTATCACGTACACGACTTCGGTCTCCAACAATTTATTTAACCAATTCATTAAGTCTAGATGTAATTAATGCGGTTGTGATGTGTTGTTCGTCGTGGTGAAGTTTATTAATTTCTATTGGATGTGTGATTGGTTAACTAAGGACCTGCTAGAATGATACCATATAACTGCAAATGTTTTTTGTCTACTGAGTAGATGTCCTACTTTCTAGAGAGGTTATGCCGAAATTTTGTAAATTTCGGTGGCTTAGTTTTAAGCCGGTTTTAAGAGTTTAGAGGTGTCATTAGTTATTTAGAGGGTTGGTAACATCCGTTGTGCGTTTGGCGTCGGGGTGTTACACGATAGCTCTTGGATCGGATCAAAATTTTATGTTATATGGTATAAGCGTGCAAGGTCTTAAAAATAAAGAAGATAAATCTCGTATAGAAAATCAAAATAACAACGTTCAAGAAACCACGATGAGAGATAAAGATTTGGCGAAGCAGATTGTAAATTCTTAAAGCACAACCTCAAAACAGTATAAGAATTGTTACTCCCTTAATAGATTTCGAACCTTTTAAGATTCTCGGATTCTTTTCCTATATATAAGGATCTAGTGTTAAAAAATAACCTAACCTTTAATTCTCATGCACCTTTCATTTTAGATGACTTGGTTTGTGACTTCTTAGTTGTTTATATTCTGCAAAATCACCCTATGAGTTTATATAGTCCTTTGAGTCCTTCAAAGCAAGTAGGAGTTTTTTTCGAAAGAAACTAGGAATTCTAATTCTATCAAAATTCATCTAGCATACTTTTTCAAATCCTAAAAGGCTACATATAAGTCACCATAGTTAGAAATCTTCACCATAACTTTTATCTGTTGAAGTCATCATCCTCCTCTAAGAACTCGCTCCAAGTCAGATCCGCATTTTCTCTCCCTCCCCCACCTCACCTTTTGGTAGTGTCCCTATCACAAGGGCTTATGCACACCACTGCAATGCGTGTGTTGATGTTCAAGTTTGGCCTTTCGAACCTTCCACCTGAGAGTCATTTTTTTGTGTAGTTTGGTTAACCATATCTCATGTTCCTACAACCCTACATATCATATGTTTGTATTGCCTCCAAGCTCCACGTGCTCATTAGTACGATGTGGTTTGTTCCACTACGTCTTCCTTCTTCTAACAGCCCGTACTTTTGCCTTTGTGGCTACTAGATTTTGCTGTCTTTGTAGTTCCGTATATAACTGCAGTTAAGATCTAAGTACATATTGTTGACTACATGGTTTTCTTCTCTGATCAAGATTCCTCGGCTTTGGTGGAGGGATGGGCAAGGAGAGAGTCTTGGCACCCATTTGGAAGTGGATGAGAGGAAAACATAGAGGTTGGTGGCTAGGTCGGTTTAGCGATGTCTTGGGATTTAGCAAAGATTGCCTTGAAAATGTAACATGATCTGGACTTGATTGAGTAGAATGAAATCGAGATCGATACTTAAGTGTGTAATCCAGTTTGCTTTGCTATTGTGAATGGGTAAGAATGAGGTTTGATGTAATTATTGTGATTCTTGCTTTGATCTTGAGGTTTGCAGTGTATCATTATGTGACTGGAGATTTTTAATTGGAATGTATATACTGATGTAACTTGTTGTTTGATCTTCCATTTATTTCTTTGGAGATTTTGAATAAGCGAATTCTGAATATTTGTTTATTTATTTATTTTGATTAACGATCGATTGATTTGAGATGATAGGATAATGTATAGAGTTTGAGAGTTGAATGAGAATATACACATGTGTAGGAAAATAAGGAATGGTCTTTGATAATCAGAGGTATTAAATGGATATGGATATTAATCTTTTGGACGACGAACTACAAACTTATCTATAATGGTGCGCCACTGAGAGAGGATTTAGAACTAAATCTTATTAAGAGTTGGGTAAATTGAGTGGGTTTTACAGGTTTTCTCGATAAGAATATTCATCACTAATTGCTTCTAAGATGGAGGTAGATATGATACGAGTAAGCCGACATTGTCATTCTTCATAATTTTCTCATTCATACTAACCAATTGTGTGACATACTTATTGAAAACATTAATATGGTCAACTAACCATGTACCCTCCTTTATACGCAACATATACGGTTATCACTTTAGTACCCACTGGTTTGTCAACGCTTTTGCCATATACAATTTTTCTAAGTTATTCCATAATTTCTTGGGCGAACTCTCCTTAATCATTGAGTACTTTACTCTATCAAGGGTGAAGGACTGAAATCGGCGACTAGAGGGAGATGAATAGGAGCCAAATAAAATTTACCCCTTAAAAAATCTCATCTAGAACATTAGTGCTATAGAGCAAACACTAGGTTCAAGAACATGAATAGAACAAGAATTTCAGCAGACCGGATGAGTAGAAATATCAAACTTGGTTGTCAAAAAACATGAATAACTTCAGATCTACTAATCTAAAATTGATAAAATTTGAATCATAGCAAGGTAAGGTACTCAAGGTCGTGATTCTAAAAGAAATTTCAAAATAAAGCCCAAATGAGATGCCTTTCTAGATCAATATTCATGCTGCAAAAAAACAGAGCCTTTAAAAACTTGACCGCAAAGAATCCCCAATAACTTTTGATATACTCATCAAAACTGGATGAAATTTGAAATATAGCAAGATAAAATCCTCAAGGTCATGATTCCAAAAGAAATTTAAAAATAAAGCCCACCTAAATGACTTATCTTGCTTAACTTTCAAGCTGCACAAATGTAGAGATTTTAAAAACTTTAGTCACAAAGAAACCTCAATAACTTTTGATCTATCCAACGAAACATGATATAACTTGAAATATGACTAGAAATGACCATTGGACTGTGATTCCAGAAGAAATTACAAGAATAAGCCTATGGTCCTAACTTTTCATGCAAATGGTTTAAGTTGCACCAAAAAAACAATGATTTCAAATCAAGAACATGGTGTTGAAAGCACAACTTGAATAAGTGTGAGATCATGTGATGAAAAATTGGTTGAATGGTGGAATTGGTATTGTAAAGTGACTTTGGTTATAGTATGTGTGGTGCTTGTGCATGTGCTATGTTGAGATGATTATTATGCTGGTGATAGCATGATGGATTTTGTTTGATGCAATGCACTCATGTGAGTGGTTGCATGGATTGACTTTGAGTCAAGTCGTGGACTTGTACTCGGATCGTTGTTTGTTTATTCGGTGTGCAGGTGTTGCTCGAGGCGAGCGTGGTCGATGACAGGACCGGAACTAGGTTCATGGAGGCGAGGTTCGGGACTAGGTTCGGGAGGAATCGAGGTCTTGGTGGTCGAGGATGTCATGCGGGGCGTTCGAGCTAGAGAACATGCACATGAAGGTGGTTAGTCACGTATTTACAAAGCAGGGCTGTTCATGCGTGCAAAGGGTTGATTCGGCCATGTTGGGCCAAGTTGAGATAGATACGAACTCTTTCCATGTTGGAAGTGGAGTTGTATTCAATCTCTGTGTTTTTGCTCTATATAAGTAGGGGAGGTGTCTCTGTTTATTCTTGAGCGTTTTGGGTTTTAGGGTTTGTACTTTTTTGGTATTGGAGTACTGTTAGATAAAAAGAAATAAAAAATCTTTCTTCCGATTTGAGCGTTCCGCTTCTTCTACCGTGCACTTCCGTGACGAGTGCTTTTTGCCAAACGCTTTTAAGTGGTGGTCTCGACTAGATAATCTTTGTGGCTAATTGATCTTCCGCACATGCATGCAAAGAAAAAGCTTCTGAAGATCGTCGCGGCTGTAGCATCGTGAATTCCTTGGTGACTAGTAAAAAGGGCCACATGCATGCGGCACTAGCAGTGCTGGATGCATGACGTGACGTAAGGCTGGAGAGATTGCTTTTGTTCATCACGGTTGTTCGCAAAAAGAAAGAGCTCTAGGCTTGTGTTTAGCGCTTGAGGTTTCCTGAATTTTGGTCCGGCATAGTTGGTTCATTCTCTGAAGTTTGGTTCGTGGTAATTGAAGTTCTGAAGATTGGTCCGTCGTAGCCTTTGAAATCAATTTCCGCCATCACCTGATTCAGTCATCTTGCGAAGGTAATATCTTTTGATCCGTAGATCCGATTGAGTTGTTTTTTGTTGGGTTAGATTCACCATTGAATCTAGTTTCTACAGTTAAAATTTCATGTCAATCTAACGGTTGGATCTCCGGTAATCTTGTTGTTTATGTTTTGTCCGTCGCAAGTCTGATTTTGGTCCGTCACTATTAGATCGGGATTTGTTTCAGCGGTCTTACGAAGGACATAACTATAGATCCATAGGTGAGCGGTGCAACCGGCCCTGACAGGCTGAAAATCCAGACTTTTTTGCAAATTTTGGCAAAAACAATTCAAATGAAGTCCAAATAATTTGAAATTTTCAGGAAACCAACTTTGGACTATTTAGAAGGTTTTGCAAAAAGAATTTTCTTAAAAGCAATTTTATTTTGAAAAATATGGCAATTTGCGCTTTGAGGCATAAACGGAAATTAATTTTCACGAAAGGCCTCAAAATGCAATTCAATTTGGATTTCATGCAATTTCAATTTTCATGGCTTAGATTGGTGTATCAAGAATGTTTCTAGCCAAGATTTATAATGAAATCCAACTTGAATGCCATGATTTGAGCATATTGCTAATATAGACTATTTTGGTTCAAATCAAAACTTTTTGAGCCAAATTAGATTTCAACATAGAGTTTTTCATTTTGAAAGCTTCTGAAACATTTGAAATACATAATAGAATACTTCTACAAAACTTTTCACAAATTTTAGGCCTTTTAAATATGAAATTTGACTTTTGACCTAAATAGTCCTTTTTGAAGAAGCAAATGAAAAGCAAGGCCAAAATCAATCAACACAAAATTTCAAATAAAGCAAGAGTGAGATATAGAGATTTGAATTTTGTGTATGAGTCTAAAATGCCATTTTGAATCAAAATTCTACACAAGAATTGATCCAAATGGAGAAACTCACTAAGTGCAATAATATGACCATTATGGGTCAAGTATAGTTTTTCGGCAAGTTTCAAAATCAAATAATTTTTGATAAGTTGGTCTTTTGAACACGAAAATTGTTAAGAATGACCAACTCTAGGATTTTTGTTTTGAAATTATTTTCAAAATCTTTTTACTTTTATTTATATGAAAATTATAAGTTTAAATCCAAAACAAGATACTACTATCTAGATTTTTGGACTTGAAATTCATTTTCTTTTCAAAATAGATTTTGAGAAGTCAAAACCTTTGAAAAACATTTCAAAAACATTTGTATACATTTTTCAACTAGTTTTCACAAGATTAGTAATAGTATACAAAATTTTGACTTTTGCCTAAATGGTTTGATTTTGAAATTATATATATATATATATATATATATATGGGCACACGTAGGGATGTGATACACATGAATATGAATTAACACTCCCCCTAAATGTGCCACTATTAAAACTTGCTCAAGATTTGCAATAAGAGAATTAGGTAAGAGACGAGAGCAAGTACTCACAAGTAATCTAAATTGATTTTCATTTATACTAATGCATCTAAACCTACACAAGGCTAGAAGCTAAATAGTAATCAATTTAAATACTTGTTACCGAGATGGCATTGGCTCATGATGGACTTGATTTTCTTCATGCTTGGTTCCAACTTGCAATTTATGAAGTCTTTGTATTCTTGAAGAACCCAAGCGTCCAATCCATCTCATATCACCTAAAAATCTTTTAGGCGATTTTTGGTACCCAATCCTTGTTGGGTCCGACAATATTAGTCACAATTGATTTAGGAACCCAAATGGTCCTAATTTTAGCATTTTTGAATTGACTAACATGACTAGAAATAGAATTGCAATAATTATTCCTCCTATGCAATTGATTTACATTTTTATGACATGGCATAGGAGGACAATAATACTTTGCAAAGCTATTTCTAGTTTGATCTCTTCTAAGCATATGATAAACATTATATTGAGAACGCTTAGATGATCTAGCATTTCTAGTAAACACATTACTAGAATTACTCTTCCTATGCAAATGAATATCATTATTTTTAGCGGGCATAGGGGACTTGACAAGCTTGGCAAACACATTGCCATTCTTATCCTTCCTAAGCAAATAATTATTATCAATAACAATGGGCTTAGGAGTGATACCTTTGGGACAATACTTACCGAAATGCCCCTTTTCCCGGCAATTGAAGCACGTCACGCTATTTGGCCCTCTCTTGACTGATTTGACTTGCTCCTTGCCGGTTTGCCTCATGGTTGATGCTTGTGGCTTGACATCCACTTGATTAGGGCACACGGAGGCGAGGTGGCCCTTCTTGTTGTAAGAAAAACACTTGATGGTCTTCGAGTGTCGTACGTTGTGTCTTGTCTTGCTATTTTCCCTCTTGGAGTTGTAGCCGAGTCCTCGCTTATCTTGAGGCGCCCTTGGCTTGCTCAAGATCTCGTCGAGGATGGCTTTTCCTTTTACACACCTCTTCAAGTCATTTTCCAATTTAATGACTTGGGCCATGAGCTCATTATTTTTCTCTACAAGATTAGCATCTAAAGACATAGAGGAACTAGAAGCAATTTCATTAGAGCAACAAGGCAAATCATCGCTAGTGGTGGATATGCATTTATTAGATGAATTGTTTGTGATAGGAATTGAGTGAGACAATTCATCTACTAAATCACATTGAGTAGCAATATCCATACTAGCTTTAGTGAATTCCTTGAAAAGGATTTTCTCATGATTTTCTTTTAGAACATCATAATCATTTTGAAGTGATTCATGTTCTAACTTCAAAATTTTATATTTCTTTTTCTCCTTTCCAAGAAATTCATTGAGCTCCTCTAGCATATTCATTAATTCATCATAGGAGGGCTCATCTTCATCGTCACTCACCTCAACTTTACCTTTAGCCATGAAGCAACGAATTCACGATGGGAGTGAATATTCGTCGTCGCTTGAGGCGGAAGTTGAGGTTGATGGAGATGTCGGTTCATCACTTGAAGTTGACGTTGAATGATCATCAACCGACATTTCCTCTTCAATGCAATCCTCAATTGATGATGTGGATGATTCAAATAAGTCTTGAAGCTTGATCCACATATCATGAGCGCTCTTGAGATTGCATATGAGATTAAATATTTCTACGCTCACAAAACTAAAAATGGCATTAGTTGCTTGAGCGTCGAGATGTAGGCATTTCTCCTCTCCTTTAGTTGGAGCAATATCATTTAGTGGAGAAGAAAAGCCGACATCTACGATCCACCATATTTGGGGGCTCATGAATTTAAAATGATCAATCATAAATAATTTCCATGAAGCATAATTTGATTCATTTAGCATGAGTGGATCGTGTGAATGCACTAAACCTCTAGTCGCCATCCCTTTTACTCTCTAAGCGGTTAAGACTAAAATGAGAGTGACCGTGGCTCTGATACCACTTGTAGGGTCGAGGATGCGCCTAGAGGGGGGGTGAATAGGCGTTTTACGAAATTCGATCGCTCACTAAACAATTCGCTCTAATACACCCCTAAGTCAAAACCTAATCAAAGATATATGCGGAAGCGATAAATAGGTTTTGACAATTAAAGCCTAAATCACTAGGCTCACTATGTGCACTAACTAAATTATGTCTCTACACAAAAATTGCTATATTGAACAAATAATTAAGACTAAGCAATTCTAATTACAATCAAGTAATTGAACAATATACAATAAATGTAAATACTTGAAAGTAAAAGATACAACCGATATTTTTCCGTGGTGTTCGGAGACTTGCTGGTCTCCCCTAGTCCACGTTGAGGCAAGCCCAACCACTTGGACCGGCTCCCGCTCGAGCACCCACCTCTTTCCACTAGTTGTGGTTTTTCACGCTTCGCGTAGGCTTAACCCGAACCTTTACAAACTTGGGGCTTCTCACACCTTGAGAGCTCAGCAAGACGCAGCCTCACGCTGTCTAGGGAGTCGGCAACCTCCAAAAGTAATAAGCCGCTCCTTCTCTTGAACTTCACCGAGCACAACGAATGCGCTCCCGGTGATCACCAAGTGCAACACATGCACAAGGACTCCCTCAAGTGCAACACATGCACAAGAGGCTCTCAAACCACTCCCTAATTGCAACACATGCAATTAGTGCTCTCACTTAAGCTCAAGAAGCAAATTGAGGAGTGCAACACATGCAACCACCTCCCATAAAACTCACAAGAACACCAGCACCCTGCCAATGCCCCCAAGGTCCCCTTTTATAGCCCACAAAGGAAAACTAGCCGTTGGGGGTAAATTTGGGCAAAACTTGACCAAAGCTTGGTCCGATCCGGACTACTCCCGTCCGACCAAGCCCTCACAGAACAGAGTCGGAAAACCGACCGTTACACGGCCGGTGTGACCGGACACGGTTCGACCGCCCGTCCGGTCCGACCGCCTGCACAAAACCGAAAAGCACACTCTTCTGGAAAAATCGCAGGGAGGGGCAGTCCAGCATGGGGTTCGGTCACATCGGACTATGGCCGGTCGCACCGCCCCTACTGACTCAACTCCGGTTTTTCGCGCGATCTTTTCTCCAAAGAACCAAACATAATTCTTTGAGCCATTTGATGATCAACACATAATCATACACACGTGCAAAACACATTTGCACCAATTTAGCTCATGCTCAAAGAATTCAACCCAATTCGCGAAAACACATTTCGCAACCAACTCAAGATCTATTTGCAAAACGTATTAAGCAAATCAAACCCAAGTTTATGAGATTAATCCCCTAGCCATGTGAAGGTCAACACGAGACCAGTCAACTTGCCAACACCGTTGCAAGCCCTACTCACATGCTTTGGGATTTCGGACTCATAACACTCGGTTTATTCGCTGCTGAACTTGCAAATAACTCAATAAACACATTTCATGCTTGAGCACTACTCTTTGCAACACATGCAAAAGTCTAGCTCCAAGCAACACTAAATCAAGGTGCATGAACTCTCTAATTGCAACACATGCAATTTTCTAGTTCCATGCAACACCAAAACCAAACTTCAACTAAAACCAAATCACACGTATGAGCTCTTTACTCGCAACACATGTAATCCTCTAGCTCCATACAACCACACAAATACCGAATCATGCTTGAGCTCTCTCCTTTTGCAACACATGCAAAACTTAACTCCAAGCAACCACAACATTTTAGAAAGATGTTTTGTAAACGAAACAAAACATGAACCTTCAACATTTGCAACACATGCAAAAGTGAACTTCACGCAAAAGCCAACGCATATTGCTTATCCTATTTGCAACACATGCAAATCAAAGTTTTATGCGAAAAACCAAATGCATATGCTCTTCCTTTTTGCAACACATGCAAATCAGAGCGCAAACCAATAACAACCAAAGCATAAGCTTAACACATTCGCAACACATGCCAAATGGTTAACCCTTATGCAAAAACCAATTCCAAATAATTTGAGCTCGAGTGAACGCAGGATTGAGATCATCAACACATGATGAAGCTCAAGCTAGGAGATAACCCCTCTTAATAATACGGCGATAAAAACCTTAGACTCAAATACTACAAAGTCCTTAGCCTATCTAATTATACCTTCTTCGCCGCACGCAAGAAATCCCCTTTGGGGTCTTTTATGATCATCACTTTGATACTCCCCCGGGATCATCACTCGACTCCTCTTCTTTTATCTTCGGGATCTTCTCTTGACGCCCATCACCTCATGATGCTGTCTTTATCCCGTTCTCAATCATCTCATCCATCTTTGGACCTAACTCAATTACAACTCATAAAATAGTTAGTCCAAGATGCATGGTTGTCTCAATTATCTCTTGCACTCCATTAACACATAATGGATGCTTTTAGATCAATCGAGCACAACCTTAATCAATTTGAATGATTAAATGTATCTTAAGTACAATAATGCAACACATGCTTTATTATACTTAAGAACTATTCATTTGTCCTTAATTAATCAAGGAACATCATCAACACATGATGAAATGTTCTTTAATGATTAACAAGACAAATGAACTCAATTTAAATTATCATTTAAATTTATATGAGTATATATTAACTACTCAAGTTTTCATATACTCATGTTGATGAAAAATAATGATCCATTATGTGTGAATTATGTGGAAATGATCATTACTCTAAATCATCAACTATAGAATACACCCCACATATATATGTGCATAAGTGTGATTGACTTGGATATAATATGCACATATTCAATTTGATCACATTGAAGTATATCCTATATTACCATGAGTATACTATGACTAGGCAATTCAAATATATACTCAAGGATTTAGTTCCTTTGTCTTGATCTTTATATGTGTCAATAAGAATTAGATCAATACAAAGAAACTTTCAAGTTAAACTACAAACTCCCCCTAAGTATATGCATCCATGTAATATATGGATTGGGAAACATGATGCACATATTGTGGTTAATATAATGGGGACATTCATACTTTAACTTGGATCCAAAGTATGCAATTTATACTAGAATGAATACGCATACATACCTTGGGTTTTCCATTTTTCAATGCGATGAGACTAATCAAGGATATTCTAAATAAACGAGTTAGTCCCGATATAAGATTTGTCATTAATAACAAAATCACATTAATGGATAATCTCAATATTAGATTTGTCATTAACACCAAAATCATAACTAATGAAGGTTGAACTTACAAGTGCCCATCTCTAAGTGCAATAAACACTCCAAATGGTTGGGTGCTCTTGTTGTATGCTCGTCTACCTTTTCTTTATTTGTATTACACCATGGTATGTATGTGTGTACTGATTAATCATCAATTATCAAAAACTAATACATCGTCCGTGTTTTTCTGCAGCTAGCTTTATTAGATAACATCTATTTATATATTTTAAATGGAGCCATTTAAATGTGTATTTCCATCAAAATTGACTCTAGTACACTGCAGAAGTGTGGTATTTTTTGTAGACCACTGGAAAATTGATATTTCCGGAATGGATGCTACAAAATTATAGTCATTTGTCAGAACACACTGCACCTATTAAAATATTGTTATTTTGAAATTTATGAGAGAGAAAGAAGGCGGCGTGAAAAGTTCATTTTAGAAGATACTTTTAAGATTTGGCCATCCAGACTTGATATAATTTGATCATAAATAATTCAACCATCCAGACTTATGCTTTAAAAATTGTGTCTGTTAAAAGCTTCGCCCTACCGCTACCTGATGTCTCTGACCTGCCTTCACGGCTGCATGCAAAAACCAATCTGACCATGAAAAGGCCACTGGCCATGCATTGTTCTCTTCCCTTTTTTTTTCTCTTCTAATTTTGTGCAGACGCATGTATACGTGCGTGTAAGGGTGTGTTTAGTTGGTAGGATGAGGTTGAATAAGATGGGATGGTTCTGTACCATTTGGTTCCATTGTTTTAGGGTGTGTTTGGTTGGGTATACGAGGATGAATGGGATGGTTCTGTACCATTTGGTTCCATTGTTTTAGGGTGTATTTGGTTGGGTATACGAGGATGAATGGGATGGGATAGGATGATACAAGATGGATAAGATGGTATAGGGAAGGTATTTGATTGCCTAAATGGAATAATACAAGATTTTTTTTGTTGCTTGGATGGAATGATACAGGATGGTACGAGATGATGTTTTGTTGAAGAGATGAGATTGGATTAAGAGATCAGGTTGGTTTGAGGGATGGTGCGAGCGAACGATTCGGTTTTGGACCGATTGGTTCAGCCAAATTGCCTGTACGGGATGGTGCAACATCTTTTTAGAATATTCCAAAAATCTGTACCATCTCATCCTGTATCAAATGGTTCCGTTCAGCCAACCAAACGCAAAGACAGAACTAGATCCTGTACGGGACAGTTCGGTTTATCCTCGTACACTCAACTAAACATACCCTTAAGTGAATGGAATGATTCAGCATCTACAGGGAATATTCCCTAAATTTGTATCACATCGTCCAGAACGGAATGGTTCCATTCAAACAACCAAACATATGGATGATATTTTTTGAACCATCTCATACATATACCACTTGATACAAGCAATTAACCACACTCTAAGTTGTTTCCCCACCACCAACCGATTCTTTTTTAAAAAAAAAAAAGGAAAACGAGCGATGATTTGACCGTGCACAAAGTTTGACCCCCTGTGTTGGTATGCGACAATTCAACTTGCCGTGTCAGTCATGAGGTCAAACTTTTAGAATACTATATAGTACAACATCGACCTTACATAACGGAAAAGACTCAAAAACGCCCCAAGAAAATGAAGAATCTTAGACTCGGAAACTGAGGGCTGAACCTACACGAGATGCATGCACGCAGTCTTTTCGTGCATATATACATGCAGAAAAATTTTAAGAGAGTGTCCTTTTCTTTAACCCCTGGTTTAATCTATGCTTCGAACATAGGTATAGACGTTGAAACCGCAATTAATCTTAATGGTTGTGTCTTGCCATTAGACCTGGCCAGCCTTTGCTTTCATGCATCCATCGATCTGTACGTAACGTACGTGCTTCACACTGAACCAGCACAGATCGATATTCTTTTCGATCTTTTGACCCGCACGATTGAAATGGTCAACAAACATGCATGCACAAGTGACTGCGTACGTGAATTTCCAAAAAAATTTTCTTCTCTGGATCAGGAAGAGCTACCATTTCCCCATGCATGCTAATTAACGCAAGTTCGACGACTCTTCCTAAATGATTCATCAGCAGCCGCTACCTGGCCTACTTGTCATTACTCCTGTAAACGTGTCAAGCTCGAGGAGCCTAACCTTTATCCTAAGATCAAGCGAGTTGTCCGGGTTTAAGATCGACTCGGTCTAAACTTAAGTATACTCGAGCTCGGCTCTAGTAAACTCAATAATAGTCAACGATTCAATACGCACCAATTTTCAACAACAAGAAAAACTCATGCTCGAAGTCAGCTCGGGTAAACTTGGTAATAGACAAGTTAATATTCAACAAGTGGTAATAGAAAAATTAACATAACTCATAACATACTAGCTCGACTTGTTGAAGCTCGTAAGCACAAATCGAGCCTAAAGTCAAATCTGAACAACTCGTGAGAAATAAAGCTTTTTTTACAACCCACTTGTCAAGCACAAGAGCTACTCGCACGGCGCCTGAAAATTGTCGGACGGGAACCCCGTGAAGGAGACCACTACCGAGAGCAGACGACGAAAGTCTGGACCCATTCTAGGACGAATCATCCTTTCGTCTTACGCTTTTACCATGTCGAAGAAATTAGGAACTATAGCTTGCTAGGCATGCACAAAAATAAAATATATATTACGCACGTAATACCAAGAACACGTACGGAGACTTCAAACCATGCGGAAGAAGAATTCAAACATGGCACAGTGTCCCTACCTAACCTAACCACGGCTATATAAACGAGCTCACCTTGCAGATCTTTCTTCATCAAACAAAACCTCAAGCTAGATCGACAAACAGAAAAGCTGAGACTCGAAAGCTAGCGAGCTTTCTGTACGCCTTTCTGTCTCCTGTATACACGACAACGGCGACGACGATGGCGGCGGCGGCGGTGGCGAGGGTGGCGCTCATGGTCGTGATCTTGATGCAAATCCTGAGCGTCCTCGCTGTCGCGGCGAGGCCGTTGCAGCGGGACGACTGGCTGGAGAGCGGAATCGGGATGGTGACGCAGATATTCGGTGGCTCCAAGTCGGGCGGAGGCGGCGGCACAACCTGCTGCTAAAAGCTCTCGCATATATATATATATATACACACACAGAGAAGACTCGGCAAACGGCCACACTGTTTCCTTAGCTTTCTGTCCTACTTTTATTAGTTCATTCATGTATATTCTTCTGTGACCAATTTTTAGGCCCTTGTACTTGATTGTGCAACATTTGTTCATTCTTTTTAAAAAAAAATTGTAACAATTTTTTCAAGAGGCTAGCCCGTTATCTTGTCGAGTATAACTTTGTCGGCAATATTTTGTCGCTGGTTTTGTGGCGTCAAAGTGCAACGGTGGCATAGAAGAAAACAAGAATTTTTAGTAACGTATCAGAGAAGAGAGAAGTTTAAGTGGTATATAAGGAATTTTCTATTTTATTTTATCTGTCGGCAAAAATTTGTATTGCACTAGAAAAACCATTAGCTAAACGGGAAAGAAATACCAAAGGAGTATAATTACCATAGCTCATTCACATAGAACTAACTGTTTGGAAAAACTGTGAGTAGAACATGTGGATTTTGACATTAACGACGTTGGATATTAGCATATCGGTACAGTTTTTTTACTGTTTAACTGACTCATCTCTGTATATATGCACTAAGAAATCAGTACAAACACTAGCAAAATTTGTGTGTTTCCCGCATGCCTGGAATACACAGAAAATCTTGTCGATACACAGTCACAACCAAGGGAAACTAAAGAACTCGATCGGAGCATGAGTTTCTAATTCTCGGTCTTCCTTCACTGTATATGTATGCTTACTTTGTGAAGCTTTCGGCTGCCTCAAATGTGAGAAGAAAGACTTCGTGCAAGACTTGGTCTCCTGTTCTTGATCGTTTAATTTCTACTGCGACTTCATTAGGTCAACCAAAAAATTTAAATATTTGTTCAACAAAGAATTTTTTAAATAAATAATTTTTAAAAAATTTACACAAATAAAAAATGTTTGAATTTTTTACAAAAATAACCCATAATCTTCGGGGTCACTACACAACTGAGCCTAATTGCTCAGTGGCCCAGCGTAAGATATATATTATTTGGCTCAACGCAATTGATCTGTGCTCTCTTGTAAATAGTAAAATCAAGATGAACAGTCAAATCAGCACAGTTTCAAAATAAAAATTGAGATAACTTTTGATCAGCTAATTCAAATCCGTTGAAACTTTGTGTGTACATTCCTATGGATGTTAGAAATCTATTCCAACCTTCAATTGTGAGGATTGATGACAAAGTTCTGGCCTTTTTCAGTTTGAAAGAATGATGCACCAAGACGAGAAAAAACTCACAAACTTCACTCTGAGCTTGCTAGTGGGGATTTGATAATTAAGATGATCTCTCATATATCATAGAAAGAAAGAACCAAAGAAACACCCCTTAAACTTGCAGGATGAGATCTGCTAAGAATATCCTTCCTTTTTAAGCCAATAACTAGTTTTTTGAGAAGAACTTCAGAGATCTTGTTAAAAACCTTGCCTAGATGATTGAGATAAGATCTATAGAAGATTCATCCATCAATAATTCATCCTTAACAACACAAGATCAAGAAATAAAAAAAACTAGAGAGAGATCAAAAACTTAAAAAGGATGGAGACTAACACTTGAGCAACAGTACGTTTTAAAGTATCTTATTGGGTTGGAACAAATTTAGATGAATTCCTCAACCACTTATGCATTCTAGATCTAGTAAGACATAGTAGGTACAAGGAGGTGAAGTATAGCTAAAGTTGCAAGAAAGAACCAAGCAGAAATGCAAGAACTTAAATAAATTTTAGAATATAGATGAACTTAAATTTTACATTGCTTAGCGAGGGATGGTTACAAAGCCATCCTTCTAGGAGAGCAAAGCTCAAAGCAGCATAAAGAAACTAAAGAACCCTTCTCTAAATTCAGAATATAGATAAACTTAAATCTTACATTACTTAGCGAGGGATGGTTACAAAGCCATCCTTCCAGGAGAGCAAAGCTCAAAGCAGCATAAAAAAACTAAAGAACCCTTCTCTAATTTCAGAATATAGATAAACTTAAATCTTCCATTGCTTAGCAAGGGATGGTTACAAAACTATACTTCTAGGAGAGCAAAGCTCAAAGCAGCATAAAGAAACAAAAGAAGCCTTCTCTGAGACTTCTCTCAAACTTGGTTCAGACATAGTTGGTGTGGAGCCATCCCTCCACCCCTCTATTTATAGCACATTGTGTAGCGACCCCCATTTTTACATAAAATGCAAAAATGAAAATCTCATGTGCACACAGTACTAGTCCCTGGATCAGTAGCTAGTACGCACATTTTCAACAATTGATATCACATCCATACTCTTTATTACAAATAATAAGAGTAATTTATACAATAGAATCTTACAATTCAGAGTAATGCAGTGGAAAGAATCAAAAGTCTTGTAGTGTGCCCATCCAATCCCTCGAACTGGCCGACAAGGTATAATCCTACAAAACTCGTTAACATTCCCGAATCCTGCGTCAAATAAGTTTCATCGAGCTATTCGATTCTTCACCTAAAAACTACCAATAAGCAAGGGTGAGTACTTGCGTACTCAACAAAACTTTTTCAAATCCTATAATACATGCAGGCCATTTCAAAGGAAAGGCTTTCATGGTTAATTTGCAGAAAGCTAATTTGCAAAAGAATTTACTGAATTGTAGAACATAAACGGAATTTAAGTAAAAGTAGTTTAATACGTAAGTATGAAACAGTAAATTTTCACGAACCTCAGTTCCTTTGATCATCTCTATGAATCAATCATTGACAACACATGTCAATCCGAAATAATTCCTCCTCAACAAGGATATCCAATCCAAATCACAATGCTTGATAGCATATAACAGAATCCACATTTTGTAAAATAAAACAACTAACTAATGCAGGCGCACCAAGTGTCCCATGACTGCGGGAACGGCTTTTCGAAAAGATTTACACTCTGCAGAGGTGTACAGCTTTACCCACAAGACATGACTTAACTCTTTGTGCAATCGATATTAACACACTTCCTTTGGTGTGTCGCAGAGAGTCATGACATAACCGTTACATTACTTAACCCTAACTTTGCACCAGCACGGGACGAAAACCCATACCCTGGAAGAAGAACTCAGAGCATAGAAATGATGGAACTTCCCGTAAATCGGCGTACAGTTGTATCGACAAGAACGTGACTCCCAACACCTCGGTGTGGCGCCCCCGAGCAATCCATTAAGAAACATTTCGTACTACTCCAGCCTACCAATGTGCAAAGCTAGTTTTAGGTAACTTAATAGGTTAAGACTGTCCCATACCAGCACTTGTGGTTGTATGAAAATTACTTGGATATAATGTACAATTAGTTCGGTCCTTAATCCGACACGGGCAATAATCTCCCCCTACACTACGTGCAAATCCATGCACACCAGGCTATTGCCAATAATTGCCCGCATCAATATTATAATTTTATTTCCATTTTTAATTAAAATAACCAAAAATTCACCATCATGTCTCAACATGTCTAAGAATCATCATCATGCCTCTGTATATCCAAATATCATTTGATCAATGTCTCTATTTGATGTATACTAAGTCTAAAGCATGGCTAAGCAACATCGTGTATACCCAGATTGACATCATATATTGTCTAACTATGATTCTAAGGTATCAAGGTTCACAAATTCATTTATATCAAGGAGGTTTCAGGAATCAACAGGTATAACTACCATTACCCACAATATAGCAGAGTTTAATGAATATACACATGCAATCAAAAAATTTAATGAAAACGTTTATAAAACTGGGATCAACATGGTCAAAGGAGGTGCTTGCCTTGCTTATTTGCTGTTTACAACGAAGTCGAGGTTGTAGTCGACGATGGAAGTCGTTACGTCGAATTCTACGCGTCGTCCAATAATAATAACATAGCAACATAACAAACAATAAATCTCAATAAGGCAAAAAGAAAATAGATAGAAAAATCCAAATAGAATAATTTCACATAATAGGCATGAATCTTGACTTGGATTATTTGGGGTTTCATGTGTTCATTAATATAAGTATATACATGTTTATACATATATAAGGTTGCATGTTTTTATTTATTGATTTAGTTTGATATAATGATATGGAGTTTTTAAAATATTTGTTTTGGACTATGATTTCAGCAAAACAGAATCATGCAATTCATATTCATGATTTTAATATTGAACCATATGTTTTTATTAGTGACTTATTGCTTTTCATAATGTAACTTAAACATTTTCCATAGTAAACCCTATATATTATTACATATTCAGGTTCCTGAGGGGATAAAGATTCTGATAAAATTTATTTTACTTAATTTGGAGTTCATATGCAAAATATTCATGTATAACATGTTTCGGGTCTTTACTTTAAATTTGAATTAAAAATTCAAACAGAGTTCAATTTTAAAATATTTTTGTATATTCTGAATCTACATGAATTTATATGAATTTAGGAATTTATTTCACTCAATTTTGACTATTAGTTTAAAAGTTATAAGTATTTGAATGTATTCAGGTTTTGAAATATACTCGAAATTGGAAATTGCCAAAAAGGGAAATTACGTTTTCTCACCAAACTACGCTTTCTGTTTTGGGCTTGAAGCTGGAGTGGGCTACTGGCAAATGGACCCCAGATGGCGGTGACTGGGCTTGGCGCTGGCATCTGGGCCCGCAACGCCAGAGAGACAGTGCACCTTGAGAGGCTGTCGAGCCGGTCCCACACGCCAGTGACTTCGAAGAGCCGAGGGACTAACGGAGGGGGCCCGACGGCAGCAACAGAGAACAGAGCTCCAGCTTCCGGGACTCGCCGGCGACGGAGCACGGTGGGAACGGCGTGATGGGTACCACGATGGGATTCAGCACATCATTGCGCACCCGTATGTGGTACGGCGGTGGTCGGAGATGGTCGGGAAGGTGGTTGCCACCGGAAGGGGGCGGCGGATGCCATGGCCAGCGAGTGAAGCTTCAAGAACTACTGGAGATTCTGAAAAATGAGGGCCGAATGAGTATCAGTGAGCTAATTGGAACTAGTTTTTGGGTTTTATTCGAAGAATTTACATGCGGGGATGAGCTCTCACCGTGCACGGTCGACGGCGGAAGGATGAGCTCGGTTCTGCTGGCTCCTTCATCGGGACCCGAATTCGCAATCCGGAAACCCTCGTGTTTTCACACTAGTCCCGGATCGATAGCTAGTGCCCACGAGTTAACAAAGATGAATATCACAATCATACACAACGGAATAATAAATAAAGTATTCATCTATGAATATAACATGTTGAACAACCTTAAAGTCAACTTACAATTGTGAAGCCTAGATGGCTTCAACTCGAGTAAAATGAGCAATGACGGAATGAAGAACGTCGGTGAATCCCATCAAAATACCACGGCATTTGACAAGGTTCAACTCCTAGATATTACGCCTTCTTGCGAACTTCTCCTTCTTGAAGTCAAACACTTCTCCTCAACCTGGTGATGTTTTGTTAAAGCAAGGGTGAGTACACAACCGTACTCAACAAGTCATGCATGAAATGCAGTTCTATTACTACATGCATGGCTTATTCCAAAGGATTGGTGAATGGTTGTTTTGCAATAAAGCAAAGATTCACAAATAATCATAATAGATAGAAAAGCGATAAAACAAATAATATCCATAATAAATTTCGTAATCATTCTCAAGTAAAACATTTCTCATCCTTAACCAATTTTCATATCACATTGTCCACATTCCCAACCTCATTTTATTTTCAAAATTCTACCCCTTGATTTGTAATCCCGAGCATTGTCGATCTGCGGACTCGGCTATTCGAATAGTTTTTACACTCTGCAGAGGTTGTACACTTTACCCACAAGATACAATCAACTCATCACGTCAGCCGTGAATCGCCATACAAGAGTATGCGAATGAGCGATCATAACAAAGCCTTTCAGAAACTTCTATCTCAACCTAGGAACCTCTCGGGTTGCCTTCACTATCACTTCCCTCGCTCAGAGCCGAAGTATAGGACCGACAAACACCGTTGGATAGGGTACCAAGCCGCAACAGTAGGTACGCTCCCCCATACAGTCACCCCTCTGTGTGACTGCCACCCCGAGGTATCAAAGGTGAGATATCAGAATCCTACTAAACTAGGTCTGTCCCATACCGCACATGTGGTTGTCTGAGTGACTCAGTCAAAGGCTTGCAAGGTGAAGTCCTTAGGGTGACCAAGGCAAGACTACCCCGAACAATTCACCAACAATACCATCACATAATTCACCAACAACATCATCACAAAATTCACCAACAACACCACCAAATACCAGAGCGACATATCGAATGCCACTCTTGCCACTTGCCTCAGTCTAAAACATTTTACCACCCCAGTTGATTATTGCGCAACACAATGCCAACAATAACTCAACATCCATGTAGAACCACACTGGTTCCACATATCAACATCATCGTGTGGCAACACGTCACCCTATTTCACAAACACATTTCATAATTAATTAATCAGTATTATCCTTTTATTTTCAAAAGACATGAGTTGCGTGGCATGGCTAAGCAATTATACACGGTCTAACCAACCCACGTTGGCAAGTAATAACAACCAACTAATAATCAACCATCTTAGGGTGACAAATGAATTATGGCATACAAATAATCATGGCAAGGTGATATTAGCAATTGGATTGTATAACTAATCCCAAATTAATTTAAATCATTTTAATTCTTGAACTAGCATGCAATAATTTGAATCAAAGTAAATTTGTAAAACTGGGAGCAATATGACCAAAGCACAACTTGCCTGGCCCTTGCTATCTTTATTGTTCTTTACTCTTTATCTTTAACTCTGGATCTTCGATCTTCAATCTTTACTTCCTTGATCTTCAGCTTCTTTGAATAACTTCCGGACAACACATCTAACGATAAAGAAACACAAATTCAACAAAACTCAAAAACAATTCAAATAAACTCCAAATTAAGAACGAATAGCATTGGACACAACGGCTTAGATGAAATTAGGAACTTGAATGGATTAGGTCGATGATTAGACAAAAGAGAACGACTTTCGGAAAATACACCGAAGAGAAAGATTAATAACTGGGAAAGAAAGAATAATATTCCGAAGAGTATTTCTTCCGAAGTTATTATCTTGATTGGATAGCCGTTGTCATATGGACTCTCGATCTATAGATCGGGTCCACGAAGTTACGTTAGTTCGCCATGAACTAAGCAGAGGCTCGAGGTTGACTTTAGTTGATCGAGCGGACGTAATCAAAAAGGAAGATGAGCGGATAGACTAGGTCTGGCACAAGAATATGACATATGGCTAATGGTCTATCGACTAAGACCACGAATGAATTCTAGGTCAATGGCAGATTAGATCTTCAAGGATAAGACAAGAACAAGTATCGACTGTAGATATGACAACGAGGTAAGGCTATGGTTCACGATTGATCTGTGGATGCGGAATTTACATGTCACGACGCAACGTCGACGACAGAACGTTAACGATGAAACATTAACGGCAAAACGTTAACGACGGAACGTTAACGATGAAACGTTTAACAGCGGAACGTTAACGATGGAACGTCAACGACGAAACGTTAACGACGGAACGTTAACGATGGAGCATTAACGGCGGAACGTTAACGACCGAACGTGAAGCGTTAACAGAATACTTATAAAATTACAAGGTGGTGACCATTGGCTGATGGATAGGGCAGCGAGGTCACGACATGGCAACTACATGGCAAATTTGTGCTGGCCGAATGGGTACTGCCGAGGCAGTTAACACGCAAAAGCAGGGCAATGATTTAATAGCCGAGATACAAATGAATAAAATAAAATAAATAGAAACTAAAAATTATAATAAAAATACTGGTAGATAGAGGATGAATTTAGATGAATTTAGAAATTTGAATCACTCGATTCGGAGTTCGGATGGAGGAGAACGGATCAAACGAAGTTTGACTAGAAAGAAAATCCGAAATTCAGAAATTGTACTGTAGCATCGCTACAGTACTTCGTTTTTCCTGATTCTGGTTGTTTTAACAGAGCTCCATTAGAGACATTTTGCACAAACATTACTAGAGATTGGGGCATGGCAGCGCAAGGAAACAACAATATGGAACGAGGACGACGATGCGGTACCAAGACAAGCAACGGCTCGGCGAACGGAGGACGGGAGCGGCACCGGCGGCACTCGGGGCGGCAAACGGTGAGGCTACGCGGTGCTCCGGCGACACGGCTGCGCGCGGAGGGAAGCAGCACGTGCATCGGAGGCGGTTGAGGCCGAGGAGTGCGGGGGCGTGCTCGGCTGGGGCTAGGGATGCGCGAGGAGGCGGTACGGTGGCGACTTGGCGGTGGCTCGGACGGCACACGGCGGCGGCATGCTCCGGCGGCGGGGAAGGGCGGCCAAGGGGTGGGATGGGGGCGGCAAGGTGAGGGGATGCTCATGGACATGACGGCCGGCGGTGGGGATGACCGGAGCGGCGGCGAGGACGTCGGCCGACGGAACCAAAAACCGTGCGGATGGCATGGTGCCCGAAAACATGATAAAACGCGAAATTTTCCAAAACTAACGGAAGCACGGCGTAGAGCAAGGTCATACTAGGCTACATCTAAAAGGAATTTGATTGGGGATTACCGGTTTGGGAGGAATCGACGACGAACGGAACTCGACTTGACGACGAACAAACCCGAGTTCCCGGAGCGATTCTTGACGAAACCTGGATTTTCTTGAGGGGTTATGATCTACACACTACGGCACACAAGATGACGCGAATAGAAGTTGATTTGCCTTACCGGATCAAAAGATGACACGGCGATGTCAACGGAGGACGTCCGGCGATCGTTTCTTTGATTTTTGGGAGGGCAATTGTTCTGGAAATGGGGGGCAAGTGTGAGCACGGGATGGAGGAGACTGAAACGCACGTTTTGGGTGGTCACACGCGTTGAGAGGATGAGAAACGGAAAAGTTATGGCCAAAACAAGAAACGGCAAAGAAGTGCTTGCAGTTTCGGTTTCACTTGATTTCAGAGGGGGAAACTGCCGGAGAATTGAAGTCCTTGACGTCACGGTCGTTTTGCAACTGACCTCACTCAATTTCGTTGAGAATTGCAAAAGTTATGAGCGTTTGAACTTTGGGCTGCAAATCGGGCTGAAACGTGAACAGTGCGCCGGCTGGAGGTCGAAGATGAACAGTGCTCGACACGTGTCGCTTCCTCATTGGCCGGAAGAAATGAAGGACAAAAGCGCGAGGGATAAAATAGCAAAATAATCTAAAAATCTTGGAAAAATTCCTAAAAATATTAGAGATTATTTGGAACCTAATAAAATTGGTTTCACTGAATTTTGATAAGTTTTGGAATTTAGACAATTCCGGGACTAATATCTTTGGATTTAACGTAAGACAATGAGAGATAAAATATCAGAGAGATTCTATAAATCTTAGAAAAATTCCTAAAATCATTATAGAATATTTGAAACCTAATTCTATGAATTTTGATATTTTTGGAGTATTTTGAAACTCGGGTGAAATTTGAATAAGGATAGGAATTGGAAATTCAGACTTTTGATGACGGTAAAGGATTGAACTTTGATTTTTGAAGAATATGGATGCCAGGTTAATTAGAACACCGAAGGAAATCCATGTTTTGAATTTAAATGAAATTTCAAAGGAAAAGTTTGAATTGGAATTTGGATATAGAATCGCCCGAATAATTAATAATTTTAATTAGTTTTTTAGCAAATCTCAAATTTGGGAAATTCTCTGAGATACAAAGAACACTGTAAAAACTAAATTTTAAATCACTTAATGTACACCGAAGGCACATTAAATTGTTTTAGATTTAGAAAATTCTAGATTAAACTTCTTTAATCAAATAAGTTTGATGTAAAATTTTTGGAGAGCTAATTTAAATATAAATTTTTTTGAAAACCCAAATTTTGGGATGTTACAAACCTCCCCCCCTTATGAGAATCTCGTCCCGAGATTCGAGTGACTAAAGAATAGGTGCGGGAAAAACTCAACCTTCGAGGCTCTCTGCACTTGCAGTCAACTGCACGCTTGACGGGATTGCTTCGAGGTCAAACACTGGATAACATCCTTCTGCTGGGTCAAATTTTGATAGGTTGCTCCTTGCAGACAATATCCTTTTGCAAACTTAATTGGCTTCAACTGAGTCTGCTTTGTGGCATATGAAACAATTCTTCCACTGAGGCCTTTGGAAGACAATCTGCACTCTTCCTAACAACGCTGACAACTACCATTGTTATGCAACCTTATATTTATCCACTGACACTTGATCCTTTGCTTCTCATGGAAACTGGACAAGCTGCTCTGACGGCGAAAAGCAACTTGCTGTCTGCGGTCTTGATCAAAGGTTGAACATCATTTCATTGAGTTGGTTCTTATAGACGACTCGATCCGAGGAACTCAAGTGATTAATAATTGCTTCAACGTGCTTGACAAACTTGGGCGATTCATTGATCCTTTCATTTCACTACCAATGACCTTCGCAGGAAGGACATTGATCGAAATGATTCTGGTAACTTTTAACATCATGACTGAGAACTCAGGCTCTATGGCCAACATACACATGAACATTATCTAGTAAAGTGAATGCTCAAAGACATATCAAATCCTTTATTGCCATTAATACTCTTGATTTAGAATTCTAGGTACATTTATTCCACAAATAGGAATTGCTAGGAGAATTCCTTGACATTTACTCTTATAGACTAGAGTATGACATCACAGCTTCTGGAACTAATTGGTGGCTTCATCAGTCAAACGTCTTTTCTTCAACTGCTTCTTGGAATAATAAACCACATTGTTGTTTCAGCATACTTGCATACTGAGCTCAACCGAGGTAGCTTCAGGGATAATTTCAATTCCACAATGTACTTCATATTTGAACGGGCATTGCTTGGCAAAGTGACCTCTTCTACTGGCGGGCATAGCATAATCGATTCTTTGATCTTTGCACTATGCGATCTTGGTGATATGCTTGGGCCCGAATCGACTTCACGGGATGGTGAAGGTAAAGTTTGTGCTTGATTCTTCTGGGGACATCGTCTGGCATAGTGACCTTGTTTACCACAAAGGAAACAACTTCCTGGTGTCATTGACTTGCTTCTTTTCTGCGGTAGCTTACTAGATTCTTGGTATTTCTCTTTAAGCGCTCCGTGACAAGGCATGGGTAGATGACAACATACCTTTCTTTGCTAACTCTTGAACCACAGTGGCTCGGAGATTTTCTCGTTGACGTTGCATTGCAGAGGTCAATACTGAATACATGGCACACTGGCTTGGGCAATGATCTTGGCCTTCACAAAGGAAACATGAAATTTTACTATTCGGACATTCTCAGAGAATGGTTCCTTCACAATGGAACAATTGATATGATGCTCGTCCGAGGTATGTCCTATGACTCCTAACGGTACATGCATGATCCTCTCGATTTACTGGTTCCATGAACTTTGCAAACTTGCACCGAGAACATTTGTTGAATTTTCAACCGGTGGGCGGAGATTTCTTTTGGTCAACATCTGCTCTAACAACGATCTTGGCGGCAACATCTGAATCGACTTGGTGCTTCAAGAATCTTGCCAAAGTCCTTCGAAAACTTCTCCATCTGTTGGCTGACCATGGTTAATAGACAAGAAGGAAAAGCATAGATAAGTAACCAAGAACTATTACGGGGATTAGGTTTAACCCAAAACCTCAAATTATACAATCATTATTTACAACTTGGTATGGTTGCTCACAAAAGCCTAAGGGCCATGCGACACATACCGCAAACTCAGCAAACAGAAAAGCAAATTAACCTAAGCACACAAGTCTAACGTCTAGAAAGGGAAACACTCCTAACTTAGACAGACGCGACTCTCACACATGAGTCTCAACAGCTACTCAAGCACTGATTCTTCGAATTTCTTGAACACTTCATCGGCACTGGTTCTTCTACCTTCTGGAATACTTCACCGGCACTCTTTCCTTGAGCTCGACAATTCTTGTCTTTGCGATGTTCAGGTTCAGCAACGGCATCCAGTGCTTTCTCCTAAAGTGTGAAACATCGTTATCTATTCAAGACAACTGAGGTAAGATTTTCAACTTAAATCGGCGGGGAAAGATAGAAATTTCAGCAAAGGGAAGAAGAATGGAAGAATAAGATAAGTCAAGAACTTGTTATTTTTCAAGATAAATTTTCTCTTTAGAAAATAATTTTGAAGTTCTAAAGAACGGCCAAACTATCTAGGGTCAAGACCTACAACAAGTATGCTCGATACCACCTCATCGGGACCCGATTTAATCCGAAACCCTCTGTGTTTTCAAAGACTAGTCCAGGATCGATAGCTAGTGCCCACAGTTAACAAAGATGAATATCACAATCATACACAACGGAATAATAAATAAAGTATTCATCTATGAATATAACATGTTGAACAACCTTAAAGTCAACTTACAATTGTGAAGCCTAGATGGCTTCAACTCAGAGTAAAATGAACAGCAGCGGAATGAAGAACGTCGGTGAATCCCATCAAAATACCACAGGCATTTGACAAGGTTCAACTCCTAGATATTCGCCTTCTTGCAGAACTTCTCCTTCTTCGAAGTCAAACACTTCTCCTCAACTGGTGATGTTTTGTTAAAGCAAGGGTGAGTACACAACCGTACGTGAAGCGTTAACAGAATACTTATAAAATTACAAGGTGGTGACCATCGGCTGATGGATAGGGCAGCGAGGTCACGACATGGCAACTACATGGCAAATTTGTGCTGGCCGAATGGGTACTGCCGAGGCAGTTAACACGCAAAACGGGGCAATGATTTAATAGCCGAGATACAAATGAATAAAATAAAATAAACAGAAACTAAAAATTATAATAAAAATACTGGTAGATAGAGGATGAATTTAGATGAATTTAGAAATTTGAATCACTCGATTCGGAGTTCGGATGGAGGAGAACGGATCAAACGAAGTTTGACTAGAAAGAAAATCCGAAATTCAGAAATTGTACTGTAGCATCGCTACAGTACTTCGTTTTTCCTGATTCTGGTTGTTTTAACAGAGCTCCATTAGAGACATTTTGCACAAACATTACTAGAGATTGGGGGCATGGCAGCGCAAGGGAAACAACAATATGGAACGAGGACGACGATGCGGTACCAAGACAAGCAACGGCTCGGCGAACGGAGGACGGGAGCGGCACCGGCGGCACTCGGGGCGGCAAACGGTGAGGCTACGCGGTGCTCCGGCGACACGGCTGCGCGCGGAGGGAAGCAGCACGTGCATCGGAGGCGGTTGAGGCCGAGGAGTGCGGGGGCGTGCTCGGCTGGGGCTAGGGATGCGCGAGGAGGCGGCACGGTGGCGACTTGGCGGTGGCTCGGACGGCACACGGCGGCGGCATGCTCCGGCGGCGGGGAAGGGAGGCCAAGGGGTGGGATGGGGGCGGCAAGGTGAGGGGATGCTCATGGACATGACGGCCGGCAGTGGGGATGACCGGAGCGGCGGCGAGGACGTCGGCCGACGGAACCAAAAACCGTTCGGATGGCATGGTGCCCGAAAACATGATAAAACGCGAAATTTTCCAAAACTAACGGAAGCACGGCGTAGAGCAAGGTCATACTAGGCTACATCTAAAAGGAATTTGATTGGGGATTACCGGTTTGGGAGGAATTGACGACGAACGGAACTCGACTTGACGACGAACAAACCCGAGTTCCCGGAGCGATTCTTGACAAAACCTGGATTTTCTTGAGGGGTTATGATCTACACACTACGGCACACAAGATGACGCGAATAGAAGTTGATTTGCCTTACCGGATCAAAAGATGACACGGCGATGTCAACGGAGGACGTCCGGCGATCGTTTCTTCGATTTTTGGGAGGGCAATTGTTCTGGAAATGGAGGGCAAGTGTGAGAACGGGATGGAGGAGACTGAAACGCACGTTTTGGGTGGTCACACGCGTTGAGAGGATGAGAAACGGAAAAGTTATGGCCAAAACAAGAAACGGCAAAGAAGTGCTTGCAGTTTCGGTTTCACTTGATTTTAGAGGGGGAAACTGCCGGAGAATTGAATTCCTTGACGTCACGGTCGTTTTGCAACTGACCTTACTCAATTTCGTTGAGAATTGCAAAAGTTATGAGCGTTTGAACTTTGGGCAGCAAATCGGGCTGAAACGTGAACAGTGCGCCGGCTGGAGGTTGAAGATGAACAGTGCTGGACACGTGTCGCTTCCTCATTGGCCGGAAGAAATGAAGGACAAAAGCGCGAGGGATAAAATAGCAAAAATAATCTAAAAATCTTGGAAAAATTTCTAAAAATATTAGAGATTATTTGGAACCTAATAAAATTGGTTTCACGGAATTTTGATAAGTTTTGGAGTTTAGACAATTCCGGGACTAATATACTGGATTTAACGAAAGACAGCGAGAGATAAAATATCAGAGAGATTCTATAAATCTTAGAAAAATTCCTAAAATCATTATAGAATATTTGAAACCTAATTCTATGAATTTTGATATTTTTGGAGTATTTTGAAACTCGGGTGAAATTTCGAATAAGGACCGGAATTGGAAATTCAGACTTTGCGGACGGTAAAGGATTGAACTTTGATTTTTGAAGAATATGGATGCCAGGTTAATTAGAACACCGAAGGAAATCCATGTTTTGAATTTAAATGAAATTTCAAAGGAAAAGTTTGAATTGGAATTTGGATATAGAATCGCCCGAATAATTAATAATTTTAATTAGTTTTTTAGCAAATCTCAAATTTGGGAAATTCTCTGAGATACAAAAAACAATGTAAAAACTAAATTTTAAATCACTTAATGTACACCGAAGGCACATTAAATTGTTTTAGATTTAGAAAATTCTAGATTAAACTTCTTTAATCAAATAAGTTTGATGTAAAATTTTTGGAGAGCTAATTTAAATATAAATTTTTTTGAAAACCCAAATTTTGGGATGTTACACTCACCAGGGAAGGAGAGGTGGAATTTACTTCAGGGGCATATTCTAGAGGCCATGAGGATGCTTCACGGCTATCGGTTTGGGCTAATTCGAAGTGTGGAAGAATTGCGGTGGAGTTTCTCCTTTTGCGGCCTTGCCGGTCTTGGAGAAGATGACCGGAGCTTGCACGCACGGAAGAGGCTCAGAGGGGAGTTGGTTTGGCTGTGCTGGTTCCTGGAGGTTAATCGAGCTGGGTTTTTATAAATTGGTGGGCGGTTTGGTTTCAGTGAAGCAGAAGTCGCATGAGCTTTTTTCGCTGTGGCGATGAAAACGCAAGAGATTTGCTTGCCGTGGCAGGGTTTGGGTGAGCTGGCTTGCGACGGTCTGCCGACTTAGTGTCGTGGCAGCATTTGGATGGGCAGAACTTTGCCGTGGCAAGGAATTAAACGGGCGAGACTTGCCGACTTGAGTTGCGCGTGTGCAAGAAAGAACGGGAGAGAAAGAAGAAGGAAGGAGAAGGCACGGGAGAGATGGCCAACGTGTGGGGGTGAGATGGCAGCGAGGGAGTTGGCAGGGGACAGCTGGGCTTTGCACAGGACTTGAGGCCCACCTGTAAGTGAGTGAAGGAGACAATTCTAGAGAGGCTTCTACGCAGAGCCGGATTGATCTGCCAGATTCATACAGCAAACCGACTCAAGATTTTGTTAAACTTTTTGCAGATGTCGTTAAAGTGAATATAAGGGCTTAGGAAAAGTTTTAGACAAAAAAGCTTTGTAGATATTTTATTAAAATTCTGACAATATAATATTTTAATTTCTAGTTATTCTTTCTTAGATTTATTAGAGTCTCCAAATAATTTTATTTATTTTTAAAAATTTGTTTTTAAAATTTATTTGAGATAATAATGCTTCTATAAAATTTTCAGAATTTTATCTTTGATATTTAAATTTTAATAATTCTGGCATTGCTATTTTCAGATTTTCTAGATTTACTTTTTGAATTTCTAAAATTCACTAATGTAAGTTTTAATTTCTGATATTTTTAATAAAGGTATATAAGGTTGTCAAGATTTCAGGGTAAAAATCTCATGATTAGGTTTTTAATATTGCTATTCATCTTTTTCTTAAAATTAGAATGCATGAAAATGAGGAAAAGACATTGTTTTAAATTAAAATTTTGATTTAAATTGAAATTTGAATTTTATTCCATTTTTAAATTTTAAAAATTTCATTTCTATTATTTTTGAATTTTTCGGGATGTTACACATTGGGAGTAACCTCTACACTTAGATGACCTTCTTTGCCATCAAAAAACCTCTACAAGGGTTGAGATTTACTCCGTCACACATACATAGACTAGCCCAAAACCTAACAACACAATGGGTTTTAACCATGCCAACTTAACAACTACACCCATGAACCCTTGATCCAATAATCCAACTTCTCTTGAGTAGGGCTTAAGTTAGCATCTCATCCATCCACTTGTTATCCAAAATTGCAGTAACTCCCTAGTCTTAGTCATCTTCCAGCATTACCATAACTGTCTGGACCTCAACTCTCCTAGACTAGTCCTAGTCTCCTCCGCCTCACCATAACCAAGCTCCGAAGTCCTGCAACCATCTCAGACAAGCAAACCACCATATAGCATTGCTCAAGATAAAATGCAACAATAATCTCACAATGATCAGTGATCACCTTTATCCTTGAACACTCTTGGTTTTGGCCATTCAAAGCCATGACCACTCTTGGTTATGACCACTCTATGACATTCAAAGCCTTACCACTCTTGACTTTGACCACTCAAAGCCATGACCACTCTAAACCACTTTCTAAGAGATCATGACCACACCCCAAGAGGTTACAACCACTCCCCTATGTAGGGTCGAGGATGCGCCTAGAGGGGGGGGTGAATAGGCGTTTATAAAAATTGATCGCTCACTAAAATCGATCGCTCTAATCAACCCCTATGTCAAAACCTAATCAAAGATATATGCGGAAGCGATAAATAGGTTTTGACAATTAAAGCCTAAATCAACTAGGCTCACTAGTGCACTAACTAAATTTAAGTCTCTACACAAGAATTGCTAAATTGATCAACTAAATAATACTAGCAATTCTAATTCAAGCAATTGATAAATATTCAATAATGTAAAGTGCCTGAATATAAATGAGACAAGAGACAACCGATATTTTTCCGTGGTGTTCGGAGACTTGCCGGTCTCCCCTAGTCCACGTTGAGGCTAGCCCACACTTGGACCGGCTCCCGCTCGAGCACCCGCCTCTTTCCACTAGTCGTGGTTTTTCACGCTCATGCGTGGCTCAACCCGAACCTTCACAAACTTGCCGGGCTTCACACCTCGAGAGCTCCAAGACGACGCCTACGCTGCCTAGAGTCGGCAACCTCCAAGAGAATAGACCGCTCCTCCGCTTAACCTTCACCGAAAGCACAACACATGCGCCCGGCGATCACCAAGTGCAACACATGCACAAGGACCTCACTCAAGTGCAACACATGCACAAGAGCTCACTCAAACCACTCCTAATTGCAACACATGCAATTAGTTCACTCTTAAGCTCAAGAATCAAATGGGAGTGTGCAACACATGCAACACCTCACCCAAAACCTCAAACACAAGAACAACTATCGCCTTCAAGCCCCCAAGGGGGTATTTATAGCCTCCACCACAAAACTAGCCGTTGGGGGCTCCAAACGAACAAAATCGCTTGGCCGGGTACTACCGCCCTCTAAGGGCAGTAGTACCGCCTCTACTCCAACGGTCGCCTAACGACCAAATATCCAGATTATCCCTCGAGGCGCTGTAGAGTAAGATTCTGTACTACCGCTTCCCATCGAGCGTAGTGCCGCCTCGACACGAAAAACATCAAGACACTGGAATAAAGCTATCACCAACCAAGGGCCTGGTAGTACGCACTTGGTATACTACCGCCCACACCTCTGTAGAGTGCTTGCCAACAGAGAAAATCACAATTCAACTCAAACCGATTCTCCAAAACCAAACCCATTCCTTGAGCCATATGATGATCAACACATGATCATACACACGCAAAACACATTTGCACCAACTTAGCCCACGCCAAGGAATCTCAACCAAATTGCGAAACACATTTCAAATCAACACCGAACTTATGCGATCAATCCTCTAGCCATGTAAGGATCAACACATGATCCCGACACTTTGCAAAACACATTTGCAAATGCCAACACATGCTCTAGGATTGACATGCATAGATCCAATGCTTATTTGCAAAACACATTTGCACAATCGCAACACCTTCCAAATGACGAAAACACATTTCGTCAACAACTCAAGAACTATTTGCAAAACGTATTAAGCAAATCAAACTCGAGTTTATGAGATTAATCCCCCTAGCCATGTGAAGGTCAACACAAGACCCGGTCAACTTGCCAACACCTGTTGCAAGCCCCACTCACATGCTCTCGGGATTCCGGACTCATAAACCTCAGTTTATTCGCACAACGAACTTGCAAATAACACAATAAACACATTTCATGCTTGAGCACTACTCGTTGCAACACATGCAAAAGTCTAGCTCCAAGCAACACCAAATCAAGATGCATGAACTCTCTAATTGCAACACATGCAATTCTCTAGTTCCATGCAACACCAAATCAAGATGCATGAACTCTCTAATTGCAACACATGCAATTCTCTAGTTCCATGCAACACCAAAACCAAACGTCAACTAAAACCAAATCACACGTATGAGCTCTTTACTCGCAACACATGCAAGCCTCTAGCTCCATACAAACACACAAACACCAAATCAAACATATGTGCTCTCTACTCACAACACATGCGAGCCTCTAGCACATACACAACCACAATCGTGCTTGAGCTCTCTCCTTTTGCAACACATGCAAAACTTAGCTCCAAGCAAACACCAAGGTTTTATAAAGATTTGTTTTGCGAACCAAAACATGAAGCTTCACCATTTGCAACACATGCAAAAGTGAACTTCACGCAAAAGCCAACGCATATTGCTTATCCTATTTGCAACATATGCAAATCAAAGCATAATGCGAAAACCAACTGCATATACTCTTTCATCTTTGCAACACCTGCAAATCAGAGCATAATGCAAAAACCAAGCATAGGCTTAACACATTTGCAACACATGCCAAATGGTTAACCCATATGCAAAAACCAAATCAAATAAGATTTGAGCTTTGAGTGAACGCGGATTGAGATCACCAACACATGATGAAGCTCAAGCTAGGGAACAACCCCTCTTAATAGTACGGCGATAAACCTTAGACTCAAAGACTACAAAAGTCCTTAGCCTATCTAGTTATACCTTAGCCGCCGCGCACAAGCAATCCCCTTTGGGGTCTTTAAGATCATCACTTGATACTCCCCCGGGATCTTCACTCGACTCCTCTTCGGGATCCACTCTTGACGCCCATCAACTCATGATGCCGTCCTTGTCCCGTTTTCATCACCTCATTCATCTTTGGACCTAACTCAAACATAACTCATGAAACTTGTTAGTCCAAGATGCATGGTTGTCTCAATTATCTCTTGCACTCCATTAACACATAATGGATGCCTCTAGATCAATTGAGCACAACCTAAATCAATTGAAATGATTTAAGTGTGTCTTAAGTACAATAATGCAACACATGCTTCATTATACTTAAGAACTATTCATTTGTCCTTGATTAATCAAGAAACACCATCAACACATGATGAAGTGTTCTTTAATGATTAACAAGACAAATGAACTCAATTTAAATTATCATTTAAATTGATGTTTCAAGTTAGAGTGTGAACTCCCCCTAGATATGTGCATCCATGTAATATATGGATTGGGCAACATGATGCACACTTTGTGGTTATTTCAATGGAAATGTTCATACTTTAACTTGAATCCAAAGTATGCAACTAATACTATAATGAATATGCATACATACCTTGGGTTTTCCAATTTTCAATGCGATGAGACTAATCAAAGATATTCTAACTAAACAAGTTAGTCTTGATATAAGATTTGCCATTAATAACAATATCGCATAAGGGGATAAACTTAATATTAGATTTGTCATTAATACGAGATTAGATTTGTCATTAACACCAAAACCATAACTAATGAAGGTTGAACTTACACCCTAGAGGTCAGGATCATTTCTATAGGGGTCACAATCACTCCTCTAGAGATCAGGACCACTCCCATAGAAGTCATGACCTCTTAAGACCACTCACTGAAAAGTCACAACCATCCTCAAAAGGTTAGGACCACTCCCACAGAGGTCACTGTTGGGGAACGCGGTATGCTACGCTAGCACAAATTAAAATTTCTACCGCATAACCAGAAAAGCTACTCGCAAGAAAGGGATCACAGATTGGATTACCACTAGACGCGCAGTTGCGGAATCCTTCGCGCGTTGGTGTCGCGGATCGTCCTCGCGCGGATCGTCCTCGCCGTGGATCGCCCTCGCTGCGGATCGCCCTCGCCGTGGATCGTCCTCACCACGCCGCAGAGTAGCAAATGTCACCACAGCAGATCCACCGTCCGGGATGGAACGCCGCGTGCGTCGATGCAAGCACCGCGTCGCTTCGACAAGGGTAATGAGAGGTGGAGGTTAGGTTACGGGCGTGAGCAATAGCATGCACGCCCACCCTTCTCCTCTCCTTATATAGCCACGCGAAACCCTAAGCCAGGCCCATCGGTAGCGTTAAGCCCACGAGGTCCATTAATTACGGATCCAATCCGATTAATGCGTCCCCACCGTTAAGTGTGTGACCAGAGGTTCATGTACATTTGGACATAGATTCGAAAACCCTTTTTCCAATCCAATAGTAGCGCAGCGGTTCATGCGAGCATGCCAACTCCCAAACGCATATGATCAAATCGGATAGAACCTTTCAAAAGTACTCATGTAGTAATCCCTTTGCCAAACTATATGAAGATCGAACTCAAGGCGAGAAGTATGTCATCCTTTGATAGTTCAATCCATCTCTCGTATCCGTGATATATTAATAAGTTGTGATTGACTTCTCAATCACGGCATGGCCATGCACTTCCTTAATCATATCACACGAGTGGCCTAGACATATATCTCCGCTTACCTTTGAGTGGCAAATTCCATCTTGATCGCCCACTTCCTCTCGCACATTTCATAGCAAACATGAAGGCTACCTTTATAACTATCCGGTTAGGGAATAGCGTTTGGTGGCCCCAAGGTAAACTATTACACATGTAGGAATGTGACAATCTCAGTCTAAGGATCATACATCCACTATGTATGAGATACACTGATGACACATAAGAATGTAACATTCTCGCGATGTCCCATTTCTAGTCTATCTAACCCATGTTCTTCATCATGAGTTCACATGTATTGATGATATCTCCATATCCTATGATCTATGAAACATAATCATCGATCAATACATGTCTGATCTATTCATCGTCGTCTATACGATGATACCCGATCGAGAGATACTTACGTAATTATATCAATAAGTAGAGAGTTTCATAAGCAAGTCACATACTTGCCGATCAATATAATGATATACATTCATTGGACCAATAATCATATTATTATTCATAAGCATAGTCATGTTACAATCATCTATATGACTGCCTCAAGGGCATAACACTAACAGTCACGACCACTTTGGGCAACGCCAAAACCACTCTAGGCAAGGCTAAGTCCACTCTAGGGCTCTACGACCACTCAACTCAAATTGCTCAAAAATAAAACAATCTTATTTCAAACTCAAACTTAAGCACCACAGGCTCAAATACTATCAATTACTCATCACAAATATGGGTAGACCACCATATGGTCTCTCAACAAGCATTGAAAGAGGACGAGGATGTCGACAGTTGTTTAAATGATGATGATGCCCCCGATGCACTGATGCCTGATGCGTGGAATAGACATGACCTAGGGGGCTTGGTTGTAAGTGATGGCACTATTTCCCATGGTAGTTTGGGCAAAATGTGGTGCATGTTAATGCCATGTTTGTAGATAAGTTAGCTTTGTAGGATGCCGTTAAATTATGGGCAAGTCAATGCAAAGGCAATTTAAGGTTGTGAAATGAAACAAAAAGCATTACATCGTGATGTGTGAGAAAATTGGGTGTCCTTGGTGTGTTCATGCCTAGAAACCAAAGTATAAAATGGACTGGATTGTGTCAAAGGTGCAGGACCACTCGTGTGTTCTGAGCAACATACTGCCAAAGCACTGCAACCTGACTTTTTTCATTGCAAAAGTGATGTACAAAGAGATCGTCGACGACATCTAAGCAGTACACATAATGCTAACCACTGAGCAGAGGTACAAATACAAGATCAGTTATGCAAAGACCTGTAGGGTGAAGTAGAATGCAATAGAGAAAAGGTTCAACATGTTTGAGTTGGCCTGTGACAATCTCCCTTGGCTACTTGAAGTGCTAAGGGATAGAAAGCCTAGACCATACATCAGGATAAGGTTTTGGAAAAACCAAAGGAGTACATGATAATGCAACAGGCTTTCCTTGCATTTTGTGCCCACATTGATGCCTTCCATCACTATTGCCTACTCATGTGCATGGATGGTTCTTTTCAAAAAGTACAACAGATTTTAATAAGAATGGGCATGGATGCCAAAAAACAGATCCTTCCCATGGTTGTTGCATTTGTGGAGAGTAAGAACTTCGATAGTTGGTTATGGTTCTTTAGACACCTGACGGATACCCAGGATAGGGGTACCCTCGGCGGCCCAGGGGAAGCGTTTAGGCCGTCGGGCCTCGAGCGGAAGGCCCTACGTGGGGGCACACGGCCTCCGACCGGCCAGCCCCTCGAAGGACGGTCCAACCGTCGCAGTGGGTCGGAGGCCTCCGACCAGTCCTCGCGGCCGACCGGGAAGCTGACCGACCGGTCCGCTCAAAGGCACTCGGCTCCTGACCGGGCCATCCGACCAGGCGCTACCAGGCGGGCGCCCCCGAACTACAGAAGCGTCGACTCAAGGGTACCCGGTCGGCTGCCCGACCGGGCAGCGACTCGAGCGGCGCCAACCACCTCCATCAAGAGATAGGCGTCGAATCACAGAGACCAGTCCCGCCGGTTGCCCATCGAGCTGACCCGGCGGCTCGTCGCGACCAAGCCAAGACAGGGCGCCGTGCGCCCTCCCGAGGCAGTCCCCGGAGGCGGACGCGTCCGACGTCACCGCCTGACACTATGCAGAGGGCAGGTGCACTGCTTCCCGGAGGAGCAGATCGAGCCGTCATTCCGCCTCTGTACCAACCCGACACGAGACGTGCAACTGCCTGTCAGGGGACGACTCCAGCAACCTGACACCGAGGCAAACGACCAGACTCCTAGGCGTGGGGAGTCCCATCTATTTATTTTTTTATATATATATGTACGCATCCTGTGTATCGACCGGGCGGGCTACCTCCCCAGGCTATATAAGGGGAGGCGTGACCCTTCGGAGGGGGCGACCGAGCGAGCGAACGATCTGTAGCAGCGGCTGTGCATAGACACCCCGCAGAAACCTCCTCCCACATTTGTAATCCACAGAGCCCGCCGGAATCAATAAAGTCCGACCACCGCACGAACTGGAGTAGGGACATTCGGCCCGAACCAGTATACATCTTGGACCCCTCGTCTGTTTTCTTTGGGTCTAACCATTCGGGGAACGGGGACGCGCGGCCCCTCGAGACTTACAAATTTATTTGCCGGCTTCATCAACGCCGCAAGCGGTTAGCGCGCCTGTAGGGCCTCACATCAAGGCATCTTCGGATCCCCAGTTTGCTTCCCTGATGGCTTCTCCCACCGACGGTAGCACCCTTGCGCCCGGGAGCCGAATCCGCTTCGGCTCCTTCGACTTCGTCGTCACCACGGCAGGGGAGCTCGACTTCGCTCCTGCCACGCCTCAGAGCCAGGCCCCCATTGGGTGCCTGGACTCCACCATCCGCGCCCTCGACAACCTTCGACTCGGGCGCCCAGACGGCTTCGGTCGGAGCCCGCACGACCAGCGCCTGCAGAAGCGACGATCGGCTCTGTGGCCGGCCTCCTTCCACGAAATACTGGAAAGTTCCTCCGGCGGCGACTCCGACCCCGCCACGGAGCAGTCGTCGGAGGGACCGTACTCTCATGAGTGCAACGTGGCCGACGCGGCCGGCCTGTCGCCCGCCACTTCCCCGAGCCAGGAAGCCCACCACCGGCGCTCCGAAGCGCCAGAGGCGGGACGTCATCACGACCAGCTTGGTCTCCCATCGTCTCCGCGGGCGAAGCTCCAACCGACAGCGAGAGCTGGCTGCTGCGCGCGCCGATTTCGGTAGGCAACGGTCGACCTCCCGGGTTGAGCCAACTCGCGCCACCACCGGCGCCCGTGGCCGCCGCGTCGTAGCTGCGCAAGTCAAGGCCAGTGCGACAATCGGCGGAGGAGCCGCCACCGCCCGCTTCCCTCGCTTAGCGAGAACTTTCGCCATGCCAAGATGTTACTCATGGCGTCCACGAGCCCAGCGAAGCTCGAGGCAAGGGCTACCTACCGCACCTCCGGAGCTGATAGAAACCGCCGCAGCAATGCGTCGCCGGACCTCGGCACCCACCATTCTTGGTCCCATTCGGGCCGCCAGAGCCAACCTCGCCGCGACCCCGAGAAAGTCGCACCGCAGTTGGAGCAGCCACAGGCCTCCTACACCCCGGTGCGACAGCGTCTCGGGGAACGCCGCGACTGTCGCCACACCCTCGACGCCCGCAGGAGGCCTGCCATCCATGCGGCCCACTCGCAGGTCGCGGACAGCGGTCGCCGTCGCGACCGCAGTCCGAGCCCGGAAGGTCCCGGGCCGCAAGCATTCTCCCGGGAAATCCGCCGCGCGGATTTCCCCGCCCGATTCCGGGCACCCGTCAACATAGCCAAGTACACGGGGGCTACGAACCCCGGCGTTTGGCTCGAAGACTACCGGCTCGCCTGTCGAGCCGGCGGAGCCAATGATGACCTGTTCATCATCCAGTACCTTCCCATTTATCTGGCGGACTCGGCCCGAGCCTGGCTCGAGTACCTGCCCGCCGGAACCGTAAGGAACTGGGCCGACCTAAAGAACGTTGTCGGAATTTCTGGCACCTAAGCGCCTCAGGAACTCTGGGACCTCAAAAAGGCAGCGGCGGGAGAAACGCCCGGATTACATCCGACGCTTCTCCAAGAAGGTAATGAGCTCCCGGACATCACGACGCCGACGCCGTTGGAGCATTCATCTACGCGACGACTCGCAGGCCTTGGTTCAAGCCGGGCCGCCAAGCCCAGACCACTATGAGCCGCCGACATCGCCACTCAACCACGCCCGGCGAGGAGGCCGTGGGCGCTATCTTCGACAAGGGAAGGCTAAGCGGAGCTCGCCCCGAAGCCAGCCGCTTTTCCGACCACTCCGACAAACGGAGGCGAAGGGAAAGCAGTCCGCGAGACCACGTGGTTCGGCCGACCGCCCGCTTGCGCGAAAGCGGCGGCAACCGCCCGACCACTTCGAGAAGATGATGGAAAGCCCGTGTCCGCACCACGGGTATCCTGGCTACACAAGTACGGATCAAGTCTCGAGGCGTTTCTCTCAGAACCCCGCATACCGCGGGCAAGGGAGAAAGCGACCCGACACCGGAAGCCGGGGAGGAGAAGGCAGACGCCGGGTTCCCGGAACCCGACGGGTGTCTCATGATCTTCGGCGGTCCAGAGTGCTACGCCGACAAGCGGCGGCAGAAACTCGCCTACCGCGAGGTACACACGGTGACCCCCGCGGTCCCGAAGTACCTCCGGTGGTCGGAGTTCCCGATCACCTTCGATCGGGCGGATCACCCCGACCACGTCCCACACCCGGGGAGGTACCCACTCGTCGTCGACCCCATCGTGGGGTCAAAGCGCCTCACGAAGGTGCTTATGGACGGCGGCAGCGGCCTCAACATCCTGTATGTTGAGACTCTCGAAGCCCTGGGGATCTCCCGCTCGACCCTGCGACCAAGCAAGGCGCCTTTCCATGGTGTCATCCCTGGTCGGCAGGCTTACCCCCTCGGGCAGGTCGACCTGCCCGTTACCTTTGGGACGCCCGAGAACTTCCGCACCGAGAACCTCACATTTGAGGTTGTGGAGTTCCCGGGCTCCTACCATGCCATTCTGGGGAGGCCATGCTACGCCAAGTTCATGGCAATCCCCAACTACACCTACTTGAAGCTGAAGATTCCGGGGCCACGCGGCGTCATCACCGTGGCCTCATCTTTCCAGCTCGCTTTCAAGCTAAATGGCAAGCGATTCTGAACCGCCTCAGCGGTCATCGCGTCTGCGGAGCTCGGTACCTTTCGGAGGGAGGCTTCGGGGTCCGTCCCTCCTCCAAAGAAGTCGGGGCCGGATCCTTCGAGTCCCCGAAGACACGAAGAGGATCGCGGTCGACCTCAAGACCAAGACCGTGCGGGTAGGGTCCGCCCTCCCCGCCAAATAGGGAAGCGCGCTCGCCGGCTTCCTACAGGCAAACCGTGATGTCTTCGCGTGGAAGACCTCCGACATGCCGGGCATCCCGAGGGAAGTCGCCGAGCACACTTTGAACATCCGACCCGGCGCAAGGCCGGTCGCCCAGCGCCTGCGCCGTTTCGACGAAGAGAAGCGCAGGCTCATAGGGCAAGAAGTAGCCAAGCTTTCGGAGGCAGGGTTCATCAAAGAGGTACGCCACCCCGAGTGGCTTGCCAACCCTGTCCTTGTAAAAAAGAAATCCGGGCAATGGAGGATGTGCGTTGACTACACCAGCCTGAATAAGGCGTGCCCCAAGGACCATTTTCCTTTGCCTCGGATCGACCAGGTCATTGATTCCACCGCCGGGTGCGAATCGCTCTCCTTTCTGGACGCCTACTCAGGCTATCACCAGATTCCGATGAAAGAGTCCGACCAGCTCGCGACTTCTTTCATCACTCCCTTTGGCTCGTTTTGTTACTTGACGATGCCCTTCGGGCTAAAAAACGCTGGCGCCATCGCATCAACATTGCATGTATGATCGCCGGCGACCAAATTGGACGAACGTCGAGTATCGTCGGCGACATCGTCGTCAAAAGCGCAAAAGGCGCGACCTCCGCCGACCTCGAGGAGACTTTGCGAACCTCCGTGTTCCGCATCAAGCTCAACCGAAAGTGCGTTTTGGGGTCCCCAAGGGGAAGCTTCTCGGCTTCATGATATCCGAGCGCGGCATCGAGGCTAATCCGGTGAAGGTCTCGGCGATCATGAGGATGGGCCCGATTGACGACCTGAAAGGGGTCCAGAAGCTGACAGGGTGCCTCGCAGCTTTGAGCCGTTTCGTGTCTCGCCTCGGCGAGCGCGGGATGCCGCTTTACAAGCTGCTCAGGAAATCCGACCGCTTCAGTTGGACGCAAGAAGCCTAGGAAGCCCTTGACCGACTGAAGGCATTTCTGACGACGCCCCCGGTCCTCACCGCGCCCTCGCCATGCGAGCCCTTGCTCCTCTACGTTGCCGCCACGACCCAGGTCGTGAGCGCGGCACTCGTCGTCGAGCGGGTGGAAGAAGGCCGCGCCCTCAAAATACAGCGACCGGTCTACTTCATCAGTGAGGTCCTCTCGGAATCCAAAGCCCGCTACCCACAGGTACAGAAGCTACTCTACGCGGTGCTGATCGCGAAGAGGAAGCTGATCCATTACTTCGGCCAACACCCCGTCTCCGTTGTGACTTCCTCGCCCATCGGTGAGATCGTCCGCAACCGCGACGCCTCCGGGCGGATCGCCAAGTGGGCACTCGAGCTCAACGACCACGACATTTCGTTCGTCCCCAGGACGGCCATCAAATCTCAAGCTCTTGCGGACTTTGTTGCGGAATGGACCGAAGCCCAGGCGCCTCCAGCGCTCGAGGACCCCGAATACTGGACAATGTATTTCGATGGGTCCTACACGAAGAACGGGGCCGGCGCGGGAGTCGTCCTCATTTCCCCACTCGGCAACAAGCTCCAGTATGCCGTCCGGCTGCTCTTCGACGCTACGAACAACACCGCCGAATATGAGGCCCTTATCAACGGCCTCCGGATCGCCGCCGACCTCGGCGTGCGGTGGCTTTACGTTTTCGGCGACTCTAAACTAGTGGTCGACCAGGTCATGAAGGCCTCGGAGCCCCGGGACCCACGCATGGCAGCATACTGCCACGAAGTACGCAAGCTGGAGGAGAAGTTCAAGGGGTTCGAGCTCCACCACAGCTACCAACGCAATAATGACGAGGCCGACTACCTCGCCAACCTCGCCTCCGGCAAGGGGCCTGTCCCGGCCGGGATCTTCGCTCACGACCTCGCCCGGCCGTCCATCCGGCCGGACCAGATCCGAGCAGGCGGCCCGACCGCGGGCTCGGCCGACCGACCGGTCAAGGGCGCCATTCGACTCAGTCGGGCGTGCTCATGACCAATCAGACCGAGGGGCCCTACGTCGATCGTTTGACGGCAGGGACCCTTCCCCCGGATCCGACCGAGGCCCGGCGCCTCGCTCGGCGAGCCAAGTCCTTTGTTTTGGTCGGCAAAGACCTTTACAAAAGGAGTCCCTCCGGGGTCCTCCAGAAATGCATCCTCGCCGATCAGGGCAGGGAGCTGCTGCTCGGTATCCACGGCGGGGTGTGCGGCCATCACGCGGCACCGCGGTCTCTTGTAGGTAAGGCCTTCCGCCAAGGTTTCTACTGGCCGACCGCCGTGGCCGATGCCGAGCAAATCGTCCGCACCTGCGAAGGGTGCCAATTCTTTGCCCGGCAGACACACCTTCCAGCCCAAGCCCTCCAGACGATCCCCATCACATGGCCATTCGCGGTCTGGGGGCTTGACCTACTCGGGCCCTTCAAAAAGGCGCCCGGCGGCTTTACGCACCTCTTTGTCGCGGTGGACAAGTTCACCAAGTGGATAGAGGCGAAGCCAGTCGCCACTATCACGTCCGCTCAAGCGGCCGACTTCTTCCGCGGCATCGTCTACCGATTTGGGGTCCCAAACTCCATCATCACCGACAACGGCACGCAGTTTACGGGGAAGGAATTCCTCGAATTCTGCGACGACTTCAATATCCGCGTCGACTGGGCGTCCGTCGCTCATCCGCAGACCAACGGCCAGGCCGAAAGGGCGAACGGCATGATCCTGCAGGGGCTCAAGCCGCGAATCTTCAACCGGTTGAAGAAGTCGGCGGGACGATGGGCCGCGGAGCTGCCCTCCGTCCTTTGGAGCCTAAGGACCACTCCGACCCGGTCGACCGGGTTCACGCCATTCTTCTTGGTGTTTGGCGCCGAAGCTGTCCTACCGACCGACCTGGAATACGGCGCCCCAAGGCTGCAAGCCTTCGACCAAGCCCGGGGGCTCGACTTGCACCAGGACGCCGTCGGCCGGCTCGACGAGCAATGGCGCGCCGCCGTCCTCCGTCGACCAAGTACCAACAAGCGCTGGCATTATCAAAAGTCGCCCGGTCGCGGGCGCGCTTTCAACGTGGCGACTTGGTCTGCGCCAAGTCGATCCAACGTTGGGAGGCACAACTTTACGCCGCCATGGGAGGCCCCTTCACCATAGCGTAAGTGATCCGACCCGGCTTATCGACTCAAGGACGCCGACGGCAACGTTGTTTCGAACGCCTGGAACATAGAGAAACTCAGGCAGTTTTTTCCCTAAAGTACCAGCTCTCGTGTCGCGTTCCTTCTTTGCTCAGCGCGGCGAGAAGCGAGCCGCCGCGACGGGGGCTAGTGCACCACGCGGTTTCCTGTCGCGATACCCAGGCAGTTCAAGACACCTTGAAGGGACCCCTTCTACCCGGTCGCTGCGGCCAGCGCCCTAAAAATTCTGGCGGTTTCTTCCTGGCTACGACCATTAAAGCGGCGAATCAAGAGCGAGACAAAAGCTGCGCCAAGGCGGTCTGCAGCCGTCGCGCAAAAGACCTAATGATTTTTGCACGAGCAAACGACTACAGGCGAACACCGATCACAGGAAGAAAACATAGGGAATGAAACATTACAAGCATCCAGAGGAATACGTGAGGTCCTGACAAGGCGAAGCATTCGTCCAAAAACCAACCACCCAGAAACAAGAAAGAGTGCAAAATCGCCGTCTGCGACGGAGGACGCCCTCCTCCCGGTGCAGGGCGCTTCGGCCAGACTGGCGGTCCGGGCGAGTGCGACACCAACCCCTAGGGATCTGGCCCGAAGAAGGCGTCGTCTTCCTCCTCCCCAGAGCTCCCTCCGGCCCCGGCCTCGTCGTCCGTGACCTCCGGTGCAGTGGCGACGCCACCATACCGCCGCATCCGGACCTCGCTCGCGCGCTGGGGCGGCTCGCCTCGGATGTCGGCGATGGTCGCCGCCGCGTCGAAGGAGTCCGCATCGGTGGCGCAAAGACGCCCGACCGTACTCGCCGTCAGGCGACCCACCTCCGTCGCCAGCCAGTGAGCGTTCTTGGAGGGCCCCCGGGAGGTCCTCGAGTGCCTCGGCCGCTCGGGTGAGGCCAAAGGCGTACTGCACCACGGTGGGCTGAACCGGTTCGTTCAGCGCCACCCCGAGCGGCCGTAGGCTCCGCCCCATGCTCTCGTAGGCAGGGCGAAGCATGGAGAGGAGCACCGCGCGCGTGGAGTCGAAATCCTCCTGCACCCGGGCAATCTCCGCCTCGGCGGCGTCGGCATGCGCCCGTTGGGCCGCCGCTTCGTCCTCGATGGACTCTACCCGCGCCCGCAACGCCGTCACTTGCGCATCGAGGCGGCGAGACCCTACCGATACCGGTCGGCGTCTTGACGCACTAAGCGCGTCGACCATGCTTTCGCCGCTTCGGTCCCTCGGCGAGCCGCTTCCCCTGGGAGCCCGACTTCCGCGGCGTCAGAGGCGGGCGGCAGATGGCGGCGGCAGGGGCCGTCGGACACGCAAACAAGGGGGGTCAAGAACGCAACTCGGCTACCGAGACCAACTCCACCGCTAAAGCAACTAGCAAGGGGCCTACCCGCGGCGAGGGCTCCAGATGAAGAACCGCGGCGAGGGTAGGTCAAGCCCACCCCCCGCCGCCGTGCCAGAGGAGCCCCCCTGCGCTCGGGGCCTCTTCGGGGACGAGCCTCCGGGGTCCGCCTCCGCCACCCGTTTCCCCGCTCTCCTGTCGTCTCCCCCGCCGCTGGCCATCGCGATCAAGGAAACCCTTCCGAAAGGCGCTCGGGAGGCGAGGAAGAGGAGAAGGTCTCAGCGTCTGGGGCGAATGACAATTGCCGCTGCCTCGCGCACGTATTTATAATGGCGGTTCCGCGCGGTCGGAAACCGCCACCGCATCGGGCGGTCCGCGGACTCCCCCTGACGCGTCCACCGTTCGATGCTCCGACGCGACGGGCATTAAAATCCCACTCCGCATTAATTACGACGAAGCGACACGGGCGAGAAAGGACGCCGCTTCGCCTCGCCCGACGCGCCGGTCTCTTCCGCCAGCGCCGATTATCGGCACTCTCGGGACCGCGCCCGCCAATAAACCCCGAAGAACCGACCCAAACAGATAAGTCCCCTCATTCCCGATCTCTTTTACAGTTATTTCGAAGGAACAGCAATACGCGCCGACCGCAGCCTGGTCGCCGTGTATTGCTCGGGGGCTCGGGGGTAATAACGTCCGTTTTCATACGGGTTGGCAGCCCGACCGACCACTCGGCTCCTTTAGCGGGTAACCCGTCCAACCCAAAGCGCCGCGGCCCACGCCCCAGCGGCTACGGCTCCGAAGTGGTGCTTTGCGGTAAAAGGCTACCCGCGCGGTGCGAGCCACAAGTCGGTCGGGAGATGGCATCATCCGCATTTACACGGGACGGCGGTGGGACCGGCCGCTCGGCTCCCTTAGCGAGTAACCCGTCCAACCCAAAAGCGCCAGCGAACGGCTGGCTGACCGACCACTGCTTCCGGGCAAAGTTGCCCGTCCCGACCGAACACTCGACCTCGCCCGGTACGGTTCCGGTGGCGCCTTGCGGCAACGGCCACCTGCACGATACGAGCCACAAATCGGTCGGAGCCACTCTCCCCCCGCGCTAAGCACAAGAGACAAACCCCGGTCCATTACATATCAAGATCCTTTACATTTTGCAGAGATTACAATGTCTGACATTATTCGTAGCTCCCATGAAGGATGCCGAGCGGCGGTACCCGGTCGGCGATCACGCGGGCATGAGGCTCGGCCTGGAGCGCGAAGCGCTCGACCTCCTCATCGGTCCGGTTCCTGGCGACCCCACTGCTAACCTTCTCCAGATCGATACCGTTGTAGAAGGACATGGCGTTAACCAGCGTAGAGGTGGCTCCCATGGCGGCACTCATCCTCATCGACTTCTCGACGTGCTCAAGACACGAGCCACTTCGATCATAGCGCCGGTGCCCCGACGACCCTAAGCGATCGGTGCGAGCGGCCGCCGACCTTCCCCAAGGTCGCCAGCTCGGCGACCAGCTCGTTCCGATCGCTCTCCATCTTCTCCCGCCCCGACCGAGCCTCCGCCTCCGCCGCGACCGCAGCATTGCGCTCCTCCACCGCCAGTCGCCGCGCCTCGGCAACCTCACCAAGATTCTTCTGCAATTCTGAAGACGAAGGCAAAGGATCAGAAGAGCGCACTCGGCGACACTGCCCCCCAAATTGACCCGAACAACAAACGTCCTACCGGCCGACGAGGCGGTCATCGCAACGAGCTCGGTCCGGGCCTCCTCCTCGAGTTTCTTCGCCGCCACAGCCTCTGCCTGGGCAACAACCCTGGCATTATTGGCTTCCGCCAAGAGGGACTCCAGCTCGGTCACTCTCGACCGCGAGGACTGGCCCAACCGACGCTCCTCCTGCAGGACGTTGGCCATCTCGTTCATCGCCCGACGAGCCTCCTCCGCCGCCAACCGCTCGCGCGCCGCCGCTTCACGGGCCTCGTCCCGACTCAAACTGGCCGGTCGGCCCTCCTCCGCGGCCGTCTTATGACCGTGCAGACGACGAAGGAACCCGGACTTGCCCCCGAGCGCTCCTGCAGACGCTGCAAACAGCCGACGCATGTCACCACAGGCCCCAGCAAAATTCAACAGGACGGGAAAGTCCCGAGCCCAACTTACCAAGCTGGCCGGGTCGACCCCGCCGGCGATGGCATCCAGCACTCCGCCGGAGATTTCGAGGAGCCGACCCAGGCTCGCCCGCATCTCCTCCACTCCAACCTTGGTCCGCCTGGAACCCTCCTCCGAGATCCCGATCCCGTACTCAGGCCGTCGTCCGGCATGAACGGCGCCTCACCAGCGGGTCGCCGCCCGCCAGACATCAGATGGCCGGTGGCGACGCCGGGACCCCATGTCGCTCCGGCGGCTCGCTCACCGGCGACCACAGCACCGCCGGCAACGCCCATCGACGCCGCCGCTGTCCTCGACGGCTCCTCTTCCGCCCGCCCGGCGGCGGCAAAGCAGAACCTCGAGGCTAAGATTGTCGATAACACGACCGAGCGGTGATGCGGGTCCGTCCGCCGCCGCCCGCCCCGGTCCCGGCGATAATCGCTCCGGCCGACGCGCCTTTCGCCCGTCGCCCTGCTGCCGCTCGCGCACGGCCGCATGCGCATCGCCGCAAGCGTCGTCGCCACGAAGCGCTAACGACGCCGCGCCGCTTGTCGGCCGGACGGCGCGTCCCCATCCTCCGCTAGTGGAGCTCGAGCGGCAGTTCGGTGGTAACTCCACCGCCCGCCAAATTTTTCTTCAAAAATCCACAGAGTCAAATGTCGCTCAGAACGAGTCAGCGAAACGACAAAATGCAGACAAACAAGGCGAAACTAACCGCGCCGAGCGGACGCTGAATAGCCGCGCTCTCTTCGCCGGTCTTTCCGGCGAAGAAGGACCGTCTCCCCTTTCCCCCGGGGACGCCTCGCCGGCGCTTTAAGGGTGCCGCGGCGAGACCCGCCTCGGCGCCCTCAAGCAGTCTTCGCTCGGCGACAAATTGAAGTCGTACTCTCGTCTGGTCGTCAACCTCTCCGCCGATACTGGAGGATGAACCCGCGCCGGCCGTGGAAACCATGGTCGACTCGGACACGTCCTCGCCGCGCGCGGACGCCGCCAGGCGCGTCTCCCTCTTCTCCTTCCTCCGATTCTCCCGGCGCTCTTTACGAGCGGACTCCAACAGCTCGATCTTCTTACGGGCCTCCGCCTTCACCTCCTTCTCCCCCGGCAACCACGCCCGGGAAGATGCTCCAAGTAAGCCCTGAAAGGGGGTAGCGATTCAAGCCCGGATCAAGGCGCGAGGGGTCGGGACAAGGGGTGCAGGGGAAACGAAGGGGGCCGCCCAATTACCAAATTTGGGCGATTCTCCGCCGAGAAGGGCTCGGGGGCGCCGCCTGCCGCCACGGTGGCCTTCACGGTCAAGACGGCCCTCACCCGGGCGTCTACCTCGGTCGAAGGGAGGTCCAAGCACTCCATCCTCATGGGGTCCGATGCCCCCTCGTATTCGAACATCGGGCGAGGCCGGTCCATGAGGGGTTGCACGCACCTCGCCATGAACGCGCGGGCGACGACCTCGCCCGTCAGGCCTCGCCTCTTCAAGCCCGCCAGCTGCTCCAGAATCACCTCCATCTTTCTCTTCTCCTTCGCGTCCGGCGGGCGGCTCCATTCGGGTATCGACGCGGGTCGCCTCCCGGTGAAGACCGGGGCGCTGTCCCCTACATTCCGGATGTAGAACCATTCGGGGTGCCACCCTCGGTTCGACGAAGGCAGCTTCAGGTCGATGTACTCCGGCGACCGGTTGGACCGAAGTTGGATGGCGGCGCCTCCGATCGACGCCAGCGACGCACCCGCCGATTTCCCCTTCAGCGGCCGCGTGAGGAAGAAGTATTTCTAGAGGGCCCAGTGGGGTTCGATCCCTAGAAAGGCCTCGCATAGCGTGATGAAGATTGCAACGTGCAGCACACCGTTGGGATTCAGATGATGAGCCTCCACCTTGTAAAAGTGGAGGAGCCCGCGGACAAAGGGGCGAAGAGGAAGGCCGAACCCACGCTCGAAGAAGGGCGCGAGGACGACGATCTCGCCGTCACCGGGCTCCGGGACCACGGCGCCCGTCGGCACCCTCCACCGAGACACCTCGCGCGGGGGAAGGAACCGCTTCCTCGCCAGGCCAAGCACGCGAGCCTCGAGCATGGTGCATTCCGGCCATGTCATCTTTGGAAGACGGGGATCGGCCGGTGGGGAGGCGGCGGCGGCGGTGAGTCCCTCACCTAGGGTTTTCGGCTCCCCTCACTGTCGCCCGCGTTTTTTCTTTTTTTCCTCTCTTGCAGCGAACGACGATGCAGCACGGGCGAATCCGCCCGGTGGTCGCCCCTCCTCTGGCTTATAAGGGACACCGCGAGCCCCGACCGCGCACGCGCCAGCCGGACGGGCGAAATTACGAAAGGAGGCGGCACGCGACCCGCCCCCTCAACCGTCACGACGGTTCAACGGTATGCCGCCTCGATCCTCGATCACCCTCGCATCAATTTCTCGCAGGTCGGCAACCAGGCAGGAAAACCTCGCGTCGGGCAGAGTAGCGTCCGGCTCCTTGAGCCTGTCCCCGACCCCGAAGGGCCGTCCCCCGACAGAGAAAGGACGCGCCGAGACCGTTACGGCCCCAGAGGCCACGGAAGGCCTCACTGGCTTTCGCTCGGGGCTCGACCAAGTGCTGGGGGCCCGAACGCCCCTCCACCAAGTGGATGCACGCACTGCCCCGAGCGCGAAATCGAGCGAGGGACGAGGGTAAGGTGAGCTCCCAGTGGGCCTCTAGTTGGGTCGGCGGACGGCCCAATCACCTTCCCTCGTGTTCGAGACCATACTTCACACTCTCCGCATGAGCCGTCCGACGGTGTGACGGTATGCCGCGGTCGGCCGGGCGGCTCGGGTCGATACGGGATCGAGTAAAGAAAGGTTCTCATGGGTCGCCCCCAGTGGGTCGGACGCCCGCAACGGGATAACGTCCGCTCGGATATGGTTCTCCTTTCGGGAAGCCACCAGGGGCCACTCGTACATACCCGTTAGCAGCTCGCACGAGCACGGCGTTCAAGCCAACGTACGGCAAACGCGCGCTTGCTCACCCCCTCCAGGTCCCACACCTGCGGACGGGGCGTATTCGTGGGAACCACGGTCGACGCCCTGGCTCGACGAAGAGCGCGGGGCGGACGCCTCCATCTCTCTCCGGCGAGATATCGGCCTCGCAGGTAAATCGGAATCGCAGCGCAAAACGGGCACCCCGCTGCAGGGTAAGCCCCGACCACTCTCCGACCGCCGGGGCTCGGGGCTCCATCACCGGATCTTCGCGCGCAAGGCGTTAGCAGAATAGCCCGTCCGGTCGAACATCAACCGCCAAGGAGTCCACCTCCGCTCGATTGAACGCTTGCCGGGGCTCAGGCAATTACGACCAAGAACACGCATCAGGAGAACCCCGGCCAGCTCTCGGACACGCCGGGGCTCAAAGACTCCATCCACCGGATCGCCGCGCGCCCGGCGGGGCCGACAGGACTTGGCCGACCGGGCGTCAGAAACCGCGGACACCGATCGACCGGTCCAAAGGCGTCGAAGGCCCGACCAGTTCAAAGCAGCAGGCAAGGCCAGCCCCCGGCCGGCTCTCCGATCCGTCCGAGGGCTCGGGGGCTATTGACGGATACCCAGGATAGGGGTACCCTCGGCGGCCCAGGGGAAGCGTTTAGGCCGTCGGGCCTCGAGCGGAAAGCCCTACGTGGGGGCACACGGCCTCCGACCGGCCAGCCCCTCGAAGGACGGTCCAACCGTCGCAGTGGGTCGGAGGCCTCCGACCAGTCCTCGCGGCCGACCGGGAAGCTGACCGACCGGTCCGCTCAAAGGCACTCGGCTCCTGACCGGGCCATCCGACCAGGCGCTACCAGGCGGGCGCCCCCGAACTACAGAAGCGTCGACTCAAGGGTACCCGGTCGGCTGCCCGACCGGGCCAGCAGCTCCGAACGAAGCGCCAACCACCTCCATCAAGAGACAGGCGTCGAATCACAGAGACCAGTCCCGCCGGTTGCCCATCGAGCTGACCCGGCGGCTCGTCGCGACCAAGCCAAGACAGGGCGCCGCGCCCTCCAGGCGCGATCCGGGCCGGACGTCGGCGTCACCCACCGCCCGACACTATCACGAGGGCGGTGCGCCGCTTCCGGAGGAGCGGTCGAGCCGTCATTCCGCCTCTGACCAACCCGACACGAGACGTGCAACTGCCTGTCAGGGGACGACTCCAGCAACCTGACACCGAGGCAAACGACCAGACTCCTAGGCGTGGGGAGTCCCATCTATTTATTTTTTTATATATATATGTACGCATCACTCATGTATCGGCCGGGCGGGCTACCTCCCTGAGCTATATAAGGGGCGTGACCCTTCGGAGGCGGCAGAAGCGGCGAACGATCAGAGGCGTACTGTGCATAGACACCCATGAAACCTCCTCCCACATTTGTAATCCACAGAGCCCGCCGGAATCAATAAAGTCCGACCACCGCACGAACTGGAGTAGGGACATTCGGCCCGAACCAGTATACATCTTGGACCCCTCGTCTGTTTTCTTTGGGTCTAACCATTCGGGGAACGGGGACGCGCGGCCCCTCGAGACTTACAAATTTACTTGCCGGCTTACCGAACGCCGACAACACCTCAAGGTTATAATCATTTGTGAATGCCCAAACATTTACATAATACAGCACCGGCATGAAAGGTTGCTTAAGGCCATCAAAAAGCTACAAAAAGATCCAGATGAACCTTTTCTTGTCATGATTTGTGAAATTCTTGGTGTGTGTGACACCTGAGGGCCAATTTTTTTTCAAGTAATTCAAGATTATGAGGCTAATGAACTTGTTCAAGAGATTGTGTAAGCAAAACCAATAGAGAAAGTTCGATGAACTTTGAGAAAAGCTTGATGAGTTCACCATCAAACATGTCGAGGACAATAATAAACAACCTGTTGGAAACACATCTGATGTACCGAAAAGCTTGATGTCGTTGCCCAAGATTGACCCGTCCAAGTTGATAAGGAGGACAGCTTGGAACATCAAATATTTCTTGTATTGGATCAAGGCTGAGCCAGTGGAGAAGTGGGCATTGCTTTACAATACCAACGTGCAAGGTGTGGTGTAATGGCAGCCAATCTAGTCGAGGTGTACAATAGGATGATCAAGGGCTGTGCAGCTTGCCCCTTGTTGCAATCGTCAATGGTATATTGCTTGGTAAAATCAATGATTTTAGAGAAAGACATTGTGCTGTTGCATTAGTGATGTTGAATGCATAGGCATCCTATTGTACCAAGATGACAGAGTGCATGGACGAAAAGAGCGAGAAGGTCATGGATCAATATACCATATCTGCTCTTACTGCATTGCTTGGAAATAGGGTCATCGGAGCACCCGATTGCTGGTCCCCATCAGGCCCTAAACAACAATCACCAGTGGCCCATCAACCCAAGTGGAGTCGGTGACAGGGACACAGATAGGGTTAGGACGTGGATAGTGAGATGGGAGGGGATGCACAAGTAGATCACTAGTACCATGCGTGGTATGTCTTTTATTACACAACATAGTATAAATGTGGATGATGTGATTGTTGTACTGCATTATACTGTACAATTCTGCATGTTATGTTGTTTCTCTTGGCGCTTGGGTCCCTTAGTCAGCATCGCGACAATGGGCATGCAACGTAATTCTTAGTTTTACATCCACTAGTAACTACAACATAGGGCATGCTACTCAATTCCCAGCTTGTTCTGCCCTAGTCAGCACCATGACACAAGGGGCTTGCAACATGAATCTCACTATTACTACTAGACATCTCCCCTACTTAGTGAGAATTGACAACATCATGCCAGCTTGTTTCATGCTGAATAGATAACACTCCGACCAGCAATTTTCAGACCAAAGAGACAATACTCTACCTCCTGATGTTCAAACTGAAATGACTAGACCTTGGTTCCAGCACAATACATATCCATCAAGTCTGTCACTCACACTCGAGAGGGCCTATAAAATGTGCTTCCAGCCTTTTGGGTAGAAGTGACTATACCATGCAACCTTTTGAGTCTGAGTTGACAATATACACACACAACTTTTTCAATTGAATTGATAACTCGCTGAGCTATCCTATTCCAAAAGATTCCTTCTAGCAAGCACGAGATAGCTTTCATTCACCAAAATTTACTCCCTCAACACTACACTCTAACCGCCTATAAAACTAGGGGTATACTCCAGCACTGTAGGCAGGACTCCGTTCAAGTTAGTTTGGAGAACAGGGAGAGGAGAGGGAGAAGAGAGATAGAGGATAAGGGAGGTATGGGAGGCCACTTTGCCTGGTTTGGAGATGCTCCGAAAGTGAAAATGGCCTACGAAGAAGGTATGGACATATCTTGATAGTTCATACAAAAATGCTCCTGCACCACCAGAGCTTCCACACTTGCAGTGCAATTGTGATAACCCGACATGGATCATTTAATCTATACGTTTAAGTGAATGTGAAACATCAATATGTTGCATGTTTCATTTCAAGTATCATTGACTTTATGAGTGCATGGTAGCCGTCAGAGCGTTGCTACTTTTCCCATTGGATTGACTACTCAAAGAAGTACGACAAGGCATTCATTAGTAGAAATATATGTTGAACTACATAGTTGCACCTGATGTCCTCACTAGTTGGAAACAATACTCAACCGGAAGTAGGGGAGACAAGGGAAAGACACTGATGGTCCCTAATGTCCCTATTGCACTAAAGATTATTTCAGACTGCAAGAAGGCCCTCACCCACAATGGAGAGTACACAACCTCATTGCAAGCCAGACTTGATTTTCATACGTCAAGTATTTTTCTTTCCAGAAGGCATGTTTGTATTGTAATTGTAGCTCAGTTCGAAGTTTCACGTATGGATGCATATGTACCGTATAAATAATCAGGCAAACATATTCATCTAACCAAACTCTACATAGTATGTAATTCGGACATTCATGGTCAAGTGTTATGCTGGGCTTGCAATCTTATCTTCATTGCTCCTTTCTTGTCTCATCGAAGCTTACAAAATACTTTACCAAAATTTATGTTATTTGTGTAAACAACCATATAAAACAATTAAAACATGATTTATTTACAAACAAGCATAGTCAGCAAACACACGCTTTTTTTACCACTAATAATTAATCACAAACAACTCTTCCAGCCATTTAATTATGTAAAATTAAAGCTAAGTTTCTTACAATTGTTTTTTTAAAATTAGCCTACTATCGCTGGCTAGAATGTTGGCTCTATCGCAAGCCTGCAACTGGCCTCAATTGCTTTCTGGCCCAACGACATACCCATTTCTGCCACGTGTTTGGGCAACTATGTGCTAGGCCACCAGGCAATTGGGCCAAGTCACACGGGCGGTTGTGGTTTATTTGTGTAAAAAAATAAATGTAGTTTATTTATTTAAATTTTAAGAAAATGGTTTATTTAAAAAATGTTCAACAAACGGATAGGTCTCTGTGGTCCTGAACGTGAAGGAGGTTGGATGATGTGTGTGTCCTCAATATTTATGTCAGAAACAGTGTAGTCATAGTGGCTGTTCTTTTGTTCCACATTAGCTCAGAGCCTCAGAGTGCGCAATAGTACGTACTCCCTGCGGTCCAAAATAGGTCGTGTTTTTTCTTAAAAATTTGATCATGTTTTAATTAGTCCTATGTGCACATAGAGTTTTTTCCCTACAATTTGCCCTCTTAATTGTAAACACATGCTTCCACTGGTCACAAATAGTTGTCGTTTTGGACATCGACACAGTCCTTAAAACTTTGACCACCAATTTCTATTGTAGTATTTTTAAAAAATATAATAAAATTATAATATTATAAAAGTACATTTCGAGATGAATCTACACATATGACTTTCATACATCCAATCTAAAATTTAAAAAGATATCAATAGCAAATGTTTTAAAAGTTTAACTGCATGTATCCTAAACTGACATGTTTGTGTGAACCGGAGGGAGTGTCTAAAACAGTACCAATTAATAAGAATTTAATGTGTTTTTCTTTGCACAAAGGTGCCTAGAAGAATCAAAATAATAAGCATCTGTAAATCAAAACCATCTGACTTAAGTGACGTCTAATTTGGACCGGATGCACTACCATATATAATGCTTGAGTCTCCAGATGTTGTAAATCCATGTTAAACTTCTTGGGCGAAGGGAACTGCTTGGTTGGCAGGGCGTGGCATCGACCGTCCCGTCCACCTGGACTCAAAGAAAACTTCTTGGGCCAAGCGGGGTTAAAAGCCCAACTACAAGTTCGCAGGCTCATCCTAAGAGCGGCCTGGGCTGAACTTCAAACGAATTTTGACGCTGCAACGTTGTTGTGTCTCCCATAAGGGCATGTACAGCGCCATTTATGGTGCCGTCTGTATGGCATGGAGGAGGTGACGTGGCGGAAAAATAAGGAGAGAGAAAGAAGAAAGAGAATGAGGTCGTCGCCTCGCGAGACGACGGCACGAGCTCGTTGCCCGAAGCCGTGTAGACAGCAATCGTCCCGTTGTACGCTGAGTGTCGACGCCGGCTGAGATCGCGTGCGGGCAGATTTTTTTGGCGCGGAAGAATCAGAGATGGCGGCAAATCCTCCACCAGAGCGCGCGAGAGCGGAGGAGGGCGGTGGTGCGAGAGCGGAGGAGCTTGGCAACGATGGCCGGATCCACGGCTGCATCGGGTCCCGGCGGCGTGACTGCGCGGCTGCCGGATTCGAGCCTGGATGTGGCAACGGCGGCAGGCTCCAGGGCTTCATCTTTTGGCAGCGGCGAGACAGCCCGGTGGCTAGATCCGAGCCTCCATATGGCAAGGGGTGCGACCAATGGCGCTGCTGCGGTTGCCGGCTCCGGCCCTGGAGTTGCTGGCGGCGTCCCTCCCTCCACCGACAGGAGCCATGTCTTCATCGGTGCATCCCCATTCAACGGTCACCATGGTTGCGCCGGCGCCCCTGCCTCCATGGGTGTCTTCCAGTTACCCGATGTCTCCACCAACGAAAAGAACAGATTGGACACAGGGTTACCTTGTGTAAAGAAACCTGCTTGATCTGAAACCTTGTGGAAGTTACCATGTCTCTGCTGGTTTTGTGATGGAATAGTCTATTGATGCACCGAGTGTGAAATGCTGCATAGATAAGGAAAAATTGATAATGGGGATGTCTGACAGTTTCACTAGTGTAACTTCATTTTTAGGATCTGATAGCTTATTTGCATAAAAGTTGGTCCATTTGATCTGACTTTGGTTCAAAGTTTGTTTTGTTACAATGCTTGCCACTATATGGTGTGCATAACAAAGGTAATCCAAATTATGCTTTTAGATTGTAGTTTTACATTACAAAAAGTGCATCTTTTCAGTTTTCAGAACTATAAACATTTCCAGTAACTTGTTCAGTGATTGTTCCATCACAAACTTGAACAATAACCATGGAAGAAGTTGGAACTGCAATTTATACTTAAAATGGCTTGATTGGTGGTTTTGGGATTGTTAGTGTGCTTTTCTTCTTCTCAACTCTTCCATTTCGAATATAGCCTATTGTTTTCAGCTAAACCGCACTTGAAAGGAAGAAATCAACTTGCTCGACTTGTTTTGTCATGATTTCCTGTGACTCCAGCCTGGTGAATGGTTGAGCAGGAATTAAGTGGCCATTGTTGCAGCAGCCGAATAAAATTTCCTTGTTTTCAATGCAGGAACCATGTCATCTTCATGCTTAATTTGGTACAGTCGAGTCATCAGAACAAGAGGTTGCTCTAGTTTACTGACAGCAGCAAAACACTCAATCAAACTTAGGTAAACTGGACAAGATTTGTGATTTATGTAGCCTTAGTGCATCCTCCATATAGTAGTGGTAAGAAGATATTCTTTTAGTCAGATGTGAGCTGACTACTATGCTATAAGAAAGCATAAACCAAATAGCGGCGCACTAGAAGCACATAAACAGTGCACTACCTAAACTATCTCTTTAATATTAGCATACAACAAGTACTGAATTCGACCATGTTATATTTATCACCTCATTCTTTTCTCCAGCTATTAGCTGGTGACGCTGTTTTGTTGGACTGAGTTTTTGTTGTTGAACCTACCATATGGTTTTGCTTTGTCCTTGAATCCTTGAATCTACTTTGCATCAGTATTGCATGCTAGTTGTTTTTATCATACCATAAGTTCTGTTTTTTTTAATCTTGAGCTACTTAGCCCCAAGCAAAAGTTATTGATGCCTGCTTTATGATACATAGCTCAATATGCCACAGTTTTTATTTTTATTTTTGGTAAAATTTCAAATGCATTGTACCATTCTTGTTCAGTGTTTCACGTTGCAGAATGTCTACTTTTCAGGATCCATACCATGGTCCTGGTCAGGCCATGGGATTGACCAGAGGAGATCAAAATTCCTTCCAGCTTAGTGAACATATTTAAAGAGCTGCATAAGGACCTAGGTTGCACTGTGCCATCACATGGGAACTTGGAAAGATGGGCTGTGCTAGAGAGAAATTCCGCTATCCAGGCTCGCTCAACTCATACTCAACTCAAGAGTGATTTGGTTGAGCATATATGGCAGCGCTATGGAAACCACCAAAATTAGATCTACATTAAGTTATCGTGTTATGTGCTAATTAGATCCTATTAATGTCATGTCATGTCTTCTATGTAACAGTTGGTATAAATATATATTATATTTATGCTCTTATAAGAAATTCATGTGCATTATTTGAGTACCCACCATGTATTCTCTTAAACAAGTAACAAAATGGTCACAAAGATCATATGTATATTTCATCACCATGGAGCAATAAAGGCCTTGCATGAAATAAATAGTACACAGACAGCCTAATAGACAAACCACCGTACGAGTTGTCTCTTCTGCTGTCTGTATGCGATCTTCAAAGCTCTTACAGACGGCAACCATCTAAACCATTGTACATGCCCTAAAGCGACCAGTGTTTCTACTTCTCCAACAAGAAGTTTCATTTCTCTCATGGCAGTACAATAAAACCATATCGGCTTATTTTTGTTATATACATATTAGTTTTGTTTTATATGAAAGAGTGAAAAAAAAGAGAAGAAAACCAGCTCTTATTTAATATCACACGAGAAAATATGTGCTATCGTCGGCTAAAAACCAATGTTGGAGCCAATGCAAGCGACTAATAGTGTTGAAGTTAGTGTTTTGCTAATAACTACAAAGATAAAGTTAGTACTGAATGGTCAAATTAAATACTTTAGTGTTTCTCTAAAGACAACCTTTAGATATAGTTATTGTACAAACTAGCTTTATTGATTATTCTAGATGACATGGCTGAGAGTGAAGTAAGTAATGGATTTTATTATTGTACTTACTCTCAAAACTACACAAGCGAATGGGACAGCTTTTCTGAGGAGATTGATTGCCTGCCAATTTAAGTAACTACTAGAACAATAAGCGCGGCGCACGCCGCGCGCGTGAACGGAAAACAAATTTACGTTTTTTTCGGAGAAAAACGGATCACGAAAACAAATTTTGCGGCAGGTGAACGAAAAACAAATTTGTGTTTTCTCGAGAGAAAAAACGGACCACGATTTTTTTTGGAAAAGCGAGAAAAACGGAGCACAAAAACATTTTTCCGGGAAAAGCGAGCACGAAAACATTTTTTGGGAAAAATGGAGAAAGGACTAAGCTGAGCACGTCGTCAGCGTGAACGAAAAACAAATTTGTGTTTTTCTCGAGAGAAAAGCGGACCACGAAAAACATTTTTTCCGGAAAACGAGGAAAAGCGAACCACGAAAATATTTTTTCCGGAAAGAGCGGAGGAAAAAGTCTAGAGATAGAGTGAACACATTTTTACGGTGGCGAAAACATTTTTCCCCGCGAAAAACGGAGAAAGGACCTAGACGTAAAGAGTAAGGACCTAAATGTTACGTTTTGGACCTATTCGCTATCTGAAAAATTAGAAAATGGCTTGTTCGCTATTTGAATTTAACGGGAGGGTTTTTCCAGAAAGCGGTATACGAGGACCCAAATGCGATTTAGAAAAGAAAATCTTTTTCTCACAAAAAATCGCGAAGGACCTATTTGTAACTTACAGGGACCTATCCGTAATTTCGAGAAATGGGGGGGTTTGCAAAAGTGCCAAGAGAGACGCGTGGACGCGCTCTCCGGCCGGGAACTCTGCGATCTTTAATATATGAAGTATACTGCTCATGGTACTTTATTACTCTCTGTATTTTGCTATACTTGCCTATAACCACATACAGAGTACCCATTTCAGTATATTTATTCATTCAAAGAATCTAAAGTGTAGATATGGTAATTTTTACACTTTACATCTACTCAAATACTTTGAAATAAATTAAGTGATCATTTAATAATGTCCTCGGGATTATCATTTTAATATATTTATCTATTGAGAGAGGTAGTCTCTATCCTTACTTACACTACCACAAAACAGTACATAGGTGATGCCCTATTTATGGTGGTTCTTTTGGAACCGTCACAAATACAATTATTAGCGGTGGTTTTAAAGTTCAAAATGGCGGAAAGACTATTTGTGACGGTTTTTGTTTAGAACCGTCACAAGTAACTAATTATTTGTGGCGGTTTTTCTTTGGAACTGCTACAAATAATCTTGGGACTATTTGTGGCAGTTTTTTTGGAACCTCGACAAATAATCCATTATTTGTAGCGGTTTTCGTTGGAACTGCCACTGATAATTTGTAGCAGTTTTAACCAAAAACTACCACTGATAATATTAGTATTTACATCAGTTTTTTGTTAAAACCACTACTAATATTATTATCTGTGGTAGTTTTAATTTAAAACCGCCATAAATAATATTCCTATAAATACCACTGTAGCTTTGCCATGGTCATCTTCCTTCCCGAGAACAAACCTAACTAGCTGATTTCATATTTCTTTTGGAAAGATTTTTGTGCTTCTACTTCCTGCAGTTGTTCCAAGGTGTGTAATTTGTTCTCCTCTCTTCATTTGTAATGTTGTAGTATGTCATTTAATAAGAATATGTATGGTCAGTTCTCATTAATTATTTTTTGTATTTAGTTTTTCTTGCATGGTGGACTGTGGATAAATGCTACTCGTTTTGTTTAGAAATATAAGATGTATTTTGATTTTATATAAAGATTAAGGTTATGGTGAAATTGAGAAAAATACAAGAGAAAATGACCTAGATACCCGAACTTATTTGTCTTAGAAAATGAGAGATTATATTTTGTGTGACTAGTAATGAATAAATACATATAGTTAAGGGAGAATAAGGTATAGTAGAAAAATACTCATTACATCTATATGCAAATCTTGTATTTTTAAAAAAGTCTATTTAAATTATAGTCCTTGTACTTACGAAGGGAGGGAGTATATATAACGAAACTGGGAGAGTAATAACTGTACTACTTTAAAATTTGCACACGGTTTAGTACTTAATTAATTGGTCCGCTGAAACACGTAGCAGCTTTCACAAGTGCTGATGCAAGCTAGAGCGACATAGCTGCTTTTTCTGTGTTAGTGACGCCGGCCACGTATGATCGATGTATCTGTCAATCGCCAAACTCTGTGGTGCTGAGGAAGGTCATGCATGACATGTACGCAGCAACCTTTTGTTTTTCCACTAATTGACCAATTAAACTAGACATCCATGATCGATCCATCCTGCAGATTTGTAATAGCCCTCTAAATTCAAAAATAAATAAAAATAAAAATTTTATACTTAAAAATAGAAATAAATTAAAAGTCTAATTGAAATCAAGATTTTGATTCTAAACAATATTCTTTCCTCATTTTCTTCTATTGCAATCTTAATAAAAATAAAGAAATAAAGAAAGATTTCTAAATTAAGATTGTTATTTCCAAAACAAATGAAATATCAAAATGAGTTTGAATTGTGATCTTGATTTGAATTCCCATTTCTGAATTCTTTTGCATTTATTCCAGCTTTTGCTTTTAAAAGAAAAGCTAAATGCATTGAAATGATAAAATGATAAAAGTAAGAAAGTAAAAGTAAAACATTAACAAAAATAATAATATTAAAATTTAAAAGCATCCTAAATCTCTCCAGAATCAAATTATGATGATTAAGAAAATCTGAACAACTAAAATAAAAAGAAAACATATGATAACTATGAAATAAGAAAAACTGAATTGAATCTTGTCAGATTTGAATAGCAATCTCTAGATCTATCCTCAAGCTAATATTTTTACCATGCCAACCTAAGAACCATATCTACCTCTGGTAAAAATATAAAGAATAAAAGCTTACATCTCAATCATTTATAAATTCAAAAACAGAAGCTAATAAAAGCTGTAAAAAGCAATGTCAGAATATTTATAATTTACATAATGAATATAAAATTCTGAAAATTTTACAGAAGCATTATTATCTCAAATAATTTTGAAAAACAAATTTTAAAAATAAATAAATTCATTAAGACACTTTAATAAATCAAAAACAGAATTGGAATTTCTGTACAATATACATTGTCAGAATTTTAGTAAAATATATACAAAGCGTTGTTATCTCAAAATTTATGTGAACCCTTAACTTCATCAGATAAACCTCTACAAAAAGTTTCATAAAATCCTGAGTCGAATTGAATAATTCAAATCGAGGGGCAAGTAGACCTCAGTATGCTTTGAGCCGTCCATTTTACCTCAGCCACAGGATTCGCCATTTGTCGTTCATCCAGCGCAGCCCCAATTCAGACCTTCTTCTTCCCCTCTCTGTGGTCTCCTGCGCACGCAGAGAAGAACCAGCGCCACCCCTTTTCTCCTCAATCCAGCCGCGCCGCAACTCAATCTCCAAGAGCCCGTACGCGCCGCAAAACCCCGTCTCGACCGTTGCAACTCAGAGAAGCATCAAAACCCCGTGCAACCACCTTGTTCGTAGCCCGCCGCAACGCCATACCGTGACCTCTCCTTCGCGCCAAGCCAGAGCCGAACCACCTTTTCCCCTCTATAAATATCACCCCGGACATTCTCCAGAGGAACCACACAGCCTCGATTACTCACTTCGAGCCTCACACACCGCACGAATCCACCTCTTCTTCTCCAAGCCCGGCGAGACCCGAATTGGGGAAAATTCTTGTGTGCGCCACCATACTCCGAATTGAACCGAACCAATAAAGCTAGAGCACCCCAGTGACCTCTCTAACTCATCCCCGGTGCCAATTGGAACTCATCTTCCCCAGATAACTACCGCACCGTGCTCCTCTTCCCGCCGCCCTTGGCGCACGGTGGAGAGCCTTCTCCACTTACTCTTCTCCTCAATTGAAGGCCAAAATGGAACCATTGGACCTCACTGATACTCACCCAGCCCTTATCTCTTAGGAACCACCGGTAGTTCTCGAGCTCCGCCGTTCGGCCATGGCGCCCGCCGCCCCTCTCCGGTGACACGCCGATTCCGACCATTCCCGTCCAAACCAGTACCACCCCTAGATGCGGCTTGACCTTCTGATCATCACCGAGGTACCGATTCAACTTCTCCGGCGCTCCTCCGCCGCCGGCAGCCAAGAAGACCGTCGCCCCTGCCCTGACTCCATGCCAAGCGGGCCATGGTTGTCAGCCGCTGAGTCGCACCGAGTCTCTGCCCCACGGGCCCCGCACGGCAGTCGCTTGCGCTCAGCCCTTCCTCTGTCGATTGGGCCCGGCTTGCCAGCCCCTCAATCCAGTCCAGCCCAAAAACGGAAGGCGTATTCTCTGATAGAAAGCGTACTTTCCATATTTGGTAAAATTTCTATTTTCTAGTATTTATCAACCCGAATTAATTTAAATGCTTATAACTTTTGAACTAACAGTCAAAATGAAGTGAAATAAATTTATAAATTTATATAAATTTATGTAGATTCATAATATGCAAAAATATTTAATTATCATGCTTGGTTTAATTTATTTGAAATTGAAATTCAAATGAACCCTAATATGGTCTTTTAACAAAGTTTGTGCATCATAAAGCATAAAATGATAAAATAAATATTTACATGATGAATATACCAGGATGAATTTAAATCTACAAAAATATTTAATTTTTGATCCATAGAATGATTATTAAAAATTGAAATAGGATAAACACACTATTATGGACATTATTGCACATATAGACAATATAATTCTTAAAATCCTTAAAACAAATTTTTATGTGCCTCTGGAACCATAATAAACTCAAATATACAAAAATACTTAAATATTGAACTCAATTTAATTTATTTGCTTATTAGTAAGTCTTGATATGGCCATTAATAAGAATGAAAGCATAAAGGGCTCATAAAATGATAAAGTAAATTATATCAAGTCCCTAAAAACAGTAAGGACATGTACATGTAAAAATATTTGGAATAAAGTTTAATTTGAATTCTTTTATTATAAAGATAATGTCAAATGTAACAATAATCAAATAGGAAATCTATTGTAATTTAAGTCAAAATAATGCAAAATTAACTTTAAAACATTTCTGGAATTGTACCCTACTAATGTCTGAAAAATGAATTAAAGATCATGTATAGCGTAGTCGCAAACTTAAAATGAATCTGGACCGATTTAACATTATCATTGTGATCATTTAGACTATTTCAACAGCAGATTAAATAACCTGTCTAAATGCTAAAACTTATAAAACTAGTTCAGAAACATTCTACAAAGTTCGTACTACCATATTCTACAAAAATAACCTTATTTCATTAAGGTTTGCATATTAATCTTATTAGTTGAAAAACCTTAAGTGTTGATCTCATAATTCATTTTCTTGCCGATTCCGAATAACGTAAACTATATAATGCCACATAAACCTTTTCGACGATGAATATAATATCTCATCCAAACCCTAAAACTTATGAAATTAACCCAGTAGTGCTCTCCAAAGTTTAGACTACCTTATTATAAAAAGACAATCTCATTTCGTCATGATTTGTATATTAATCTTAATAGTTTAATAACCCTAAGTAACCACATTACTTAAATGTGTAATATGAATGAATGAACTTTGAGTTTAAATGAGAAATCAATAATTACAATATTTGTATCACCAGAACCTTCTCAAATATCATGTAAATAATGCTAGTAACCTAAATCAATAGATTAGCTTTTTATAACCAGAATATTAATTAAATCTTGCTTTGACTCTGAATTCTAATAAAGCAAAACCCCTAAACAATAAGATCACCAGAAACCCATATTATGAATATTAGAATCAATGAACCTGGCCACTAATGATTAATTCTATTTAATCTTAAACTATTTTTGCATCTTGAATTCGTAAAATAAAATTAATAAATTCATAAAGAGCAATCCCTATTTCTTGTGAAGAATCTTTATTTGTTCTTGCTATCTATTTTCTTTTTGCCCTTATTAAAGTTTATTATTTGCTATATTTCCGACGATCAACGTATAGAACTCGACGTTTCCGATAGCATCGTCGTCTTCATCAATCGTAACCTCAACTTCGCCGTACGCCGTGATTAAGCAAGGCAAGCACCCCTTTGACCATGTTAATCCCAGTTTTATAAATGTTTTCATTAAATATTTTATTGCACGTGTATATTCTTTAAACTCTGCTATATTGTGGGAAATGATAGTTATACCCGTTGATTCCTGAAACCTCCTTGATATGAATGAAATTGTGAACCTTGATACCTTAGAATCATGGTTAGACAATATATAATGTCAACTTGGGTATACACGATATTTAATAATTTTGCTTAGCCATGCTTTAGACTTAGTATACATCAAATTGAGACGCTGATTATATGATACTTGGATATGATTGAGACATTGATCAGATGATATTTGGATATGCTGAGGCACGATGATGATTCTTAGATATGTTGAGACATGATGGTGATTTCTGATTATTTTAATTAAAAATGAAAATAAAATTATAATATTGATGCGGGCAATTATTGGCAATAGCCGGAGGTGCATGGACTTGCACGTAGTGTAGGGTGAAGTATTGCCCGTATCGGATTAAGGACCGAGCTATGGGTTGTTTACAGGCCAAGATAACCGTACAACCACAAGTACTGGTATGGGATAGTCTTAACCTATTAAGTTACTTAATACTATCTTTGCACATTGGTAGACTGGAGTATTACGAGCTTCTTCAGGGACTGGTTGTTCGTAGGTGTACGCTATGCTATGGGTTCACGATTTCACGTACAGCGAATGTACAAGGTACCGCACAATTTCTCGTACAGTGATTGTACGACTATTTGCACTACCATAGCATATCGTCACCATGCTGGTGCAAAGCTAGGATTAAGTAATGTAACGGTTATGTTTTGATCTCTCTGCGGCACACCAAAGGAAGTGTGCTAATAGCTTGCATAAAGAGACGATCATTTCTTGTGGGTAAAGCTGTACACCTCTGCAGAGCGTAAAACTAATCGATTAGCCGCACCCGCGGTTATGGGTACTTGGTAAAGTCATCACATAGTTAGCGTTTTATTTTACAAAATGTGGATTTTGATATATGATGTCAAGCATTATAATTTGGATTGGATATCCTTGTTGGAAATGAATTATGTCGAATCGACTTGTGATGTCTATGATTATGATTCATGGAGATGATCAGAGGAACTGAGGTTCGTGAAATTTACTGTTTCATACTTATATATTAAATTGCTTTTACGTTTATGTTCTATACTTCAGTAAATTCTTTTGCAAACTAGCTTTATGCAAATTAACCATACAAGCCTTCTCTTTGATATGGCCTGCATATATTGTAGGTTTTGCAAAAATCTTGCTGAGTACACAAGTACTCACCCTTGCTTAATTAATATTTTTAGGTGAAGATTCAGAACAGCTCGATGAAATTATTCAACGCAGGATTCGGGAATGATAACAAGTTTTTCTAGGGATTAAGCCTTGTCAGTTGCCTGCGGGATTGGATGGGCACACTACAAGACTATTGACTCTTTTCGCTGCATTGTAAGATTCTATTGTATAAATTACCATTATTATTTGTAATAAAGTGTATGGATGTGATATCAAATGTTGTAAATGTGCGTGCTAGCTACTGATCCAGGGACTAGTACTGTGTGCACATGAGATTTCTATTTTTGCATTTATGTGAAAATGGGGGTCGCTACAAGATTTCACACATTCTTGCTGATCACGAACAGATATTCCTTGGCTTAATTTGACCTGGACCGCGAGCAAAAGATCGAAAACCTAGCATCGCTTAATAAATACATTTCGCAATCTGATTAACGCGATTCGAGGTCCTTTTCTGATAAATTGACGGACCAGCCGCTACTTGTGAAGCACGAATGTGTACCGTTGGTAGACTGAAATGCGTCAGGCCGAAACTAAACCCCGCCTGGGAGACAAAATCGCAGCCAACAAAACGATCAGAGCTGGACCGGGTCGATCTTGGGTGAATTAATTGTTCTTTAATAATTTGTTCCAACTTTTCGAGCACGAAGAACGAATCAATCAGGAGCTATATATGTAGCTTGGCACAGAGGTAAAACGTGGTACGTAAGTAGCTACGTCTGTAATACCGAGGACACGCACAAGCTGACTTCAAACCTAGCAGAAGAAGACGACTTCAAAGTTCAAACCTAAGAGAAGTGGATCTTTGCTATTATGTTTCTATCCTATGATTTAATTTGTCATCATACTTTAAGAATTCAAAATCCAAAATTAAAAACAATACACATTCTCAGAGTGTTATCCTTCTTTTTCACAAAAATAACTGGAGCTCCCCAAGGTGATGAACTAGGGCGAATGAAGCCTTTCTTTTGTAATTCTTCAACTTGCTTCTTTAATTCCACTAATAGGTTAGCAGACAACCGATAGGGTCTCTGGTGGATTGGGGTTGTGCTAGGAACTTGGTTAATAACAAACTCTATATCTCGATCTGGTGGCATGCCTGGCAAATCATCAGGAAAAACATCCGGGTATTCTTTTGCTACTAGTACTGATTCCAATGTTATTTTCTTTAATTGATTCAACAGACTGGTCGGTCTTGAGGCAAGGTCAGATAAGAAGAATACTCGGGCTCCATCTTTATTGACAAGGGATATGGTATGGTTGGCACAATTAATTTGTCCTTCATGTTTGGTTAACCAGTCCATACCAAGTATTACATCTATTCCCTGGGAATTTAATAGGATAAGGTTTGCTAGAAACTTCACCCCATTAATTTCTATTACTAGCTTGGGACATACCTTTTTAGTCATCATTTCTTTTCCCGGGGATTTTACTATCATAGGGTTCTTTAGGTTCATTGTATCCCAATGGTTCCTTTCCACAAAACCCTTGGATATGAACGAATGAAATGCACCAGAATCAAACAAAATTGTAGTAGGTACAGAGTTTACGAGAAACGTACCCGTCACTATATTCTGAGCTTCTTGTGCTTCTTTAGTAGAGATATGGTTCACATGGCTCCTTCCAACTCGATTTGGGGTTCTGGGAGTCTGAGGGTTTCCACGACCCTGACTTGGTGCACGGACTGAAGCTGATCCCAGGTTGAATGGAATTGGAGTAATGTTTGAACGCCTTTGAGGACACTTGGTTGCATAATGTCCCATTTGATGACAATTGTAGCACTGCACATCTGCTGTATTGTTAGTTTTTGCTGGCTGAGTAACTGGATTTTGACGGGGTGTCTGCTGTATCGGACGAGGTACAGACATCATGGTCCTTTGCACTTGCTGAACCGGTGGCTTGCTAGTTTGAAACTGTCCAAACCTTGGCCCAGACCCACTGGCTACATGTTGACCTTGAATTGCTAGCTTTCTCTTACGATTCTCGTTTCACTGATGCTCTATGTCCTCTTGGGCTAGAGCTTTGTTCATTAGTTGTTGGAAAGTAGCATAATCATTGGAAGCCAATAAAGCCTTGATCTCCGGGTCCATCCCTTCCATGAATTTCCAAATCTTGTCGGCCTCATTGGCCACTTCAGTTGGAGCATATCGAGCCAATTGGTTGAACTTATGCAAATAGTCAGTCATGGTCATATTACCCTGTTGAAGCCTATGGAATTCTCGCCTCTTCATTTCCATAACTTCTTTGGGAATATGAGCATCCCTAAAAGCCTGAACAAATTCTTCCCAGGTAATGGCAGGCGCATTTTGATGGGAAGCACAGAAATTCTCCCACCAGGCGGCGGCACTACCCTGCAGTTGATGTCCAGCGAAGTTGACGCTTTCATAGTCATCACACTGAGCTAATGTCAACTTCCGGTCCATTTCTTTGATCCAATCATTTGCGACTAGTGGATCAGTGGACCCCGCAAAGGTAGAAGGTCTTGTGCGCATAAACTCTCCGAACTTGGACTGCGGCTGATGAGGTTGGGCTTGATTATTGAAGTTATTGGCTATGCCTTGAAGTACTTGAAGATGCATGGTCAGCAGCTGTTGGATAGTCGGCTCTCCAACAGGGGAAGGAATTTGTATTGGGTTCCCTTGTCCGAGCGGTGATTCATTGTTGGCAGGGTGTTGAGTTTGCCCACGACCTCTGCCGCGACCAATACCACTGCTACCAGCTCCAACATCACCATGGCCTCTGCTACGAGTGTTCACCATTTTCTGGTTATGAAAAGATAGGAAAGATGAAGACTGAGATTAAGGGGGATAAAGTTTTCACATCCAACAAAGAAGCAATAAATACTATCTTTATTTTATTATAATAATTTTTTATTGTGGCTGTCAACAAAAGAGGAAATAGAACAACTCACAATGTCGTCTACTGAAATGGATAGCTTGGCCTAGAGCTTAATTAGGGTATTCTTCTAGTCTTGATATTCATGGTCTTCGGGGCAAAGGTTGTAGTAGACTTCGAAGAGTATGTGACTTTTGTGATGTTCTTCTCTCGTGGCGTAGATTGGCCAACATTTGTAATGCAGATGCTGGAGTAAACTCTGAAGAATGCTTGTATATCCTTCGCTTTGCTCAATGCCAACTTTGACAATCTATCTTTTGGCCAGGAAAGAGTGTAGAAATAACTTTTTAAATAAGGTAAGGATAAGATAGAACAAGACGAGAGTAGAACTTTTTTTTTGAAATACTTTGTTATTCCAAAATAAGTCCTTAAGGTTTAACCATTCTATTAGGTCACGTTCTACAGTCTTGGCTCTGATACCATTATGTCGGAACCCGCAAAAAGGATATGGGCCCTAGTTGTGTTTACCTATACTAGTCCCTAAATCAATAGCTAGTACACACAGATCATAACAGTATGGACCATTGTAGGGTCGAGGATGCGCCTAGAGGGGGGGGGGGGTAAATAGGCGATTTACAAAATTCGATCGCTCACTAATCAATTCGCTCTAATCAACCCCTATGTCAAAACCTACACAATTATAATGCGGAAGCGATAAATAGGTTTTGACAAGTAAAGCCTAAATCAACTAGGATCACTAGTGCACTAACTAAATTAAGTCTCTAAACTAGAATTGCTAAATTGGACAAACAATTAATACTAAGCAATTCTAATACATCCAAGCAATTGATAATATGCAAAAGGTAAATACTTGAAGGTAAAGAGACAAGGGACAACCGATGTTTTTCCGTGGTGTTCGGAGACTTGCCGGTCTCCCCTAGTCCACGTTGAGGCAAGCCCAACCACTTGGACCGGCTCCCACTCGAGCACCCGCCTCTTTCCACTAGTCGTGGTTTTTCACGCTTGCGCGTAGGCTCAACCCGAACCTTCACAAACTTGCCGGAGCTTCTCACACCTTGAGAGCTCCCGCGCACGACGCCTACACCGTCTAGGAGTCGGCAACCTCCAAGAGTAACAAGCCGCTCCTCCGCTTGAACTTCACCGAGCACAACGAATGCGCTCCCGGTGATCACCAAGTGCAACACATGCACAAGGACCTCACTCAAGTGCAACACATGCACAAGAGCCTCTCAAACTCACTCCTAATTGCAACACATGCAATTAGTTCACTCTTTAGCTCAAGAACCAAGTGTGAGTGTGCAACACATGCAACACCTCACCCAAACACTTAAACACAGCACCAACACCTGCCCCAAGCCCCCCAAGGGGGTATTTATAGCCTCCACCACGAAAACTAGCCGTTGGGGCTCCAAACGGGCAGAAACTAGGAAAATCCGGTCCGACCGGGCCTCGGCCGTCCGGCCGGCCCTCCTGAACCAATCGGTCGGAAAACCGGCAGATTACGGCCGATCGCACCGCCGGCCGGTCGCCTCGGACCCGGTGGTCGCATCACCGCACAAAAGCAGGAATGCCCACTGGAAAAACTCAAGCCGGCCAGAGGACGGTCCGACCGCACTCCTCCCGGTCCAACCGGACCTCTGGCGGTCCAACCACCAGTTCAAACACCGAAACGCAGCGGAAAACTACCTCTCTGGAGAAAACACACCGACCCCGGCCCGGTCCGACCGGAGGTCCGGTCACACCGGCCTCCATCCGGTCCAACCGCCCAACAGTATAAAACACAGACATTTGGAAGAAATCTTGGCGCCACCCGGTCAGACCTCACCTCCGGTCCGAAGCCTCGGGCGTCCGAGCCGCCCGCACACTCCGAGCCACACTGCGCTCTCTGGAAAAAAATCAGGCCGCCTGCCGACCGGTCCAACCGCTCATGGGGCCGGTTAGACCGGAGGGGGCCGGTCGCACCGCCCCCTCAGAGAAAACTCCAGATTCTTCGCAAAAACCGATTCTCCAAAAACCAAAGCCATTCTTTGAGCCAACTAGTGATCAACACATGATCAACCACTCGTGCAAAACACATTTGCACCATTTCAAACCATGCTCAAAGAATTCAACCCAAATTGCGAAAACACATTTCGCAATCGACTCAAGAACTATTCGCAAATCGTATTAAGCGAATCAAACTCGAGTTTATGAGATTAATCCCCCTAGCCATGTGAAGGTCAACACAAGACCCGATCAACTTGCCAACACCCGTTGCAAGCCCCACTCACATGCTCTCGGCACTCCGGACTCATAAACCTCAGTTTATTCGCACAACAAACTTGCAAATAACGCAATAAACATATTTCATGCTTGAGCACTACTCTTTGCAACACATGCAAAAGTCTAGCTCCAAGCAACATCAAATCAAGATGCATGAACTCTCTAATTGCAACACATGCAATTCTCTAGTTCAATGCAACACGAAACCAAACTTCAAACCAAAACCATTTCAATCGTATGAGCTCTTTACTCGCAACACATGCGAGCCTCTAGCTCCATACAAACACATAAACACCAAATCATGCTTGAGCTCTCTCCTTTTGCAACACATGCAAAACTTAGCTCCACGCAACCACACGGTTTTGTAAAGATTGTTTTACGAACCAAAACGTGAAGCTTCAACTAATGCAACACATGCAAAAGTGAACTCCACGCAAAAGCTAACGCGTTGGCTTATCCTATTTGCAACACATGCAAATCAAAGCTACTTGCGAAAAACCAAAAGCAAATACTCTTCCTCTTTGCAACACATGCAAATCAGAGTATAAACCAAACAACCAAGCATAAGCTTAACCCATTTACAACACATGCCAAATGGTTAACCCATATGCAAAAACCAAATCAAATAAGATTCGAGCTTGAGTGAACGCGGATTGAGATCATCAACACATGATGAAGCTCTAGCGAAAGAGGCAACCCCTCTTAATAGAACGGCGGTAAAACCTTAGACACAAAGACTACAAAAGTCCTTAGCCTATCTAGTTATACCTTCGCCGCCTCGCACAAGCAATCCCCTTTGGGGTCTTTATGATCAACACTTGATTTCTCCCCCGGGATTATCACTCTTCTTTTCTTCGGGATCCATTCTTGACGCCCATCAACTCATGATGCCGTCCTTGTCCCGTTTTCATTTATCTCATCCATCTTTGGACCTAACTCAATCACAACTCATAAAACTTGTTAGTCCAAGATGCATGGTTGTCTCAATTATTTCTTGCACTCCATTAACACATAATGGATGCCTTTAGATCAATTGAGCACAACCTAAATCAATTTGAGTGATTTATATGTATCTTAAGTACAATAATGCAATTCATGCTTCATTATACTTAAGAACTATTCATTTATCCTTGATTAATCAAGAAACACCATCAACACATGATGAAGTGTTCTCTAATGATTAACACGACAAATGAACTCAATTTAAATTATCATTTAAATTGATTTTTCAAGTTAGAGTGTGAACTCCCCCTAAATATGTGCATCCATATAATATATGGATTGGGCAACATGATGCACATTTTGTGGTTAATATAACGGGGATATTCATACTTTAACTTGACTCCAAAGTATGCAACTAATATTAAGATGAAAGATGAATATGCAAACATACCTTGGGTTTTCCATTTTTCAATGCGATGAGACTAAACAACGATATTCTAAGCAAACATGTTAGTCTCGATATAAGATATGTCATTAAGAACAATATCGCATTAGGGGATAAACTCAATATTGGATTTGTCATTAATACAATATTAGATTTGTCATTAACACCAAAACCATAACTAATGAAGGTTGAACTTACCATAACCATGCAATAAATAAAGATTTAATTCAGAGCATAACAACTTTCAGAACGAACTATATATAGAATTGGATTTTGCATTAGAATCCATCAACATTAGAATAAGAAAGGAGATGAAAGTGCTACAAATGTTCATATTTCAAAATCATGCTCATCAGATAAGCTGTTGCCTCTATGCATCTAGGATATTTTGATATTTAATTATAAAATTTATACCTGGTTATGTCTTGTAAATGTCATTGTAGAAATATCTAAGGAGAACAAAATTTCGAAAACATATACTAATCATGGAAGTTCTATCAAAAGAGTTAGGGAAAAACATATCACAAAAGTTTCTATTTAAAAAATGTCTGCGATCAGTTAAAATTATCTGTGATATGGTTTTCACATTCTGTATAGAAACCTTCTATGATATGTATTTGTTTGCACCAAGATTTGGCAAAAGTATGGACAAATTATCAGGCTAAGGATTAAGAGATATTTTAGTCAATATCGGATATGGAAAGAGATCCAAATTTGGGTTATGACCGACATTTTAGGATGAACGACTATCTGAATTGAGCCCAAAAGGGATCATATTTTACGGCATAATGGAAAAGGATACGATCAGTCGAAAGCTATGAAATATTGTCAGGGGCAGGCAAGACAACAACACAATCCAATCAATCAACTTGCATTATTTTTGTTCACTTTTCTCTCTGTTGACTAGGAGTAGCCTCTGTAATTTAGACTTCTTATAATTTGATTTGATTAATAAAGTTGCACATCGCCGATTGTTGATCATCTTCGATTATGCCAATTAGGTTTCATTTTTATCTCGATTTTGTTGTACATCACCTTCTTCGGAAAAGATCTACTTTTACCATCTAATTAACCTTAATCGGCTAATTAAACTTATTGTTACCCTTTGATTTGATCGACTTTGTAGCTGTTTAGATCTAAGTCGATTATGATGTTACATTGGCTTTGAGCAGATTTTTTGTTTATCTTACTGATTGAAGGATCAAATCGGTTGACATGTCTTGATCGACTAAACCCAGTGTTCGTTTGGTGTATTATGGCCGATAAACTCAACTTTAAGTTTTTGACGCCAACAATATCGTATTATCAGAAAACCGTCTGTGATAACGTTTTCTAACCGTCTATAACAGACTTCTCTATAGTAGTAACACCTTGTCATATAAAATTACATCTTCATCGATCTCTCAAAGGAAAAAAAATACAAAAGAGTAATATAATGCCCCTAAAAAATAATGAAGAAGAAGCATAATTAAAACATTGGCGATGCTGCTGATGCATTATATTGCTATACACATATTCACATGTTGTGTCCATGCTCCAAATAGAGGAGCTAGTAGCTGCCCACTATGCATCTATGCATGCTTGATCTGGATCGGGGTACATGCTTTAATTAGCAGCAGTGCGTAGGGGTGCTGGGCCCTGATTTCGCTTGGCGAAGCATCTGCGTCACCATCCCAATCCCGTTCTCCAGCAAGCCGTCCCGCTCCAACGGCCTCGCCGCGGCGGCGAGGACGCTGAAGATTTGCACCGCGAAGAGGAGCAGCAACATCACATTCGCCATCTTCGCCGTCATCGCCATTGTTGTCGTGCAGACGAGAGGAATTGGGTGCGATAATAAGGGCTTGCTTTTCGAGTTTGAAGTTTGGTTCTCGGTGGTGCTTAGCCTGAGCGCTTTGGAGAAAGTTTGTCATGGTGAGCTTCGTTTATATAGACGATCGATCGGCGGGGGTTCAGTCAGACGTACGTACGGTTCGGTACAGTGTGCATGCGGTTGCAAGGTTTGAATTAAGCATGTGTTCTTGGAATGGGTATTACCTTCACGTCAAGTTTCTGATCCGTTCTGCACGGTTCATACGCATGAACGAAGAATTATATTCGTACTAGACCTGTTTAAGTTCCTGATCGTTGGATCTCTACTAGTAAAACATTTTGTCTCCCATGAGGGGGGTTTGGTCGTCTGATCAATACATGAGGTTCGGTTCTTGAATCATTCTTGCTTGTTCGACCAGTGTGGCAGTAGGCTAGCGGCGAGTCATCGTAGGAAGAGTCCTAGAACTTGCACTGTCGTAAGGAAAATGCATGCCTTTGAATTCTGAATTGCTTCCAGGTCAGCCTCAACTCTCGCTATCTCGCATACCCAAAGGAATGAAGCATCATGATGCAAATACGCGATCCGTACTCCAAACCGCGCGCACCTGCAAACGCAAGCACCATCTCAAACAAAATATCAAAGCGATATGCTCTCATTACACCATGGTTATCTCAAAAAAACTCATCAACACTTGCACTGAGGGACGTTCAAAAATCTTACTGGACGAAAAACCATCTAGGAAGACGCGCCCGCAAGTTCGAAAAGCTCTTCGACTCAGAGATAAAGAACGGATTTGTCATTTCTATGTTGCTTTTTTTTTTCAAGTCTAAGTAGATTTTGTGATCATTGGATTTGTGTAGAGATTGATGTGCCATATAATTAGACGTTGATCCAACGAATGAATATAAAATTAATCGAAGTATGATTAAGAGAATTTCAGTCACCTTACTACCAGGCAACCCTAATAAAGAAAGGAAAAATTCCCTTGGACCGTTTTGCACGCTGTCTGTCCAATCGTGCTCCCGGTTCGCCTCGAAAGGAGGAAAGTACCCCGTAGCTGTGGTGTAGGAGGGAGAAAAATAAAGAGTGTGTTTAGAGCATCTTCAATAGTACTAACTATAAGAAATATCCATATCATCTATAGATAGCATATAGACAACCTCTCCAATAGATTAGCTATAGCATTGTCTATAAAATTAAATATTGACCCACATGTAATAGATAATAAGTGCCTTGGAATCAGTTATAGTCTAACTATACATTAGTAGCCGGTCTATATCTCTCTCCTCATTTTCTCTCTTCCACCTAAGCAAAATGCTGAGATGGCATCCTTATAGCTAGCTGAAGTGGCACCATTGGAGATGCCCTTATATAGTGGGACGATTCATACAGTACTTTGAAAACTATTGAAAAAACTACAAAACTAAGAGGGTACCAGAGCACAATAATTAGACCAATGCTCTAGCCCCTTCACATCCTCTCAAATTTCAGAAGCTAGCCGGTCCGCCTGAATGGTTTGGCTTGCACGCTCCTTAACACCTCCTTAACCCAATCAATAGCTCGACTCTGAGCCAAATGGTCTGCCAACCATAGTTATCAATACCGGCCGGTATATACAATTTTGACACATAAATCGATACAAATTAGTCCTTTGTACCATATCAGTCTTAATACCAGTCAATATCAGCAATACCTACTTTGATAACGATCAATACTAGCCATACCGGCTTTTGATATCGGTCAATACCAGTTGTACCGATGAAATTGATAATATAATCTATTGAACTATGTGTTATATTTAATAATACTATTATGTATTTGTAGTAATATTATAAGTGAATTTTGGTGTACATATATAACATATTATGTGTATACTTATAAATATATATTATTGTATTAAGCCTGAAACGGTATATATGACGATATTGACTGGTACCGGAATATACCATTCCAGGAGCTAAACTGTATAATGTACGGTATAGTATTGATAAGTTTGCTGCCAGCCCTGTTTTCTGCATTTTTTTTCCCAATTGCAAGACGATTAAAATCAACTCCGACTTGATTCAGAAACATTTTTTCGACCCTCTCCAACTGGTCTGGTGAAATTACACAACACCGGCACGTTCACGTCTCCAACTGGTACGGATGTGTTTACAGTAACAAGTGTCTTGGCTCTGCCTGTGTAAAATGTTGCACGCATTGGAAAAAAATATTACAATGTGTCCGAAAAATCGGATGTCCGAGCTGATGTCATTCCGTTTTATTATCTTTGCGTTGTGACGGCATGCAGCACAGGCACGGGCGAAAAGGCCGATTTAGGTGAGGTGTCGGGTCCTCCAAAATTTTAAAAATGTTAGAAAATGATCTATTTAGTTCATTAAATTTATTGGTTGAATTTTTTGATTTAATTTAGTGGTTGGAGACTTGTAAGACATTAAAGCTATTTATATTATACTTTTAATAAATTTTAAATATATTTGTTTGATTTATAATATTATAAAATTATTGTATAAAACTATAGAGTTATACATATTAAGTATACACCTTTACTAAAAGTTTTTAATTTCACCACGAGTAGGACATGTGCCATAGGCCGTACACGATGTGGTGGCGTGGCAGTGTAGGTGTCGTGGTGCACGCGTGGTGGGACAGATGGTTTTCTAATGAGCTCAAGTATGCTTGAGCTCGGCTCTAGTAAGCTCAATAATAATCAACGATTCAATACATACCAATTTTCAACAACAAGAAAAACTCATACTCGAACTCGGCTCGGATAAACTTAGTAACAGAAAAGTTAATATTCAACAAGCGATAATGGAAAATTTAACTCATAATATAATAGTTTGGCTTGTTGAAACTCGTAAGCACGAATCAAGTCTAGAGCCGAGCTCGAGCAGCTCACGAGGCTTAAAGTTCTTTTTACAACCCACTTGTCAAGCACAAGAGTACTCGCACGGCGCCTGAAAATTGTCGGACGGAACCCCGTGAGGGAGACCACTAGCAAGAGCAGACGACGAAAGTCTGGACCCATTCTATGACGAATCATCCTTTCGTCTTACGCTTTTACCACGTCGAACAAATCAGGAACTAGCTTGCTAGGCATGCATAAAAGTAAAATATACGTAATACCAAGAACACGTACGGAGACTTCAAACCATGCGGAAGAAGAATTCAAACATGGCACAGTGTCCCTACCTAACCTAACCACGGCTATATAAACGACCTCACCTTGCAAATCTTTCTTCATCAAACAAAACCTCAAGCCAGATCAACAAACAGAAAAGCTGAGACTCGAAATTAAGCTAGCGAGCTTTCTGTACGTCTTTCTGTCTCCTGTATACACGACAACGGCGACGACGATGGCGGCGGCGGCGGCGGTGGCCAGGGTGGCGCTCATGGTCGTGATCTTGATGCAAATCCTGAGCGTCCTCGCTGTCGCGGCGAGGCCGTTGCAGCGGGACGACTGGCTGGAGAGCGGAATCGGGATGGTGACGCAGATATTCGGTGGCTCCAAGTCGGGCGGAAGCGGCGGCACAACCTGCTGCTAAAAGCTCTCGCATTATACGCACACACAAAAGACTCGGCAAACGGCCACACTGTTTCCTTTTTGTCCTACTTTTTATTAGTTCATTCATGTATATATATTCTTCTGTGACCAATTTTTTCTCTCTACGAGAGACAGATGTGCATTGTTAGGCCCTTGTACTTGATTGTGCAACATTTGTTCATTCTTGTACACACTGTGGTCAACATTCCAAATAGATCAAGTTGTTTGTTTGGTACCTATTACCTATATATGTATATGGCTTGTGTTGTGCATACAAACAAAAACGACACATCTACACAATTTTTGACAATGGAAAACTTTTTTTTTCTACTCTCAAATGGTGTACAATTTAGGTTCTGCCATGCAAACAATATGCTTATTTTATCCTTGCCACTCCATAATCTGGTTTTACGCTACTGCTACATTTCTAGTAGTTTCCCATGGTTGTCAGATTATATATAGCTGACTGTAGTATCCCAGCTTTGTAACAATTTTTTCAAGAGGCTAGCCCGTTATCTTGTCGAGTATAACTTTGTCGGCAATATTTTTTGGCTGGTTTTGTGGCGTCAAAGTGCAACGGTGGCATAGAAGAAAACAAGAACTTTTTAGTAACGTATCAGAGAAGAGAGAAGCTTTAAGTGGTATATAACGAATTTTCTATTTTATTTTATCTGTCGGCAAAAATTTGTATTGCACTAGAAAAACCATTAGCTATACGGGAAAGAAATACCAAAGGAGTATAATTACCATAGCTCATTCACATAGAACTAACTGTTTGGAAAAACTGTGAGTAGGACATGTGGATTTTGACATTAACGACGTTGGTCAGCATATCGCGCGGTACAGTTTTTTTACTGTTTTTAACTGACTCATCTCTGTATGCACTAAGAAATCAGTACAAACACTAGCAAAATTTGTGTGTTTCCCGCATGCCTGGAACACACAGAAAATCTTATCGATACAGTCACAACCAAGGGAAACTAAAGAACTCGATCGGAGCATGAGTTTCTAATTCTCGGTCTTCCTTCACTATATATGTGCTTACTTTGTGAAGCTTTCGGCTGCTTCAAATGTGAGAAGAAAGACTTCGTGCAAGACTTGGTCTCGTGTTCTTGATCGTTTAATTTCTACTGCAACTTCGTTAGGTCAACCAAAAAATATAAATATTTGTTCAACAAAGAATTTTTAAAATAAATAATTTAAAAAATTTACACGAATAAAAAATGTTTGAATATTTTACAAAAATGACCCCCAATCTTCGGTGTCACTACACAATTGGGCCCAATTGCTCAGTGGCCCAGCGATTAGGTGACAGTCACATGACGGTGGCGTGACCGAGGCCGTCACCACACAATGAGTGGATGATAGTGAGTCACGTTGCCTGTCATGGTATTGTCGTGTGACTGACCATCCAATCGCGCCCACGTGGTGCAATTGTCAATAGTGGCAGTACAGAGGCGCGATTGATATCCCGATTTAGGATATTTATAATTTTATAACTTAATTGAATATTGCAGTCATAATTTTTTTAATTTAACTAAAATAGAGAGAGGATTTTGATATGCATGGTAGGATTTGGTTCTAATTAGACTTGATGTAGCATGCTTATTTAGCATGTGTTCTAATATTAAGTCATGTCATAGGTATGTCAGGTCAATGTTTTATTCAAAGTGTTTTACAAGCGGAAGTTTGTGGGGGCATGTGGGGTTGATTTGAGCAGTTTTCCACAAACCACAATGTATTACCTGAACCCAATTAATCCTAAAATCTAAGAGGTGTTATTGGCTAACATGCAGCTTCTCGCTGGACCCAATACTGTATGGTCTCACTGTGAGATGCTTTGTGCAACCGTTCATGGAAGTGGTTCGTTGGGATGAAGCCCATGGGGTGAACAAAGTCATTATATGCTTGGTTGGAAGTGTGCAAGTGTCGTGGCTATGAATGGGTGTTGTTGGTGCAGGCATGTACGATTACACTTGGTATTGCGCATGAAATGGGGGAGATATAGTTGTGGTGGTAAATAGACATATCAATCCCAGTGGAAAGGCGAACAAAGGGGTGGACATTGAACTCATAGTGTATGACTTAGAGAGCAAGAAGATCAGAGAGCCAAAGCCAAAGAACAAGTGTAGGACCGAAAATGGCGACTAGAAGGCATTAAATAGGAGCAAAATAAACCTCCCTTAAAAAATTTCAATCCACTTCTCTAACTAAAAGAGCCAAACAAAAGGCTCAGCTAGGCCAGCATTGGGCAAAAGATCCATGCTCTCTTGTAAATAGTAAAATCAGGATGAACAACAAAATTAGCACAATTTCAAAAATAAGAATCGAGATAACTTTTGATCGGCTAATTCAAATCCGATGAAACTTTGTGTGCACCTTCGTATGGATGTTAGGAATCTATTCCAAACTTCAATTTAAGGATTGATGATAAAGTTCTGGCCTTTTTCAATTTGAAGGATAGTTGCACCAAGATGGCTTTGGTGTTCCGTCTTGGTGCAACTGTCCTTCAAATTGAAAAAGACCAAAGAACAAATCTGTTAGGAATCCTTCCTTTTTAAGCCAATAACTGGTTTCTTGAGAAGAATTTTAGAGATCTTGTCAAAAAGTTTGCCTAGATGATTGGAATAAGATCTATAGAAGATTCATCCATCAATAATTCATCCTTAGTAGCACAAAGATCAAGAAAGAAAGAAACTAGAGAGAGATCAAAGACTCAAAAAGGATGAAGACTAACACTTGAGCAACAGTACGTTTTAAAGTACATTGCTAGGTTGGAACATATTTAGATGAATTCCTCAACCACTTATGCATCCTAAATCTAGTAAAACATAGTAGGTACTAGGAGGTGAAACACAGCTCAAGTTGTAAGAAAGTACCAAATAGAAATGCAAGAACTTAAATAAATTTCATAATTTAGATGAATTTTAATTTTGCATTGCTTAGCGTGGGATGGTTACAAAGCCACACTTCTAGAAGAGCAAAGCTCAAAGCATCATAAATAAACTAAAGAACCCTTCTCTGAGACTTCTCTCAGACTTGGTTCAGACAGAGTTAGTGTGGAGCCATCTCTCCACCCCTCTATTTATAGCATGCTGGGAGTAACCTCTACACTTAGATAACCTTCTTTGCCATCAAGAAACCTCTACAAGGGTTGAGATTCACTCTATCACACGTACATAGGCTAACCCAAAACCTAACAGCATAATGGGTTTTAACCATGCCAACTTAACAACTACACCCATGAACCCTTGATCCAATAATCCAACTTCTCTTAAGTAGGGCTTAAGTTAGTATCTCATCTATCCACTTGTCATCCAAGCTTGCAAAGAACTCCAGGCCTTAGTGATCTTTCAAATCACCTTGATCTGCTTTGGACCTCAACTCTTCTAGCCTAGTTCTGGTCTCCTCTGCCTCACCATGACCAAGCTCCGAAGTCCCACAACCATCTCAAACAAGCAAACCACCATATAGCATTGCTCAAGATAACATGCAAAAATAATCTCATAATGATCGGTGATCACCTTTATCTTTGACCACTCTTGGTTTTGACTATTCAAAGCCATGACCACTCTTACTTGTGACCATTTGACCACTGTTGGTTGTGACATTCAAAGCCTTGACCACTCTTGGCTTTGACTACTCAAAGCCATGACCACTCTAGACCACTTTCTAAGAGATCATGACCACACCCCAAGAGGTTACAACCACTCCCCTAGAGGTTAGAATCATTCCTATAGGGATCACAATCACTCCTCTAGAGGTCAAGACCACTCCCATAGAAGTCACGACCTCTCAAGACCACTCACTGAATGGTCACGACCACTCCTCAAGAGGTTAGGACCACTCTGATAGCATCTAGGCCCCCTCAATTTTTATCATGTTTTATTAAATAGTTTTGGTGTTGATGACCGAGTAAATAATTCCTCACACTATGAAGAGCATATGCTGAAATCATGGATGGAGCTAGTTGGACAAACAAGATTAAGGTATTTTATTACTAGTTTATGACTTAGGAGTTGATTCAAGTCAAATAGCTAGGATTTTTTTTCACTTTGGCTGTACTATAAAGAGGGACTTTGCACAAGTTGGTAATTTGGTTCATAAGGCTAAGACAAAACTAGACTGCTTGGAGTTAAATCATTTAGTCTTTTTTGCTCCTTTTATCAAAATCCCTACATACGTCAAGTCCAAACTATGTGACGGACCGAAGTTCAGTAGATCATTCCTTATTCTGTCACAAACTAGTCAAAGTCCTTATCACAAACCAAAGTCAGTCCAGTTCAACATCAAAATACTCTTTAGTCAATTTCTGATCAAATTCTATTCACTTTCGACGGACCAAACCTCATATTCTCATGTACCTAAGTCCGTAATGAAAATTTTTTGAAGAAATTCAGCTATCTAGTTTTGCCCATCTATGACGGACTAAATATTTTGGTCCGGCATACATGTGTGTTCAGCTGACCTAAAATCTCTCCGATGTACATCTATGACGGACCAAATATTTTGGTCCGCCATACACATACCTTTGTCAATCCAAAGTTTCTCAGTTGTCTATCTATGACAGATCAAACTTTTTGGTCCGGCATAAATTCAAAAATAACTATCTTTTCTGATAGACAAAACCTTGATATCCATTCCTTGAAGCCATGATCAAAATCATATTCCATTTCAGAGAATTTCTCATCTATGATGGATTAAATGTTGCTAATTCAAAGTCTAATCCGTGGCAAATTCAAATCTTCTAATTAAACTCTTTTTATGTCAAAAAAATGGTCCATAATTACTGATCATAACAAAACCCATGTATGATGGACCAAATTTTTTGGTCCGCCAAACATGTAAGACTCCTTTTTATTCTAACGTACCAAATTGGCTAATTTCCCCATGCATGACGGACCAAATTTTTTGGTCCGTCATAAATGTCTGAATTTGGTCTATGATACACATAATCAGCATCGTTAAGTCTAAAAGTTTAGTCCGCTGTAAATATGTTTTAGCTCAAATTTGACACTCTGACACGTGCAACGGTCACTGTGGTAGGTACAACGGCTATATTCATCAAAATTGGCTATATAAGCATTACCTGAGCCATCTACTACAGAACTTGATGAACTCCTGAACATTTTAGCATTCAAAGAGCCCATTTTCTTACAAGGAGTCTGTGCTTCACTCTGAAACTCAAAACCATCACTTTTTTAAGTGTTTTAACTCCAAGCTTGTGTCTAGCAGTGTGTTTTAGCGAGTGAACCAAGTGTAACACCCCGAAGCCAAAAGCGCCACGAATGCTACCAAAAACCCTAAATAACGAATGACACCTCTACGCAACGGACCAAACCTAATGCAATCTCTAAACTCTTATATTTGGCTTAAAACTAAGTCACCTAAATTTACAAAATTTCGCATGACCTCTCTAGAACAAAGGACATCCACACAAGAGACAAAAGAACAATAGCGCTTATAATATCATTCTAGCGGGTCCTTAGCTAATCAATCGCACATCCAACAAATTTAATAAACTCCACCACGACGGACAACACATTACAACCGCATTAATTACATCCAACTTAATGAATCGATTAAGTAGATTGTCAGAGACCGAAGTCGTGCACGTGATACTACTCCCAACCCGACGAGCCAGCTTCAAAGTACCTAAAACAAGAAAACAATCAAACGTGAGTCCAGGACTCAGCAAAGTGCAATCAAGTATGAAAAGTAACGAATTCGACTAGAATACAACTACTTCAAGACATAAAGTAACAATTTTTTAATTGACTTCCGTAAATAAAAATAAAGCAGTTTGAATTCGTATAAATCCAAACGTAAGAACACAATTACTTCATCACTTGACATAATCATTACTTAATTCAAATCATCGAGTAAAGGAAGAAGTAGCAAGTCCCACTTACCACATCCAACTCGGAAACGTAACTAAACCTTACTCATGCCTCAATAATCATTACAGGATGAGTCCACGACTCAATCCTCAACCTTTCATTTCCATTCTCATCAATTAACATTTATCAATTGCAAACACACAATGCAATGCAATGCTTTTATGCGTTCATACTCAAAATGCAACCTTTTAGCCTATACCGGTATAGCTGAGTGCACACCCGTCGGCGTGCACTCTCAATCCCGACCATCCCGTGGCGGGGCCTACTCTTACTGACTCGCTCCCATCCGTGGATGGGACTACGAGGTAAGACTTTTGTACTCACTACGGGTGAGTACAGAGGCCCACATCAACATGGGTCGCCTCTTCTGTAATGAATGCACGTATGCAAATGATGCTTATAAACAATTCATACACGGCATCATAAGTATTTTCTATTAACCATGACCAAAAAACAAATCGCACAAACATAGAAACAATAGGGAAATTCTTGAACATACAAAAGATTAACCGACTAGTACATATAACAATTCTCAAGCCCATACAAGAGGTAACTCTTATTCCAATGTCTCCTGTGCAAACCTGTCATGCAATGCATCATGCCAAAGTGCTCAAAATGATCTTCTTCCGCTTTCATCATCTTACTAAGAACCATTTCTAAATATGCTATTGAACAAAGCCAAATCATTAGAATTTTCATGCTCTCATCGCAAGCAAAGCATTTAACACCCTAATAACGCTCTAGGGGATACACTTGCCTTTAACCTCGGCGATAACTGACGGCCCAATGCAGCGCTAGAAACCACCAACCCTAGAGAACAGCAAACCAAGATAGGGCAAGGCATGATTCTCACATTCACAACTTATCGGAAATTACAGAAGCAAGGCAAAATAAGAGCAATAATAACACACTACTCAATATGGGACTTTATACATTTCAAGATTAACTATGGCATTAACAACTCTAGGTCCTTCACCATTTTAAGCATAATAAATAAGCAAATAATCAACAATACACATACACTTTCTTGTTTTCTTCTACTTGCTGCAATCAGAGAAACAATTTGCCATGGACAAGAGCATTCCCCATAAGCTGAAACAAAGCAATCCAACTGACACAATGAAATTATGCTCTCTAATATGTAGGATCATCACAATGGGTAACGAGCAAATATCATTCATATAACTAGGATCCTGGATCCACTCAACTAATTGCATTACAAACCAAGAACCCTAGCTAAGTATTTCATCAAACACATGGCATGCATACTAGAAACCAAACATTTCAATGAAATCTAGGCTTGAATCCTCACCACAGGATGGGCAAGAGGGGGCACGTCGGCCGGAGGGGAGGGAAGGTCGCCGGAGGGAGGCCAAGGCGGCGCCAGAACTGGCCGGAGGGGAGGCACCACCGGCCTGCAATCGCCCTTGCTTTGCTTGTTTCTTTGCTTCACGGCCGCTTCTCTTTCTCACGCTGCTGCTGCTTCTTCTGCTGTCGGTGCTGTGCACCAGCCATTCTACTGACACGCTTAGGGGAGGGCGCCGAGCAGTGGGAGGCAGGGAGGGGAAGGGAGCGTGTCTCTTCTGGAGCTGGCTTCTTCTTGGTGAGGAGGAAGGCAGGCATCTGTCTTTGGAGCTCGGCTACTGGAGAGGTGCAGGAGAGGAGCAACATGACCAGTGGAGGGAGCAGGGCGACCAGGCCCTTGGAAGCATGCGGCCAGGAGGAAAAAAAAGGGAGTCGGCAGGGAGATTGGGGAAAAAATCCTGCCAAGGGAGAAGAAATGACAGCCACAAGAAAAGAAAATAAGTGGGGAAATTCCAAAAATACCCCTCCCAAACCTAAATCTTTAACCCTAACCTTTACTAAACTTTTTAAGCTGCGAGGCGACAAAACTTTTCTTCAGAATAAATCCTTGAATCAAGAAAAGGAGAACATCACCGGCGAAAAAAACTGGAAAAGCGTTTTGCGGTATTACACTCTTCCCCCCTTTAACAGAATTTGACTTCGAATTTTGAACACCTCACTACTCACCCAGAAGAGCAACACAAGCCGAATTGCCAAAAACAATAAGCCCAAAAAGAACAAGCCTGGTACTTCTCGCGCAAGAGAAAACTCCACAACTCAAACCACGACTCTTGCCAAATAAAAGGAGCAAGCCACTGAACTCATTTCATCCCTCAACAATTCAACACTCACTCTAACTCCTCAACTCTCATGGTACAAAACTTGGAAGCCAGGTCTTTCTCAAAGACCAACACTAATCTGACAACTCAGACAACTCCTCTTTGACGCCTCAATACACCACCTCCCATCAACCAACGATTCTTCCTGGAAGATCATAATACTAACTCCCAAACTTAATTCTCATTTCTCTATTCAATTTCACTCACCCAACTTAAATCTCCTCTCTAAAACTCCATACCGCAGATCAACCAACTCGTGATGACAGGAATAACACGAGTCACATCACTCTATTAAGCATCCAACCAATTTTCACCGAATCACAAAATTCTATTCAATTGAACAGTTGGGTTCTAAACTCAAATCTCCTAAGAACCAAGAACACCATAATTCACATCTCTCCTCAATGATTAATCTTTATAACCACATAACCATTTTCAAGCCATAACATCGAACGAGTTAACCCACCATATCATAGCTATACCACGAGTCGCTTAGCTTAACCCACGGAGCCACACAAGGCTTTTCAATCCAGCAAACTTCTAACCAAATCCAAGCACATCACTATTTCAAACCATTTAACACCGGAATCCTCCAGGAACCAAAACACAACTCTTATCTTTTCAACAGTTGCCCTTGGAAACAACAGGATCAAAAATCATTCTTTACTATCGAAATGATTAGCCCCACAGGGCACCAATCAAATTCCCTCTTGACACCATATCGTACTTGACCTTCTTTCAACCTGGCCTCATACAATGAGACAACCACTCAAAGGAAAGGTTCACAACTGAACCATCCATTTCCGACTGTCCCACATTGAGTCTAACCTATGAAACTAAGGGTTCCGACAAAATTAAGGACATAAAGCATTTAGTGGCTGATTCCACCCTGACCACCCACAACAAAGTCCCACACAACCCAGGGACAACGCGATCAACATGATCCTCCCACAAAGGTCGAAACCACGACAAGGAACACTTCTCATTACTCTCTACATTAAATCCATATACCATTAACACTTAACCCCAAGTAGGACTTCATCAAATCCCATCCACACATCATTTTCCTCCTAGGACGATCTTGTCCGAAGAACGAAATCAAAAAGCATAAATATTAGATACTCACACAAAGAACCTGCATCCAATCACTAGAAAGAAAAGAGAATCTCGATTCTCTTCCAAAACTAACCATTTTTCCTCAACTTGAAATCAATGCAATAAAATGCACAACAAGGGAAGACTCAATTGAGAAGAGCAACTTCACACAATCTTTCTTCAAAAACAGTCACAAAATCGAAGAGAACTCCATTCTCTTAACAGCATAAACCATTTCCCTCACCTTGAGCCCTAAGGTGGAAAGCTTCACACGAAGAATCACTCGATTAAAAGTAACACAACCCACTAATCCAAAGAAGATCATCTTGCTTTTACCCAAGAAAAACCTCTCACACTAATCCCAAAACTAACATTTCGAATAGCAAATCGATCCTAGAATCCAACATCTACACACACCACCAATCTTCTTTCAAAAGAAAGGAAACTCATGTCTCAACAAAACCCACTTTATTAGCAATAAATACTTATGACTTAATCATAAGCTTCACCGACAAAATCGATTCTGAAATATTCACCAGATTCACACTTCAAATACTCGCCAACACATCACACAACTCTAATCAAATCCGGCTCTAGTCAACATAGAGTTACAAAACCCAATCTTTCTTTAATTACTTTCTCTGCTTCATATAACCACCATCGGTTATAGTATCATCAAACCCTAACCAAATCTATCTCATGACATCAACAAGGAGAAGCTGCGTTCTCACTTCTTCAAAGACAAATAATTTATCGCTTAATTTAGCATAATATGGGCCATCACCCTTACAATTTGTCTATTCCAGTCTTAAAACATATCTCTTCAACACTTATTTCGATATAATCAATAATTACTTTTCGTACAATCCCTAACTCACATGTTCTATACCCCCAGTTCGCTCCATCAATAAACACTTCTAATCATTCGATACGAACTCCAATAGTCATATTTCAATCAGGGACCATAGACAACATTTGTCAAAAACAAATTCGACCTTTCATACAATCACTCCATATACTCCCATTCTTTGATTACACATCAATTAGGTCATTTTGTCGATTTACAATTTACTTGACCCAAAAGGACATAAACCAACCATCCTCATGTCTTTACCCCATCCCACGCTATAATCAATTCATCAAACAGAAGATCCTTACCCTCCTCAATCAATATCAACATTAGACTTAATGGTACGCAATCCCGCACTCCCAATCAATTCCCTGACTCGCAACGGTTTGCATAAAGCGCTAGTCATCTTTCACTTCGGATCACTTACCACCACAAATTCACATTAACCAACTTAGTACTTTACATCATCTCGATGCTCTAACCATGCATCACAGGTTTAGAGTCTCAAACATTCTCGGGGGGAAGGAGGCGCTCTTCGGAGCCTGCTGCTTCTTTATTTACCGAGTAGGAAGGCCAGGCATCTGTTCTTTGGAGCTCACCATACCGGAGAGGCGCAGAGAGTAGCAATTGTGACACCGAGGGACTGACGAGTAGACCTGTGCCCTTGGAAGCATGCGACAGAGGGAAAAGGGAATCGGTAGGGAGATTAGGGGGAAAAATCCTGCCAAGGGAGAAGAAATGACAGCCACAAGAAAAGAGAAGAAGAGGGGAAATTCCAAAAATACCCCTCCCAAACCTAAATCTTTACCCCTAACCTATACTAAACTTTTTAAACTGCGAGGCGATAAAACTTTTCTTCAGAATAAATCCTTGAATCAAGAAAAGGAGAACATCACCGGCCAAAAAAACTGGAAAAGCGTTTTGCGGTATTACAGCAAGAGACAGAACTTGTGCAAGTTTATTACTCTTGGATCTCGGTGATCCTAGATGGCTTGGAGGAGGTGGAAAGTGTGACCTGTCCAAAGAAGATTGTGGAAGGCCACTTGTTGTTGTGAAAGGTTTGGAGCTCACCTCACTGGAGTAGTGAAAGAGCTACCCGAGTGATTACCCAAGCTACTGCGACTAGCTTTGGGAGAAGCTATACTTCGAGAGAAGTGCTTCAACGTGGAGTAGGAGAAGGGCTCTGAACCATGGGATAAATATCTGTCTCATTCTGTTCTCTGCATTACATTGTGTTGCTTTCGCTGTTGTTTCTGTTACTATCTATCTCAATTACATATTGTTTCTAAGTCATTCTCTTGTGTTAAGTAATTAATTGTAACCAAAGAGTTAAAATTTGAAAAGTTACCTATTCACCCCCCTCTAGGCCAACTCGTTCCTACACACTCCCATAGAGGTCATGACCACTTTGGGCAAGGCCAAAACCACTTTAGGCAAGGCTAAGTCTACTCTAGGGCTCTACGACCACTCAACTCAAATTGCTCAAAAACAAAACAATCTTATTTCAAACTTAAACCTAAGCACTATAGGTACAAACACTATCAATTACTTATCACAAATATGGGTAGACCACCACATGGTCTCTCAACAAGCATTAAAAGAGGACGAGGATGATGACGGTTGCTTGGATGATGATGATGTCCCCAATGCACCGATGCCTAATGCATGAAATATAATAGACATGACCTAGTGGGCTTGGTTGTGAGTGATGGCACTGTTTCCCATGGTAGTATGGGCAAAATGTGGTGCATGTTAATGCCATGTTTGTAGATAAGTTAGCTTTGTAGGATGTTGTTAAATTATGGGCAAGTCAATGCAAAGGTAATTTAAGGTTGTGAAATGAAACAAAAAGCATTAGATTGTGATGTGCGAGAAAATTGGGTGTCCTTGGTGTGTTCACGCCTAGAAGCTAAAGTATAAAATGGACTGGATCGTGTCAAAGGTGCAAGACCACTCATGTGTTTTGAGCAACATACTGCCAAAGCACCGCAACAATGGGCATGCAACGTAATTCTTAGTTTTACATCCCCTAGTAACTGCGACATAGGGCATGCTACTCCATTCCCAGCTTGTTCTGTAACATGAATCTCGCTATTACTACTAGACATCTCCCCTACTTAGTGAGAATTGACAACATCATGCCAGCTTTGTTTCATGCTGAATAGATAACACTCCGACCAACAATTTTCAGACCAAAGAGATAATACTCTACCTCCTGATGTCAAACTGAAATGACCAAACCCTGGTTCCAGCACGATGTAGATCCGTCAAGTCTGTCACTCACACTTGAGAGGGCCTATAAATTGTGCTTCCAGCTTTTTGGGTAGAAGTGACTATACCATGCCACCTTTTGAGTATGAGTTGACAACATACACACACAACTTTTTCAATTGAATTGACAACTCACTGAGCTATCCTATTCCAAAAGATTCCTTCTAGCAGGCATGGGAGAACTTTCATTCACCAAAATTTACTCCCTCAACACTACACTCTAATCGCCTACAAAACCAGGGTATAGTCCAACATCATAAGGGGACTCTGTTCGAGTTAGTTTGGAGAACAGGAGGATGAGAGGGAGAAGAGAGATAGATGACAAGAGAGGTATGGCAGGCCACTCTACCTGGTTTGGGGATGTCAGACTACTGGGAGATGCTCCGAAAGCAAAAATGGCCTACGAAGAAGGTATGGACATATCATGATAGTTCAGACAAGGATACTCCTGCACCACCAGAGCTTTCACACCCACAGTGCAATTGTGATAATCCGACATGGACCATTTAATATGCACATCCTAGTGACACCATTCAGGCTTACAACATGTGCCAGGATGTCCGTGTAAGTGAATGTGAATCATCAATATTTTGCATGTTTCGTTTCAACTATCACTGACTTTATGAGTGCATGGTAGCCTTTAGAGCGTTGCTACTTTTCCCATTGGATTGACAGCTTAGAGAAGTACGACAAGGCATTCATTAGTAGAAATATATGTTGAACTACATAGTTGTGCCTGATGTCCTCATTAGTCGGAAACAATACTCAACCGGAAGCAAGGGAAAGACACTGATGGTCCCTGACGCCCCTATTGCACTAAAGATTATTTTAGACTACAAGAAGGCCTGACCCACAAGGGAGAGTAGGACACAACCTCATTGCAAGCCTGACTTGATTTTCATGCATCAAGTATTTTTCTTTCCAAAAGGTGTGTTTGTGTCGTAATTGTAGCTCAGTTCGAAGTTTCGCATATGGATCCATTTGTATCGTACAAATAACCAAGCAAACATATGCATCTAACCAAACTCTACATAGTATGTAATTCGGACATTCATGGTCAAGTGTTATGCTGGGTTTGCAATCTTATCTTTGTTGCTCCTTTCTCATCTCATCGAAGCTTACAAAATACTACCAAAATTTACATGATTTGTGCAAACAACCATATAAAACAATTAAAACATGATTTATTTACAAACAAGCATAGTCAGTAAACTCGCTCTTTTTTTACCACTAACAATTAATCACAGACAACTCTTCCAACCATTTAATTATGTAAAATTAAAGCTAAGTTTCTTACAATTATTTTTAAAAATTAACTACTGTCGCTAGCCATAATGCAAATAGGCTCAGTCACAAGCCTGCAATTGGCCTCACTCGCTTTGTGGCCCAACGACTGTACCCTTAGCCACTCCACCGGTCCACGATTGACCCATTTCCGCCATGTGTTTGGGCAAATATTTGCTAGGCCACCAGGCAATTGGGCCAAGTCACACGGGCGGTCATGGTTTATTTGTGTAAAAAATAAATTGTATTTTATTTTTTAAATTTTAAGAAAATGGTTTATTTAAAAAAACGTTCAACAAACGGATAGGTCTTGGGGTACTGAACGTGAAGGAGGTTGCATGATGTGTGTGTCCTCAATATTTATGTCAGAAACAGTGTAGTCATAATAGCTATGCTTTTGTTCCACATTAGCTCAGAGTGCGTAACACAGTACGTATGTACTCCCTGCGGTCCAAAATAGGTCGTGTTTTTTATTTAAAAAATTGATCAAAGAACTGATCATGTTTTAATTAGCTCTATGTGCACATAGAATTTTTTTTCCCTACAATTTGCCCTCTTAATTGTAAACACATACACCCTCCGGTCACAAATAGTTGTCGTTTTGGACATCGACACAGTCCCTAAAACTTTGACTAGTAATTTCTATTATAATATATTTAAAAAATCCAATAAAATTATAATATTATGAAAGTACATTTCGAGATGAATCTACACATATGACTTTTCGTACATCCAATCTAAATATTTAAAAAGATATCAATAGCTATTATTTTAAAAGTTTGGCTGTACGTATCCTAAACCGACAAGTTTTTATGAACTGGAGGGAGTGTCTAAAACGGTACCAATTAATAAGCATTTAATGTGTTTTTCTTTGCACAAAGGTGCCTAGAAGAATCATAATAATAAGCATCTGTAAATCAAAACCATCTGACTTGAGTCTCCGAATGCTGTAAATCCATGTAAAACTTCCTGGGTGAAGGGAACTGCTTGATTGGCAGGGCATGGCATCGACCATCCCGTCCACCTAGACTCAAAGAAAACTTCTTGGGCCAAGTAGGGTTAAAAGCCCAACTACAAGTTCGCAGGCTCATCCTAAGTGCTGCCTGGGCTAAGCTTCAAACGAATTTTGATGCTGCAACTAGGGGTGAAAACGGTCGGAAACGGTCGGAAAACACTAAAACTATTTTTGTTTTCATATTTTTTCTCGGAAACGATATCGGAATCGATAACTACGGAAACGAAAATGGCATCGGTAATTCGAAAATATCGGAAACGAAAATTCGATACAAAATATATATCGGTAACGATCGAATCGAAAAAGAGACCGTAACGTCGTAAGGACATGTACCACCAATTGACTTCAAAAATTCACACAAATAGTACATCCACATAGAAATTAGTAATTAATAAATATTCACAAATTTATGATGAACACACATCAAATTTTAGACTTGAATGACTACATTAGAGTTTTGTTTTTATGATATTTAAAAATATCTATGATTGTTTAAATCATGAAAATGGGTGGAGATTATAGCCCTCGTGATAAGCTTCAGATAGAGTCCAAAATCACCTAAATCGGAGTTCGGAGTAAAAAGTTATGGGCGTTTTAGTGACCGAAGGAGTGTGATTTGTGGGCTGGAATAATTCCGGTAATTACCGACGGAATTTACCGATTTTTCCGGATATCGAAGAAACGGTCGAACTAATCAAAACCGTTACCGTTATCGCTTCCGACAAAAATTACTGATTCGATTCGATTCGAAAATTACCGATACCGACACGTCCGGTTGAAAAATTTCGAAAACGGTTTTCGGAATTTCGGGAATTACCGATACCGTTTTCACCCCTAGCTGCAACATCGTTGTGTCTCCCATAAAATGACCAATTCTTCTACTTTCTCGAACAAGAAGTTTCGTTTCTCTCATGGCACGTACAATAAAACCATCTCGGCTTATTTTTGTTATATGCATATTAGCTTTATTTTATATGGAAGAGTGAGAAAAGAGAAGAGAGAAGAAAACCAGCTCTTATTTAGTATCACATGAGAAAGTATGTGCTATCGTCGGCTAAAAGCCGATGTTGGAGCCAGTGCAAGCGACTATTAGTGTTGAAGTTAGTGTTTTGTTAATAACTTGCACGACTATTAGTGTTGAAGTTAGTGTTTTGTTAATAACCACAAAGATGAAGTTAGTGTTGAATGGTCAAATTAAATGCTTTAGTGTTTCTCTAGAGACAACTTTTAGAAATATAAGACGTATTTTGATTTTGTATAAGGATAAGGTTGCAGTAAAGTTGAGAAAAGTACAAGAGAGAGAAAAGTACAAGAAAAAATGACTTAGATACCCCCACTTAATTGTTTTAGAAAATGAGATATTATACTTTGTGTGACTAGTAATGAATAAATGCATATGTGTAACGACCCCTATTTTTATATAAAATACAAAAAAAGAAATCTCATGTGTATACAGTACTAGTCCTATGATCAGTAACTAGTACGCGCATTTACAACAATTGATATCACATCCATACTCTTTATTACATATGATAATTATAATATCTACAATAAGGTCTTACAATACAGAGTGAATTGAAGCGGAAAGAATCAAAGTCTTATAGTTTGCCCATCCAACCCTTAGACAACTGATAAGGCGTAATCACTTGAAAAACTCATTATCAATATTCCCGTATCCTGCATCAAAATATATGTCATCTAGAAGTACACTAACTTCACCTAAAAACAACGAATAAGTAAGGGTGAGTACTTTACGTACTCCGCAAGACTTTTGCAAAACCTACAATACATGCAAGCCATTTCAAAGGAAAGGCTTCTACAGTTAATTTGCATAAAGCCAATTTAAAATGTAAATACATAATAGTAGATTGCAAATGGAATTTAAGTAAAAGCAATTTCATATGTAAAATAACAGTATGTAAATACGAATAAGTAAATTTCAAAAACCTGGGTATCATGACCATATCCACAAACCAATTTCTACCATCACCCGGTAGAATCTAGAGTTTTTATGAAAATGAAAACATCTAACTAGTGCTGGCGCACCAAGATTCCCATAACCACGGGAATGGCTTTTCGAAAAGTTTTACACTCTGCAGAGGTGTACATCTTTACCCACAAGTTATGACATTTTCTTTTTGTCGCATGGTTCACGTACCTTTGGCATGTGGCCAGAATGTTCGTGATGAAAACCTTTATATTCTCTAGGTTAACTTTGCACCAGCTCGTAATACTCTAGCCTTCCAATGTGCAAAGTTAAATTAGATAACTTAATTGATTTAAAGCTGTCTCATACCAGCACTTGTGGTTGTACAGTAATTTTTGGGTTTAATGAACACGGAGTTCAGTCCTTAATCCGACACGGGCAATAATCTCCCCCTACACTACTTGCAAGTCCATGCACCTCTAACTATTGCCAATAATTGCCCGCATCAAAACCATAGTTTTATTTTATTTTTAATTAAAATACCAACTATAAAGATAGGACTTACCCAACATTTTATCATATCCAACATTTTTAACCATATTGAAATTTCAAAGTTCTTTAAGCATGGCTAAGCATGATATCTAAGGGTGAGAACTCCCATGTTGACATTATATATTATCTACCTTATTGTAGGGTATCAAGATTCACAATCCATACTTATCAAGGAAGTTTCATGTGCATATAGGTATATCTACCAATACCCAAAAAGTAGCAGTGTTTAATAAACATAACGTATGCAATAAAAATATTTAAGAAAACATTTATAAAACTAGGATCAACATGATCAAAGGGGGGTGCTTGCCTTGCTTATTTGTTGTTTATGACAAAGTTGAAGTCGTAGTTGGCGTAGTCAACAATGGAAGTAGTGATGTCGGGTTCTACACATCGTTCAACAGAAATATAACTAGGGGTGCAATTGGATCGGATTTGGACGGATACCGCTCTTTCCGTATCCTAAACCATATTTTTATCGGATTCGGATAGTGTCGGATACGAATACGGCATGGATAATATCAGTTGCGGATTCGAATCGAATACGGAGCGGAATCGATACGGTATCGAATAATTTTATCGGATAACGCACGAAAACAGATATCACAAAAAGCACACATATAGTACCGATTAACCAACCGTATGAGTGCAACATGCAACAAGATTATCGCAATCTAGTAAGTCATTTTATCGGGCAATCCAACAAAGTTGAAAAAGCACGCTCAATTTAAACGGTACACAAATGAAAAATTACAAAACATAAAACGGTACGTAAATAATATCACGATAACATGACCATAACTTCACGTCTTCATGAAAGAGACAATAAGACAAGTCAATAATATTTGGATTATATTACACAGTTAGAAGACTCAACAAAGACACAATTTTATATAAGAGTTTAAAGACTGAAGTGGCTAAGCCAAGCTCGCAATATCTCATGTAGACAACTAAGTTCATACAAATCTCACTACATCATCATACAAATCATAGTCCTTGCTCTGAGCATGGAAGAGGATGTTCATGAGATTAAGTATCTTCTCAAGGAATTCCTTTATCTTTGCTCTCGATGTTTTCCAGATCCACCGCATCACTCCAGAGGAACACTAGAGGTCTCCTTGACTCTTGAGATTAGTTTCTTTAGCTAAAAGACAGGTAAGTTGAGTCGTTGAAGATTCACCCAACATAATAAACAAGAAATTTAACGGAACTAAATAAGGTGATTAAGTCTATAAGCTTCGCATGACACAAATCAAAAGGATTATCAAAGGGCTACTGCTTGGCCCATCAGGTACAATTAAGCATCTGACAATGTGTATATAATATAAGATAGGCCAAACCATAATCAAGGAACAACCATTATGTAGTTCAATGGGGCCATGCTCACATAGTAACATTATCCAGATCTGAACCGGATGGATGATCGCATCCTTTAGTCTCCGGCGAATCTAAAAGAAAAAATAGTGAAAATATCTACAGTGAAGATGATATTCGGTGTTTTGACCCTTTTGGCTACCAGTCGCTACACCATGCGCCTAATAATCAAGGGTTCAGAAGGAACAATTACTTCACGAGAATCGTAAACGCACAAACATATTTCGAAGGCTACTTGTTACTTCATAGTACTACTATCAAGAGTAGATTAATTAATCCAACGATATCACAAAGGTATTCCTTCCTTCAATGGAATCAAGAATCGATGATGTGCACTATCAAATCGCACTTCACAGCAATCCCTACTACTTAACGTGCTACTAACACCCATCGATTGATATAAATCGTAATTAATGGACTTCTAGTTTGACATTCTAATTTCGATGTCTTGATGCTACCACACTATAACTCAACAACAATCTTGTGAACCGCTTCTTGGGCATGGTCTCCAAATCAAGAATCACCAGAGCAGAGGAGGAATCGAGAACTCCACTTGAGCCGAACCAAAGATGCATTTCCTTGGCTCGATCAAGAGTAGATGCCGAATCTTCCAGATCCTCTAACTTCCATGCAGAGGAGCAGCGCGAGGGGCTCGGGCGGCGGCGGAGGCCCGGCGATGGCGGAAGGGTGGTGGCAGGCGGCGGCCGCAAGGCCAGTGAGGGTGGCGGCGTGAGAGAGACTGGAGGAGGAGAAGGCCGATCTCGATCGCCGGGCGCTGAGCTGGAGGGTCAGCTGAGGCTAGGGCTAGAAGTAAAGTTTAACTCAACTAGAATCGAGATATAACCGGGTCGGATATCGATAAATGAAATCCGGATATTTTCAAAAAATTTCTCGGAATATACCTGTCGACGATTCGGGAACCGGTCCCCCGCCGAGCTTACTTGTTGAATGAGAGATCAACCTAAGGCCCCTTTTTCGCGGGGGGTATAGCGTCTGAGGTCCTACCGAGCTACGGATCGAGGTGGCCAAGGCAATCGCAACGAGCAAGGGATCTCTTTTTTTGTCTGGTTCAGGCCTCTCACAGGGGAGATAACAACCCTACATCCAGTGGTTGCGCTGATGTGTGAAGGTGGTTACAAGTGCCGCGTACAAGCAAGAATAGAAGGTCAAGTCGGAAGGACCCCTAATCCTTCGCACACGAGAGGATATTTATAGGGGATCACAGACGACAAAGCATTTATTACAGGGGGCGAGCTACTATTCGGATGTGGGCGGAACTGCTGCCGCGCCTCTCGCCGGGCGCAGCGCGACATGGGTGCACTATACGCAAATGGCGGACGCGAAGACCGCGGGCGTGCAGATCGTGGGCACGCAGACCTTTGAGCCGCCACGTAATTAATGCCTCACCGCCCTCGTAGACCGTGCCCGGCTTTTGGGCGAAGCTTGAGGTCCCTTAGGTCGGACCTGGTTGCCAGGTCGAGGACCCCTGAGCAAGCATGCTCGGGGGCGAGCATGACAGTTGACGGGGGGCAGCCCAAAGGTCGGGCGGTCCGAAGACCTTTCTTGGGGACGAGGCCCGAGCAGGGGCATGCCCGGGGCCACCGAGGTACGATGGTCGTCTATGGAGAATATTCAATCCCCGATAGCCAGCCCCCGAGGCTAAAGGGGGGGCGTCCGTCTCGATCGGGGCCATCGCCCTAAGCCTCCAGACTCTTCGCAAGGGACCAGAACCTCGCGGCGAAGGGCTACCGCGGCACCCGAGCAGCGCCTGCTCGGGAACAAGGATCTTTGCAGCGAAGGTTACAGCAAAGATCCGAGCAACACTGCGCCGAACGAGGATCTTTGCGCGGCGGGCTACGCAGATCCGAGCAACGCCGCCGGAACGAGGATCTTTGCGGCGGCCGGAGCGCTGGTCGTGGGTCTTACCAAACACCGTAACGAAGGCGGAGGGTCGCGGTGGTTCCTTCTCTGCGAACCTTTACAGGGACGGCTCTGACAGTTTTTTAGAGACTACGCCACCACAGGGCGGTTTTGGAGACTGAACCGCCACGCGTTGGCCATCGGCAGGCGGAGCGATTTTCCCGCCCGCTCGGCTTCTCCGCCTATAAATATCAGGTGGGAACAATTTCCGCAAACTTTTCGCTCCCACGACTTGCGATTAGACTCGAGAAAGCATCTTGACTCCCAAACTTCCTTCCGTTGCTCCGACGCTCTCTCCTCCAACTCCCCCCATGGCGAAGTTCGGTGTGAGCAAGTCCACCGCGGAGAGGCTTCGGGTGCTCCGAGACTTCGGGTACCTCGACGTGGGCACCTGGCGGTTCCCAGTCGGTGAGGCGGCTCCGGCGCTGCGCGACGACGAGACAGTTGTGTGCGATCTGTACATCATCAACGGGCTTCGAATGCCCGAGAGCAAATTCCTGGAAGCCATACTCGTGCACTGCAAGTGCGAGCTCACTCATTTGAACCCCAACTCCATCCTCATTCTGACAATCTTCACCCACCTTTGCGAGGGTTTCGTGGGCATCCTTCCTACGCCAAGTATCTTCTTCTATTTTTATTCCTTGTTCCGTACCGGGAACGCCACCCGCACCGGTGCCCTGTACTTCCGCCTGCAGGGCAACCGCCCGTACGAGTACCCCTTCTTCTCCCTCAAGGACTTGGTGGCCGGCTGGGCTGACAATTGGTTCTATCTGCAGAGAGCGGAGGGGAGTTCCTTGCGCTATACTGAAATGGCGGTGCGCCACATCGAAACCCCGCACCCGCCCATCGCGCCTGAGGAGGAGCGAACCCTAATGCTGATCAGCGAGCTCACGAACATGGGGCTCACCGGTCGGGACATCGTCCACGACTTCCTCAGGAACCGGGTGTCCCCTCTGAGGAGGAGGGAGCACCCTTTCTTCGAGATCGCCGAGTGGGACGACATGACCCGAGAGAGCACCTCTGGTAAGTTTTACGACCTTGGGGACTCTTTGCTTCGCTCACGCCTCGACTCGCTACCGATTTTATTTGTCGACCAACGACCACTCTGGCTTCGATCGATTTGGAGAAGAGGGTCACCGAGATGTTCGGCACCCCCAAGGGCAAGGAGCTCGAGCGCAAGTGGCAAGTCCCGAGCAACGTGCTCGAGCGGGGCGACGTGGTAAGCCACTTTTTGGTCCGTGCTCGGGGAAAGCGTCCCGAGCTCTTCTGACGCATTTTTGCCTTTTGACAAGAGAGGCTCGCCTGAACCAGCAATGGCGAGCTCAGTTCCCTTGGTCGGCGGCAAGGGTACTTGTACCACCGCCAGACTAAGAGCATAAGGGCAAGAGGCATGCCCATCGCCACCGCCACCACGCGGCTAACTAAGAAGCGAGGCGAGCCTGCCCAAAAATCGGTGGTCGCAAGATATGGAGTTTGCCGATCGGAAGGAGGTAAGCAGCCTGAATGCCTGGTTGGAGAATTACGGCAAGGAGCCCTTGGAGCAGCTCGAGAAGGAGAAGGGCCTGACCGAAGAACTAGTGCAGGCTACGCAGAAGAAGTTGCAGGAGGAGCTGGCCGAGGTCCAGGCCAAGCTCAAACGAGTCAATGAGGCTCGGCAAGCTTCGGAGCTCGAAGTCGCGGCCACCGGTGAGGAGGAGGATGAGGAGGACGCGCTGCCCCTCAGGACGAGGCGCGGGCGCTCGAGGAAGACGCTGGAGGTGGTTGACATGGAGAAAGTCGACCCCCTCCTGGCGAGGATCAGCAGTGCCGCAGAGGAGAAGGCTAAACTCGTGGTTGCGGCGGCCAATCCCTCCGAGGGCGACAATGAGGAGCAGGCCGAAGGTGAGCCCTGAATTTCGCTTTTTCTTTCTTCTCTCGCCCTTCGCTTCGCGTACCCGAGCTAACCCCACTCCTCTGACGTGGGCGGAATAGCTCGTAGGGCCTTTCCAGATTGTCGCAAAATGATTGACGAGCTCCTTGACCACGTCTTAGCGGGGGTGCTCGTCGAGGCCGTCTACCTCGTGATGGCAGAGGGCGTGGAGGCGGTGGAGAAGTTCGTCGCCGATGACCCAGTCGAGGTGGCCCCCCTCCGCCGGGAGGGAACGCTCAAGGCGGGCTCCTGCCCCCAATGGGAGAGCGAGAAGGAGGAGAAGACCAACCCCGCGGCCTTGGGCAAAAAAGCTACCCAAGAAGGCTCGTGATCTCCAGGCGCATCACCTGCCCGAAACAAAGGCGCGAAGCCCCCGAGCGAACAGCATGCTCGGGACGAGACAGCGCCCTCCCCGAGCGAATCACATGCTCGGGAGGTCGCCCTGCCGCCCTCGAGAGAACAACATGCTCGGGTGGACAACGAGAAGACCCTGAGCGAGCGCGCCGCTCATGAGGAAGGCGTGGCGCCTCAGGGCGAACCTCATGCCTGTGGGGACAATTGCTGCCCTCGCCACCGCCTCCCTCTTGGGAGGATTACGGGAAGTCCGCACCCCAACCTTGAAGATCTTCGGGGGCGCGAAGTTACCCGACGCTTTCGGGATAATTTCAGCGCGGGCGTTGCCCAAGTGAGGTTGCTTCTTTTGTTACTGTCGTAATTTCCCATTTCTTTGTGTCTGTGGGGCGGCGTCTGAAGTTTTCCCGCCTGCAGCTCCTCCAGAAAACCTTGGAGGACTTTGACGCGGCGATGAACGTCCTCGAGGCTGTGGCCCAGCTACACGCCGAGCACGAGGATCGGATAGCCAAGCTTGAGCAGCGTGTAGGCGACCTCAAGGCTCGGACAACGTGCTTGTGCATAGGTGCCGCCAGGTAGAAAAAGATGCCACCGAGGCTAAGGAGAAGATCCTTGGGCTCGAGCAAGGGCTCGAGCAAGAGAAGCTGCTCTCTCGCCGGGCTAAGGACGAGGTCGCTGCTGGCAAGGAGAAGATCCTCACGCTCGAGCAGGAACTCGCCGAAGGCCGGACGAAGATTCTTGGGCTTGTGTAAGAGCTCGAAGGAGGAAGGCAACAGGCTCGCGCCCTCGAATCAAAGGTGGCAGACTTGGAACGAGCAGCGCGAGCGGCCGCCGACCTTGCAGAACAAGGTAATGAAGAGGTCGAGCAGCTCCGAGAGAAAGCCTGCGAAGGTCGCGAAGCCCGGCGGAAGGTGATTGATCTTGAAGCCAAGATCGATGACCTGAGGCGGAAATTCTCTGCGGCACTCAGGGGAGCGAAGCCCAGAGTGTAGAGGGCTTCTTTCTTTTTCTTTTGGTGGTTTTTTGGACGACTTTTGATGACGCCCGTAGAGTGTACATTTTTCTTTCGCCCAAGGGCTGTGCCTGTTTTAATGCTCCCTTTGCATGCTCCTGAGTCATTGCCTGCGAACAACGAGCATAAGGTAGATAGCAAGATATAGACGGGTAAATGCGCGGGTTAGGGCGAAGCATGGGCAATGCGATCCCGAAGTGGGCGAAGAAAGGTCTTCACGAATAGGTAATGAGTTCTTTAAGAGAGAAGTGATGTTACGGTGTCAAACTGGAATGAGGCACTTAGCGACAATTTTTGAAAAAGACGCTTAATCGTGACAACTTGCTCCCACCAAGCCTCCGCTGCGAATGAAGGTCGTGTACTTAAGTTGTGAGCACGAGCTCGTTCGCAGGAGAGTTGGGAAAACACGCGCTGCGCTTCCGACCAAGGCACCCGTTTCCCCAAGAGGCGATGCTGGCTTAGGTCGGGGGAGGAGAACGCGCAAGGCCCGGAATTCCTTAACACTTAGGATGCATACGCCTGAGCTGCGAGCATGGTCGTAGGTGAGGAAAAGACGCGCGGTTGCTCGACAAGGTACGCGACGACCAAACACGCGCGGGTCAAACTAGGTCTCTGGACCAACCGAGAGGGTGTCTGCGTGCGACTTGTATCGCGCAACGGAAAGCTACTGCGGACCAAGGTCGGCTTATCGAGACTGGAGCCTCTGGTGGTGAGTTTTAGTTGACAGGGTGTTGGTCGTGGCGCCTTGTGCGGTCACGCGCGCGCCAGCCCGATTTTAGCGAAAAAAGAGGTTAGAACGACTGATCCTGCCCGACGCACTTGTCCCATCACCAAGATCGTGGGAAAAGTATGCCTTTGTCCGCGGGCCGTGATCAGTAGGCAGTGACCTTATATATGTTTTCACAAGAACCTTGGAGGCAACAGACGTCGCGCGGGTGAGGGAAACGAGCATGTCATTCTTCCAAAAGAGAAAACATGGATGTATACAAGATGCGAAATGGAGCATAAGTTTAGACGAAGAACTTGCACAGCTTGGTCGATGTTCCACGAGCTCGCGAGCACGCGACCATCCTCCCTCGCCAGGCGGACAGCCCCCGGGCGTGCTACTGAGACGACCGTGAAAGGACCTTCCCACTTGGGGGAGAGCTTGTTGGCCTTCGACGTATCTTGGATTCGCCGTAGGACGTGGTCCCCGACCTGCAGGGCTTGGGGCCGAATTGATTTGGCCGCGTGCCTGCGAAGAGCTTGCTGGTAGATGGCGGATCGGAGCAACGCCCTTTCGCGCGCCTCTTCGGCGAGGTCGAGGTCAAGGCGGCGCTCGCATCCTTGATGGATGCTATCGGCCAGGTGAACTCTTGGGGACCCAAGCACAATCTCGGCAGGTAGGACGGCCTCGGCACCATAGACGAGCTGGAAGGGCGTCTCGCCCGTAGCTTGGCCGGGTCAGGGTGCGCATGCACTGAGGACTAAGGAAGCTCGTCCACCCATGACTATCGTGCCCCGAATTTACAACTTCGACACTCGGTATTCTCGTGACTAGTCCAGATCGCGCTTAGTGCACACACGAGCTTAACAGGTATAATATCACATCATACACAATGAATATTAAATAAGTATCTCAAACATGTATATAAACGAGTGTACGACCTTATGGTCAACCTTACAATAGTCTCGCCACACAGGCTTACATTATTCAAAGTAAACAAAGAAATAGCAATGAAAGTAAAACTGCGTGATGTCCATCTTCTCCACAGACGCTCCGACGAAGGCTTGCCCCTAGTTCCCCAGCTCCTCGACATACTCTTCCTCGTAGGCTGGTGTAGTTTCTTCTTCTGGTAGGTTTGTCCGCAAGGGTGAGTACACACCATACTCAACAAGTTATGCACAATATGCATATCTATTTACTATATGCAAGGCTTATTACAAAGGAATGGCTCTCTCGGGTTATTTTGCTTTGCATCAATATTTTAAGTAATATCTAATTAGATTGAAAGCATCAAACCATATAACCATTATATTTCTCAAGTTGTGTTTCACATCTTTTGGACACACATCTCTAATCACATTTCTTTGGCACACAGCTCCCACCCCATTTTATTTTCAAACACTACCCTTGATCAGAATCCCCGAGCATTGTCCAAGACTGTGGACTCGGCTATTCTAACAGCTTTTGACACTCTGCAGAGGTTGTACACTTTACCCACAAGATACAACAAGACACCACAAAGGCGATTAACCGTAATAAAGCTTTTCGAAACTTCTATCTTAGCCCAAGAACCTCTCCGTGTTGCCTTCACTATCACTTCCTCACTCGAGTGAAGTATAGGATGATTTAACACCGCTGGATAGGGTACCAAGTCAAACACAGCACGCTCCTGCATAGCTACCCCCATGTAATCGCCACCCCGAGGTATCAAAGGTAAGACATCGAATCCTACTAAACTAGGTCTTCCCATTCAGACATGTGGTTGTACGAGAGACTCAGTCAAAGGCTTGCAAGGTAAAGTCCTTAATCGACCAAGGCAAGACTTCCTTCTCTCAAATTGGCACACAGCCCTCACAACACTCAACCCACCCCACAGCTTGCCACACAGCCCACTGCACGAAGCCTCGGTCCACTTGCCCCAGTCTAAATCAATTCTACCCCAAATTGTTAACAGTGCAACACATGCTCATATTCATCTTTCATGTAGAACCACACAGGCCTCTACATGTCAATGTTAATACCAACATCATTCCACATTTCATTTTAAAAGCATTCACTATTCTTTAGTCGTGTTGATTTTGTAATCCAAATAGAATAGTTCACGACATGCATGGCTAAGCAACTATTCACTGCCTAGCCTCCCGTGTTGGCACAATATCATCAACCAACTAATATTACCAAACTAGGGTTATCAAAGGAATCATGGCATACAAATAATATTAACAAGGTGGCAATAATAATTAGTTAACTAGCTAATTCACCCAAAATATTTAAACCAATTTTAGTTGAATTAGCATGCATAGTTTGAAACAAATTACATTTCAAAATTTAGGAGCAACATGGTCAAAGCATAACTTGCCTTCGAAAAGTTGCTGATCCTGTTCCGAAGTCAAATCTTGTACTGGAATTTCCCCCTCGCAATCTCCCGACAAATCAACGTCTAATTAAAATCAACATACACACAATAAATATATTTTCTAGAGAGCTAAATCAACTCTAAAAATTCTAAAAAATTCACCAATAAATAGATCTTGATTTTACAAATTTTTAGAAATTGGAATCACTCAAATCGGAGTTAAAACGCAAAAGTTATAAGCATTTGAAGTTTTTTTAAAATAAATTAAAAGAATAAACCGAATTGATTTATTTATTTTTATACTGAAAATCCCGAAAATTATGATGTCAGCACAGTTGTTTATAACGAAAAATTTTGAAATTAATTATGACGTTATCATCACTATTTATGACGTCAGCATCGACCGAGAAGTTAAATTATTCTCAACCGTCGGATTAAAAATGAACGGCGAAATCTAAACAACTGTTCGATTCATATTACTGTGAAGTCGACACGTGGTGCATTCTCATCCCTCAGACTAAAATCCAACAGCGATATTTAAACCGGATAACAACTCATTTATCCCGGTTATGCGTCGAGATTTGTGCTATACGATTATCGCCAAGTTTGCACCAACACTTTTGATTTCTATCATGTGCCGACATGTAACTCAATCATGACCATCCAATTTAAATCTACGACAACAATTATTCGTAACCATAATGACAGCTGCGTTGCCTCAATTTCACAAGACACGCCACGATGTGGAATTGGCTTGATGTACGGCGAAGTCTGATTTATCCAATTCAAAATCTACGGCTCGGATTAATTTGAAATAAACGCTTATTATTTCCGATCTAATGTCTACAACTAAATGAGCGACGTGGCTAGTTAACAATCATTTGATCAAAATTAAACGGTCAATACTTATAAATCGGTTTACTGTTGCGATGAATGTGCGGCTAATTCTCGATCGTCCAATACAAATCCTACTACCATTAGCTACACAACTTTTAAGCACACGTGGGCAATCCCTTTCTCGGCACGTGGCACTAATCCTGACTTTACATCTCAAATTCCTATGGCTAATACTTATGGCACATCGTTCTGGTTTCTAATACAAAGAAGATACGTGGACCAACCTCAATCACACGATGCAAAGTCGACGGTCAGCGTTGATCAAGAAGCTTCGGCGAAGACACAGCGAGATGCGGCGACAGCAGCAGCCGAGGTTGAGGAAGACAGCGACCCGACGGTGCTCCGGCGCGATTCCGGCGAGAAGAAGTGGTCCTTCGGGTGCGGCTCGACGCGGGCTTCACTCCGGTGGGTGCGGCGACGGCGGAGAGTCACCGGAACGGCCACAAACGGCGGCGGAAAGGCACTGAACTTCGGCGAAGTCTTGCGGTGTCTACGGTGATCCTCGGTTTGCGTGAAAAAGCTCTGTGGGTGCGGAACGAGGTGCTTTATCCCGTGAACCAGCTAGTGAAGCGGCAGAGGTAGCGCACCGGTCGTTAATGACGACGGTTTTCCTTCGGCAATGAAGCTCGGTAGCGGCGTTACTCGCAGGGGAAAACGAAGCGACGCGGTCACTATCTATCCGTCCACGCCGCATCCAACGTTTTTGGCAACGAAACGTCATGGCCGATTTACAACCGAGCGATGCAAATCAAAAGGTGAGCGTGCGACGTCATTTTAGGGTTCTCGCGGGCGCAGACAAGAATGGGCTCGCCCATTCGTTTCTACCGTTTTTACTGAATTTGCAAATAAAAATAATTCCGATTATTCATTTATTTCATTTGAGACACTTAAAATATCAGAATAATTCTAGAAAAATTCTGAAAAATATTTTAGGACATTTTGAACTCAAATAAAATATTTCCATATAAATTTTTCGGAAACTTAATCATTATTAAATAAATTTTCAGATAAAAGCTAAATTCCAAAAATTCAAATAATTGCAAGTTAATTCCAGAAATTCTCATAAATTCAAATTAAATTGTAAAATTAAAATTAGCAAAATTTGAGGATGTTACAATGACCCACCGTGTCGGGTGAGGTCTTTGAAGACCCTCTTCTTGACCCCTTGAAGGATTTGGCCATTTGCTCGCTTCTACCGCTCCGCACTCATGGATGAGCTATAGAGGCGAAGCAGACCTTCGTTCCGATGTCTTCGCAGTAGGCCTGGAATAGTTCGCTAGTGAATTGGGTGTTGTTGTTCATGATGAGGTGATTGGGAACTCGAAAGCGCGTCACCACATTGCTGCGAAAAAATCTCTTGGCTGCTTGAGCCGAAATGGTTGATACAGGCTCGGCCTCGATCCACTTAGAGAAAGTGTCGATGGCCACAAGTAAGTACTTACAACCCTTTCGACCACGGGGGAAAGGCCCGAGAATGTCAGCCCCCCAGGTCAAGAATGGCCATAAAAGTGGGATGGTCTGCAGTGCGTACGCTGGCTGGTGGGCCTTGCGGGCGTGGAACTGGCACGCCCGGCAGGTCACCACGAGGGCCCGAGTGTTGTCTAAGGCTGTTGGCCAATAGTATCCCAAGCGGAATGCTTTGTTCACGAGCGTCCGGAAGGACGAGTGAGCGCCGCACATTCCTTCATGGATATATCTGAGAAGGAAATGGCCCTCTTCTCGGGATATACACTTGGAGAGGTCTCCAAGTGCCCCTTTATGCATAAGGAGCCTCTACTAGCTTGTGTTGTGGGACCGCTTTTTGCCGGAACGCCGGCTTCCTCCTCGGCAAAGGTCCTGGGCAAGATATCGGACTAATGGCGCCATCCGGTTTGCACCGCTTCGAGGAAGGAGATGTTACCTCACGTCTCTTGCGCCTCCTCTACAGGGGGAATGGAGGGCTTGTGCAGATGCTCGCTAGCGGCCCTGGCCGTATGCATCTTGGGGGTGCCTCTACAGAGGAATGGAGGGCTTGTGCATATGCCAACGAGCGCCTGGGCGGGCATCTGCAAGGAACCGACCTTGGAAAGATGGTCGGCCAGGGAATTGTCCTTCCTGGGGATGTAGAGTACTTCGAAATTTCTAAAGTATCGCCCATCTTCCTCACCTCAACCAAGTAAAGCGCCATTGAGTGATCGAACACCGATACTCCTTGTTGACTTGGTTGATTTACCAATCGCGAATCGCCTTTCACAGCCAATCGCCGGACTCGAGCGCCCAAGACGCCAGAGTCTCGCCAAGAGGTTTCATACCGCCGCGTTGTTGGTCGCGCGGCGTAATTGGATGATGTATTGAGCCGATCCTTGAGAGGACACCAAGATAACGCCAACCCCGCGCTTGAAAGCTCAGACCCATCGGCACATGGTCCATGGCCGCCCCAGATTCGTGAGACTCGCAAGGCGGTGGGCGGGGTTCGTCCATTTCGCTACGAAGTCCGCTAAGATCTGGGACTTGATCGCCGTGCGGGCAGAGGAGTGGATGTCGAACTCTGCGAGCTCCATGGCCCACTTCGCTATCCGGCCACTGGCATCCTGATTTCTTAGGATCTTCTTAAGTGGAAAGTTGGTCGGGACGACGATCTTGTGAGCTTGGAAATAGTGGCGCAGCTTTCTCGAAGCCACGAGCAGCGAGTACAGAAGCTTCTGGACCTCAGGGTACCGCTCCTTTGGTCCGTGCAAGACTTCGCTGACGTAGTAAATTGGCCGCTGCGCACCTTCTCGCTCGATCGCCAGCACCGCGCTTACGGCGTGGGGGGTCACCGCGAGGTATAGCAGGAGTGGCTCGCCCGACCTTGGCGTGGCCAAGATCGGAGGGCTGGACAGGTACCACTTCAGCTCCTCGAAGGAGCGGTTAGCCTCATCCGTCCAGACGAAGCCCTCGTGCCTGCGGAGCGCCTTAAAAAAGGGCAAACCGCGCTCGCCCGACCGGGAAATGAAGCGGCTTAGGGTCGCCATACGTCCGGTCAGGGTCTGGATCTCCTCTACAGAGCTCGGGGGTCGCATCCTTTCGATGGCTTCAATTTTCTCCATGTTGGCACCGATGCCCTGCGGCCCGATGAGGTACCCGAGTACTTTGCCCGCTTTCACCCCAAAGACACATTTCTCGGGATTAAGCTTTATTCGATGTCTACTGAGATTACAAAAGGTCTCCTCGAGGTCGGATACATGACCTAAGGTGAGCTTGCTCTTAACTACAATATCATCTACATATACTTCCAGGTTTCGGCCTATCTGGTCCTAGAAAGTCTTCTGCATCAAGCGCTGGAAGGTCGCCCCGGCATTCCGCAGACCAAAAGACATGGTCGTGTAGCAGAATGTGCCGAATGGCGTAATGAAAGAAGTCTTCTCCTCGTCTCCAGGGAACAAGCTAATCTGGGATAGCCCGAGTAGGCGCCCAGAAGCTCATCACTGAGATTCGCCGTGATCTACCAAATTGGTCGATGCGCCAGAAGGAAAGTGGTCCTTCGGGCAAGCGGCATTCAGGCCGGTGTGGTCAACACACATGCGCCACTTGCCACCTTTCTTCTTGACAATGACTAGGTTTGCCAGCCAGTCCGAGTGCTCGACTTCCCTGACGAAGCCGGCCATAAGGAGTTTGTCGAGTTCTTCTTGGATGATTGCCTGCTTCTCCGGGAAAAATCGCTTGAACTTCTGGCGCACAGGTCTTTTATCGGGCCAAATAGCTAGCCTGTGCTCAATCACTTCCCTTGGGACCCCGGGCATGTTGGACGGTTCCCATGCGAACACGTCCGCGTTCCTCTGGAGGAAAATGATAAGCTCGAGTTCCTATTTGGGATCTAGGGATGATCCCAGATGGAACACCTTGGTTGGGTCGGCCTCGTTTAGAGGGACCGCCTTTGGTTTCTCCTCCGGCCGGAGGGTAACTTTGGCCCGGAATGCGCTCGGCGCTTGGTCGAGGCCACGCTAGGCAAATGCCCGACCATGTCGAGGACTTCGTCAGAGTTCGTGGCCGCCCTATGGTCGCTTTTGACGGTGATGACGCCTTCGTCCGGGACCTTCAGCACCGATAGGCGTGATGCGTATGCCATGAACTTGGAGAGGGCTGGCCTGCCAAGGATGGCATTGTAGGCCGACTTGAAGTCAACGACTCGGTTGATTAGCTCGGTCCGGAAGTTTGCGATGCCTCCGAACGCCATGGGCGTAACGATCCGCCCAAGCTTGATCGAGGTGCCGGGGACAATCCCGAAGAATGGGACGGCTATGCGCTTGATCTTGGAGCGAGGAACCTGCATCTCGTCCAGGACCGTAGCGGATATGAGATCCAAGGAGCTTCCACCGTCGATGAGGACCCGGCCGACCTTGGCATTGTTGATAGTCGGGCTCACGACCAATGGGAGCTTCTAGGGTTTGGTCATTCCAAGGGGACAATTGTCCTTGGAGAAAGTAAGGGACAGCTCGGACCACTTGAGTTGTTGCACGGGCGGCTTGCCCTGAGCGATATGGCTGACCTCCCGCGCCGCCTCTTTCAAATCCCTCGGATTCAGAGGCGAGGAGCCCCGAATATAACGGCTATGTGGTTGCGGGGCTCTGGTAGCTCATATCGCTGCCGCCATCATTCGCGGGCCCTTGCCCTTGCCGCCGCCTCCTTTTTTGGCAACGGCATGGGGCCCTCGCCAGAACTTCTCCAGTGACGCCCAAGTTCGGCGCTATGGGCGGTCGTGGCCGATCACCGATGGAACGGGCAAGCGGTGGCGCCGGCGGGCACCTCTCCCAAGCGCTCGCCGCCATGACTCGGTCGTCGCGATCTTGGTCACCGCGCCTTGGTCGTTGTTATCTTGGTCGTCAGGCTTCGCTAGGCCGACCCGCCAGCCCTCATACGCCGAGCAAGCGGAGCACGCGGCAGGCGGCGATCAACGACGGCCACCATGCCCGGCGCCTGCGACCTCTTCTTCTTTTTGATTTTCTTCTTGACGGAGCCCGAGTGCTTCTTGCTCGAGGGGCCTTCCAGGCCCGGCTGGGGCAGCAACTTGCCCTCATCGATCATCTTCTTCCATTGTACGGCTTCGCCGGCATTCACGTAGCGGTCGGCCATGCGGAACAGCTCATTGGCAAACAGATCGGGGTGGATCTCTAGGTCTTGCATGAAGCAGACGTCACGGACCCCGAACTTGAAGGCCCGGACGACCGCCTCGTCCGAAATGCTCGGGATGGAGTTCCTTACCTTGATGAATCTTTGGACGAATTCCTGCAAAGTCTCTTTGTCCGTCTGGATCACCGCCGAGGTCGCTGTTCAGTCTTACGAGTATAACATCTTTGGAAATTTGCTCGGAGGGCTTCGGAGGGCTGCCTCCACGAGCGGATTGACCCCTCCTTTTGATTGAAGAGCCATGTCCTGGCGGAGCCGTCAAGGACTGTGGGGAGATAGTTAGCCATAACCCCCTCATCCCCGCCGGCCGCCAGGATGGCAATGGAGTAGATCGAGAGGAACTCGTCAGGGTTCTGGGTCCCATTGAACCGCTCGATGTGGCCGGGCTTGAACTTGCTCGGCCACAAGACGTCGCGGAGGGACACTGTAAGTTCAACCATCATTAGTTGTGGTTTTGGTGTTAATGACAAATCTAATCTATTGTTAATGACAAATCTAGTATTAAGATTATCCCCTAATGCGATATTATTATTAATGACAAATCTTGTATCGAGACTAACTTGTTTATTTAGAATATCTTTGGTTAGTCTCATCGCATTGAAAAATGGAAAACCCAAGGTATGTATGCGTATTCATCGTAGTATTATTTATGTATTTTGGAGTCAAGTTAAAGTATGGATATCCCGTTAACTTAACCACAAAATGTGCATCATGTTTCCCAATCCATATATTACATGGATGCACATATTTAGGGGAGTTCACACTCTAATCTTGAAGAATCAATTTAAATGATAATTTAAATTGAGTTCATTTGTCGTGTTAATCATTAGAGAACACTTCATCATGTGTTGATGGTGTTTTGTGATTAATTAAGGACAAATGAATAGTTCTTAAGTATAATAAAGCATGAGTTGCATTATTGTACTTAAGACACATATAAATCATTTCTATTGATTTAGGGTTGTGCTCAATTGATCTAAAGGCATCCATTATGTGTTAATGGAGTGCAAGAGATAATTGAGACAACCATGCATCTTGGACTAACAAGCTTCATGAGTTATGTTTGAGTTAGGTCCAAAGATGAATGAGGTGATGAAAACGGGACAAGGACGACATCATGAGTTGATGGGCGTCAAGAGTGGATCCCGAAGTGGAGTGGAGTGGATATCCCAGGGGAGCTTAAGTGAAGATCATAAAGACCCCAAAGGGGATTGCTTATGCGCGGCGGCGAAGGTATAACTAGATAGGCTAAGGACTTTTGTAGTCTTTGAGTCTAAGGTTTTATCGCCGTACTATTAAGAGGGGTTGCCTCTTTCGCTTGAGTTTCATCATGTGTTGGTGATCTCAATCCGCGTTCACTCAAAGCTCAAATCTTATTTGATTTGGTTTTTGCATATGGGTTAACCATTTGGCATGTGTTGCAAATGTGTTAATCCTATGCTTGTTTGTTTTGCATTATGCTCCGATTTGCATGTGTTGCAAAGATGAAAGAGTATATGCATTTGGTTTTCGCAAGTAGTTTTGATTTGCATGTGTTGCAAATGGGATAAGCAATATGCGTTGGCTTTTGCGTGGAGTTCACTTTTGCATGTGTTGCATTAGTTGAAGCTTCACGTTTTGGTTCGCAAAACTATCTTTATAAAACCGTGAATTTGCTTGGAGCTAAGTTTTGCATATGTTGCAAAAGGAGAGAGCTCAAGCACGATTGTGGTTGTGTATGTGCTAGAGGCTCGCATGTGTTGTGAGTAGAGAGCACATATGTTTGATTTGGTGTTTGTGTGTTTGTATGGAGCTAGAGGCTTGCATGTGTTGCGAGTAAAGAGCTCATACGGTTGATTTGGTTTAAGTTGAAGTTTGGTTTTGGTGTTGCATGAGACTAGAGAATTGCATGTGTTGCAATTAGAGAGTTCATGCTTCTTGATTTGATGTTGCTTGGAGCTAGACTTTTGCATGTGTTGCAAAGAGTAGTGCTCAAGCATGAAATGTGTTTATTATGCTATTTGCAAGTTCACAGCGAATAAACCGAGGTTTATGAGTCCGAATTCGAGAGCATGTGAGTGGGCTTGCAACGGAGTTGGCAAGTTGACCGGTCTTGTGTTGACCTTCACATGGCTAGGGGATTAATCTCATAAACTCGAGTTTGATTTGCTTAATACGATTTGCGAATAGCTCTTGAGTAAATTGAGAAATGCGTTTTTGCAATTTGGGTTGAATTCTTTGAGCATGGGCTAAATTGGTGCAAATGTGTTTTGCACGGGTGTATGATCATGTGTTGATCATCTTGAGGCTCAAAGAATTACATTTGGATCTCCGGAGAAAAAGTTTGTGAAAAATCCGGAATTGTGTGGTGTGACCAACCTTTGATTGGTGTGACCAACCTTAGGGCTTTGGTGTAAATGGGTGGTGCAACCAACCCTCAGGCGGTCCAACCAACCATGGTGTGGCTAACCCTAATTGCGGTGTGACCAATGGTTGAGTGGTGTGACCAATTGTCATGTGGTGCAACCGGCCATGGAGAGGTGCAACCGTTTCAGTGTGTATTTTTCCAGAAGCTATGTGTGTGCGCGTGTTGGGCGGTGCGACCGCTTGGCATGCGGTTGGACCGGCCCTAGGGTTGCAACCGGGCGGTGCAACCGGGCGCCTCGCGGTCCGACCGGCCTCCCTCTAGCGCGATTTCTCCAGTGGGCGGCGCGTGGGTCAAGCGTGGGGAGCGGTGCGACGGCCGGTCCGGTCGGGATCCGGGTCGGCATGCGCGACCGCTCGTCCCTGCGTGTTTTTTTCCAGAGACGTGTGTTTTCGGTTTTGCCGAGGATTGAACAGGCGGTCGGACCGGCCGGAGGTCGGTTGGACCCGGCCGTCCGGCTGGACTGGGTGCATGCGACTGCGACCGCATGTAACGGTCGGTTTTCCGACGATTGGCATGTGAGGGCGGTCGGACGGCCGAGGCCCTGCCGGACCGTGAATGTCAAGCTGCCTGCTTTTGCCCCCAACGGCTAGTTTTCTTTGTGGGCTATAAAAGGACCCCTTGGGGGCTTGGGGCTGTGTGGCTGGCATTATTGAGTGAGTGGGAGTTGTTTGCATGTGTTGCTCTTCCCCATTTGCTTCTTGAGCTTAAGTGTGAGCACTAATTGCATGTGTTGCAATTAGCGAGTGGTTTGAGAGGCTCTTGTGCATGTGTTGCACTTGAGTGAGGCCTTGTGCATGTGTTGCACTTGGTGATCACCGAGGAGCGATTCGTTGTGCGGTGAAGTTCAAGCGAAGGAGCGGCTTGTTACTCTTGGAGGTTGCCGACTCTAGACGGGCGTAGGGCGTCGTCGCTGGAGCTCTCAAGGTGTGAGAAGCCCCGACAAGTTTGTGAAGGTTCGGGTTGAGCCTACGCAAGCGTGAAAAACCACGACTAGTGGAAAGAGGCGGTGCTCGAGCGGAGCCGGTCCGAGTGGTCGGGCTAGCCTCAACGTGGACTAGGGAGACCGCAAGTCTCCTAACACCACGGAAAAATATCGGTTGTCTCTTGTCTCATTTATATTCAAGCACTTTACATTATTGAATATTTATCAATTGCTTGAATTAGAATTGCTAGTATTATTTAGTTGATCAATTTAGCAATTCTAGTGTAGAGACTTAATTTAGTTAGTGCACTAGTGAGCCTAGTTGATTTAGGCTTTAATTGTCAAAATCGCGTTATCGCTTCCGCATTACTCTTGATTAGGTTTTGACATAGGGGTTGAATTAGGGCGATTGTTTATTGAGCGATCGATTTTTATAAACGCCTATTCACCCCCCCTCTAGGCGCATCCTCGACCCTACAAGTGGTATCAGAGCCACGGTCACTCTCATTTTAGGCTTAACCGTCTAGAGAGTAAAAAGGATGGCGCCTAGCGATTTAGTGCACTCCACCGATTCACAAATATTTGATGGCTCTAATTATTCATCATGGAAATTATTTATGATTTCGCATTTTAAATCCATGAGCCCACAAATATGGTGTATCGTAGATGTTGGCATTTCTTCTCCACTAAATGAAATTGCTCCAACTAAAGGAGAGGAGAAATGTCTACATCTCGACGCTCAAGCAACTAACGTTTTATTTAGCGTTGTGAGCATAGATATTTTCAACCTCATTTGCAACCTCTCAAGCGCTCATGAAATGTGGATCAAACTTCAAGATAAATTTGAATCATCCACAACAATTGAGGATTGCAATGAGGATGAGGAAGTGTCGGTTGAAGATTTTTCAATTTCAACATCAAGTGTTGAACCGACATCTCCTTCAACCTCAACCTCCGCCTCAAGCGATTTAATCTTCACTTATATCAAAAATTCGTTGCTTCATGGCAAAAGGTAAAGATGAGGTAAGTGATGATGAAGGTGAGCCCTCTTATGATGAATTAATGAATATGCTAGAGGAGCTCAATGAATTTTTTGGAAAGGAGAAAAAGAACTATAAAATTTTGAAGTTAGAACATGAATCACTTCAAAATGATTATGATGTTCTAAAGGAAAATCATGAGAAACTCCTTTTCAAGGAATTTAGTAAAGCTAGTGTGGATATTGCCACTCAATGCAATCTAGTTGATGAATTGCCTCACTCAATTCAAATTACAAACAATTCATCAAATAAATGCATATCCACCTCTAATGATGATATACCTTGTTGCTCTAATTCAATTGCTAGTATTTCCTCTATGTCTTGTGAGACTAACCTTGTAGAAGAAAATAACAAGCTCAAGACTCAAGTCATTAAGTTGGAAAATGACTTGAAAAGGTGCGTTAAAGGAAAAGCCCTCCTCGACGAAATCTTGAGCAAGCCAAGGGCGCCTCAAGACAAGCGAGGACTCGGCTACAACTCCAAGAGGGAGAATAGCAAGACAAGGCACAACGCGCGTCACTCAAAGACCATCAAGTGCTTCGCTTGCAACAAGAAGGGCCACTTCGCCTCCGTGTGCCCTAATCAAGTGGATAACAAGGCCACAACATCAACTATGAGGCAAACCGGCGTTGAGCACAACAAGAAGGTCAAGAGAGGACCAAACGGAGTAACGTGCTTCAATTGCCGGGAAAAGGGACACTTCGGTAAGGATTGTCCCAAAGGTATAACTCCTAAGCCTATTCTCATTAATGAAAATTATTTGCTTAGGAAGGACAAGAATGGCAATGTGGTTGCCAAACTTGTCAAATCCCCTATGCCGGCTAAGAATGATAATATTCATTTGCATAGGAAGAGTAATTCTAGAAATGTGTTTGCTCAAAATACTAAATTTCCTAAGAATAAGAAAAATCATGATGATCATATGCTTAGGAAAAATAATAGCAAAACATTTGCTAGAAATGCTAGATCCTCTAAGCCGATGCATAATTTTAATTATCATATGCTTAGAAGAGATCAAACTAGAAATGGTTTTGCAAAATATCAATGTCCTCCTATGCCCTTCCACAAAAATACAAATACTTTGCCTAGGAGGAATAATTATCGCAAAACTATTCCTAGTCATATTAGTCATTTTAATAATGTTAAAATTAGGACCATTTGGGTTCCTAAATCAATTGTGACTAACGTTGTCGGACCCAACAAGGATTGGGTACCAAAAATCGCCTAAAAGAATTTTAGGCAATAAAGAGATGGATTGGACGCTTGCACATCAAGAGGAGAAGGATTACGCTCGTCTACAAGTGGTATCAAGTTTGAAGAAAATCAAGTCCATCATGAGCCAATGCCATCTCGGTAACAAGTATTTAAATTGATTCTTATGTCTTATAGCCTTGTGTAGGTTATAATGAGATATTAATGAATATCAATTTAGATCACTTGTTATGGCCACTTGCTCTCGCCTCTCATCTATTCTCTTAATTGCAAACCTTGAGCAAGTTTAGTAGTGGCACATTTAGGGGGAGTGTTAATTCATATTCATGTGTACCACATCCCTACGTGTGCCCATATTAATAATAAGTGCACATATATATATAATTTCAAATTCAAACCTTTTAGCCAAAAGTCAAAATTTTGTATATTATTACTAAACTTGTGAAAAATTAGTTGAAAAACGTATACAAATGCTTTTGAAATGTTTTTCAAAGGTTTTGGTTTCACAAAATCTATTTTGAAAAGAAAATAAGTTTTTAGCCCAAAAGCTAGTTAATATTATCTTGATTTTGATTTAAACTTATAATATTCATAGAATTAAATGTAAAAAGATTTTGAAAATAATTTCAAAACAAAAATCCTAGAGTTGGTCATTCTTAACAACTTTTGTATTCAAAAGATTTTCAAAAGACCAACCTAGCAAAAGTTATTTGACTTTGAAACTCGCCGGAAAACTATACTTGACCCGTAATGGTCATACTACTGCACTTAGTGAGTTTCACCATTTGAATCAAATTTCTACACAAGAGTTGATTCAAAATGATATTTTTAGACTCATACACATAATTCAAATCTCTATTTCTTACCCCATGCTTCATTTGAATTCTTGTGTTGATTGGGATTTGACTTTGCTTCTTAATTAGACTATTTAGATCAAAAGTCAAAATTGTATTAAAAAGTCCCAAATTTTTAAAAAGCTTTGAAAAAGTATTCTACTAAGTATTTCAAATGTTTTACAAGCTTTCAAAATGAAAATCCTATGTTAAAATCTAATTTGGCTCAAAAACGATTTGATTTGAACCAAAATAGCCTAGATTAGAAATATGTCAAAATGATGGCATTCAAGTTGGATTTCACCATAAATCTTGGCTAGAAACAATCTTGATACACCAACCTAAGCCATGAAAACTGAAATTGCATGAAATCCAAATTGCATTGCATTTTGAGGCTTTTTGTGAAAATCAATTTCCTTTTATGCCTCAAAGCGCAAATTACCATATCTTTCAAAATAAAATTGATTTTGAGAAAATTCTTTTTGCAAAACCTTCTAATTAGTCCAAAGTTCATCTCCTCAAAATTTCAAATTTTTTGGACTTCAGTTGAGCTATTTTTGATAAAATTTGCAAAAAGTCGGGATTTTCAGGCTGACAGGTGCGGTTGCACCACACTGAGGGCGGTCGCACCGCCCTTAGGGCCGGTTGGACCGGGCCCAAGTCGGTTGGACCGGCCATGGCATGTCAGTTCTGAATTTTTCTGAATTTTCAGAGTTTGCTTTGGGATATCTTTTGATTGGTACTTCCTTTTTCAATAATTCTTTTTGTAGAATCTTCTTATGATCCCAAAGTTCTTTTTGTGCAAATTTCAAAAGTTTCTCAATTTATTTGAAGGCATTTCCAAGTGGTATCAGTTATGAGCACTTTAATTGAACTAAAGAGTGATTTTCACTTGATCTTTCGAAAAGACAAAACTTGTGCAATTCAAATGCAAATAACTCCATAATTCACTTGTTGAACATCTCGAGGAGTTTATTCATATCAAGTTTTGGGCACTTAATTGCTTCCAAGTGATATCATGTCTTTGATTTGCTCTGATACTCAATATTTGTGATTTTATTGATCTATCTTGAAGTTTTTGATACCCGTGAGTATATTGCTCTGAGAATATTGCTCTGATACCCATCGATGTTATCGATTAATCTTTCAAGTGGTATCAATTCTTCGTGAGTTGATCCTAAGTGGTATCAATTGAGCATTTATTCATCCATATGCTTACAAGTGGTATAATTGAGATTCTTTTCTCCAAGTGGTATCATGGTTCTTATTGGTTCATTTCTTCTAATGATATCCTTGATTATGTGGATTTCTTTTTAAGTGGTATCATTGAATTCAATTATTTCCTACAAGTGGTATTTCATTACCTCTTTGTAGCATTATTGCGATACCCACATTCTTGATTAAGAGTTTCCTCTCGAATTAAAATTGTAAGTTCAACCACTTAAGATTTCTCTGTGTGAGAGTCTTTATGGATTGAAATACATAAAAGAGGAAAATCTCCAGTTGAGCATTGTTCTTCAATCAAATTTGAAAATGCTCATTTCTTTTGGTTTTTCAAGCATAGCCCTTGAGATAGATTTAAAGTGATATCTATTTACTCAAGTGGTATCTTTTTCTTTTGGATTCCTCGTTTAACCCTATTAGGCAAATTTGTTGGATTCTTCAAGAGAATCAATTTGAAAAGTTGCAAAGCCTAATAAAATGAGGAGTGAATTATTTGAATGCGTTTCAAATAAACCGTGCGATACCCTTCTTTGCTTTTCATGCTTTTGTGTTTACAAATGGTATCCAGATTTTAATGCTAATTCTTGCAAGTGGTATCTTTACAAGTGGTAAAATTCTTTTATTGCTTATCTTTTCAAGTGGTGTCTTCCTCTTGAATTTGCTTTTCATTTGGCTTAAGGTCTTCAATTTCCTCGCCATGGTCATAAGTATTCATTTCAATTCTTGTATGACCTTAATTAAAAAGGGATAATTACATGAGAGAATTAGGAACTTAAAAAGGGGAGAATAATTAAATAAAAGGAGAAAATGTTAAATGCCAAAAAGGGGAAGAATATATTTCAAGTTAATCTTTTAAGTTTTCCATTTTTGGTGCTTAATGCCAAAAGGGGAGAATTAGGAAGCTTAATGTCATTTGGTTTAAAAAGTAAGGTTAATATGATTAAGGGGGAGAATTAATATGCAAATGTGTTCAATTAGCTTAAATTCTCTCGATATGTTAGTTTTAATCCAAATGTGCTTATTAAGCTTGGATTTGTCATTAATCACCAAAAAGGGGGAGATTGCAAGTTCAACCATCATTAGTTGTGGTTTTGGTGTTAATGACAAATCTAATCTATTGTTAATGACAAATCTAGTATTAAGATTATCCCCTAATGCGATATTATTATTAATGACAAATCTTGTATCGAGACTAACTTGTTTATTTAGAATATCTTTGGTTAGTCTCATCGCATTGAAAAATGGAAAACCCAAGGTATGTATGCGTATTCATCGTAGTATTATTTATGTATTTTGGAGTCAAGTTAAAGTATGGATATCCCGTTAACTTAACCACAAAATGTGCATCATGTTTCCCAATCCATATATTACATGGATGCACATATTTAGGGGGAGTTCACACTCTAACTTGAAGAATCAATTTAAATGATAATTTAAATTGAGTTCATTTGTCGTGTTAATCATTAGAGAACACTTCATCATGTGTTGATGGTGTTTTGTGATTAATTAAGGACAAATGAATAGTTCTTAAGTATAATAAAGCATGAGTTGCATTATTGTACTTAAGACACATATAAATCATTTCTATTGATTTAGGGTTGTGCTCAATTGATCTAAAGGCATCCATTATGTGTTAATGGAGTGCAAGAGATAATTGAGACAACCATGCATCTTGGACTAACAAGCTTCATGAGTTATGTTTGAGTTAGGTCCAAAGATGAATGAGGTGATGAAAACGGACAAGGACGACATCATGAGTTGATGGGCGCCAAGAGTGGATCCCAAGTGGAGTGGAGTGGATATCCTGGGAGCTTAAGTGAAGATCATAAAGACCCCAAAGGGATTGCTTATGCGCGGCGGCGAAGGTATAACTAGATAGGCTAAGGACTTTTGTAGTCTTTGAGTCTAAGGTTTTATCGCCGTACTATTAAGAGGGGTTGCCTCTTTCGCTTGAGTTTCATCATGTGTTGGTGATCTCAATCCGCGTTCACTCAAAGCTCAAATCTTATTTGATTTGGTTTTTGCATATGGGTTAACCATTTGGCATGTGTTAATCCTATGCTTGTTTGTTTTGCATTATGCTCCGATTTGCATGTGTTGCAAAGATGAAAGAGTATATGCATTTGGTTTTCGCAAGTAGCTTTGATTTGCATGTGTTGCAAATGGGATAAGCAATATGCGTTGGCTTTTGCGTGGAGTTCACTTTTGCATGTGTTGCATTAGTTGAAGCTTCACGTTTTGGTTCGCAAAACTATCTTTATAAAACCGTGAGTTTGCTTGGAGCTAAGTTTTGCATGTGTTGCAAAAGGAGAGAGCTCAAGCACGATTGTGGTTGTGTATGTGCTAGAGGCTCGCATGTGTTGTGAGTAGAGAGCACATATGTTTGATTTGGTGTTTGTGTGTTTGTATGGAGCTAGAGGCTTGCATGTGTTGCGAGTAAAGAGCTCATACGGTTGATTTGGTTTAAGTTGAAGTTTGGTTTTGGTGTTGCATGAGACTAGAGAATTGCATGTGTTGCAATTAGAGAGTTCATGCTTCTTGATTTGATGTTGCTTGGAGCTAGACTTTTGCATGTGTTGCAAAGAGTAGTGCTCAAGCATGAAATGTGTTTATTGCGTTATTTGCAAGTTCACAGCGAATAAACCGAGGTTTATGAGTCCGAATTCGAGAGCATGTGAGTGGGGCTTGCAACGGAGTTGGCAAGTTGACCGGTCTTGTGTTGACCTTCACATGGCTAGGGGATTAATCTCATAAACTCGAGTTTGATTTGCTTAATACGATTTGCGAATAGCTCTTGAGTAAATTGAGAAATGCGTTTTTGCAATTTGGGTTGAATTCTTTGAGCATGGCTAAATTGGTGCAAATGTGTTTTGCACGGTGTATGATCATGTGTTGATCATCTTGAGGCTCAAAGAATTGCATTTGGATCTTCGGAGAAAAAGTTTGTGAAAAATCCGAATTGTGTGGTGTGACCAACCTTTGATTGGTGTGACCAACCTTAGGGCTTTGTAAATGGGTGGTGCAACCAACCCTCAGGCGGTCCAACCAACCATGGTGTGGCTAACCCTAATTGCGGTGT